>VMOF01000001.1:56305278-56545710 GCA_011764245.1 Trialeurodes vaporariorum
GAAGATAAAGAGGGGGAAAGCAAGAGAAAAAGAGAAGGGGAAAACAAAAGCCTTCAAGTAACCTTAGAGGTAAATTAGACTAGGTTGGGTGGGGGGGAGGGGGGGTTGTTAGGGTTAGAGGGTCTTACTTTCATCGACCGGAAATTCATTTTCTACGAAAATATAGAAAAAGTAGGTATTAGCTGACACTCGGCGTTTAGACTTCATTTTATAAAATTTCCTTCTAAATTTTAAAACTTATTCAAATAAATTGGTCTTTGATTTATGTAATCTAAATGTGATTCATGTAACTTTCTATTTATTATCTTGTTTCGGAATGGGGAAACAATGGCAGAGGGGGGGGGGGGGTGTCTCCGACTTTTACAAACAAAAATTGAAATGAGGTACTAACCGTACTATAAATAAATATGAGGAGTAAACGGTTAAAAGATGCCTCGAATTGACTTCAGAGAAGCTTAGTTTTCAAAATTTGCTGGAGGGTGGACCCTCATACCCCCCACTTACATTACAAAAATGCCCCCCCCCCTTGAGACTTTCCTGGATCCGCCCCTGTGACGAATACAAACAAATTACATCATTGAAAATCTGTTCAATCTCGAAGATTGAGTCATTATAAGTAGGTACTGGTACTTACCTACTCATTGAGTGTAGACCTAACCCAGAATCCAAGATCCAGACAAAACGAGAATAATCACAATGAGACTTGCCGTTATGCTATGGAAAACAACAGGTCAACAGCACTGCACAAGAAACAGCAAAATAAAGCAGCTAATTTTAAAGCAACAATACACAATTAATGGACAAACTAATCACACCGCACAACTCTTGGAAGACCTAATTTTAAAGCAACAATACGCAATTAATGGACAAACTAATCACACCGCACAACTCTTGGAAGACCTAATTTTAAAGAAACAGTACGCAATTAATGGACAAACTAATCACACCGCACAACTCTTGGAAGACCTAATTTTAAAGCAACAATACGAATTAATGGACAAACTAATCACACCGCACAACTCCTGGAAGATTTGAATCCGAACTGAAGCGACACAGCACTGAAGAAAGAAAGTAGATCACTGTCACTGATCACTGCAAGATGCGAGTTTACGCGCGGAATGTGAGTCTGTTGTTGTGATTTCTAACCTAACTTCTGACTCGCTCCAACTTGCTCACTCAACGAAGGCGCGGGCGGGTCGCGGCGGTTTTGATTCCTTCGCGAGCCAGTTGGAGCAGAGGCAGTAAAGAGGGGAGCCGGGAGGGGTGTGACACTCGGGATGAACCTCTAAAATGTTTCGACTCCCGCTCGATCTCTTATCGCTTAGCTTATTATTTATTATAGTGCTTTGCTTTCCTTGCAAGCTCGTCGTTTCGCCCGACGCGACGCGCGATACTTTTTTACTCTGCCCGTCTGTCTGCCATTTGAGGCGGACGCCCGCGCTGCGCGACTGACGCGACGGCTGCTATGCCGATAAAAAGATTATTTTCTTTAAAAACCGTGTGTCAATTGATTGACGGTTGGTGGTGTATGTAAATACTGATGGTTTACAATAAATTATCGAATTTGACGTTATTTTATGGTACCTGTTACCGTGATCTATGTTTTTTAATACTTTCAATGGAGCTGTTGCAAACTTTTGCTACAGGCTTATTAATAGTTGAATATGGGTTAACACCCAGTAAAAGTAACGATTAGCGCACTAAAAAACCACGAAATCCACTCCTAAACTCACAAAGTGCTTTGAAATGAGGGACCGTAATGGCGGCCGAGGCCGCGGTTTTCTTATGGCGATTGTATGCTTCTTCTTCTTCTTGCATGGTGTTGCGAGAACACCTCGTGTAGATGGCGCTGATTGAAGATAGGGAACCCCAATGAAAACCGCGGCCCCGGCCGCCATTACGGTCTCGCATTTAAAAACATTTTGTGAGTTTAGGAGTGGATTTCGTGATTTTTTAGTGCGCTAATCGTCGTTTAAACAGGGTTTTACACCATTATCATCTATTAATAAGCTTAAATTGTAGCAAAAGTTTGCAACAGCTCCATTCTAAGTCAGTGTAATAATAAGTTAGTCATAATTTCTCTATTCTTTCAATGGCGTCCATGAAACCTTTAACCCTTACCGGTTGAAAAATTGTGAGGGCTAAGACTTTTTTTTTTATTTTTTTTCCAAAAAGCTTTGAAAAAATCGAAGAGGAACAATGAACATGGGATTACCAGTTGCGCATAACAATCGCGTGGACAAGAAGAGAGATTCGCTCTCTGCAATATGTGGCTGCTTGTCAAATGGAGCAGCTGCAAACTTTTGCTACAGGCTTATTAATAGTTGATTATGGGGTAATACTCTGCAGAAATAACGATTAGCGCACAAAAAAATCACGAAATCCACTCCCAAACTCACAAAATGCTTTCAAATGCGAGACTGTTATGGCGACCGTTGCCGCCTAAATATTGTGGCAATGGGGCTATTGCACACTTTTGCTATAAGCGATTTTATAGTCGATAATGGCGTAAAAACCTCAACAAATAACGATGGCGGCACTAAAAACTTCCAAAATCCACTCCTAAACTCAATAAACGCAGTTATTTGCGCGAGCGTAATGGTGGCCGAAGGCACTAACAATGGGAGATTCCTATCTTAATTTCGTCACTCTTTCTATGCTGACAAGGATGATTCACAGAGTAATTAGTCATCAGAGTGATGATCCACATCCGATGAATGGCACCGCACCACCAAGTGACACCGGTGTCAAATGAAAGTAGTCTCTTATTGGTCACTTCTTGATGGAGTTTCAGAATTGTTAGATGGGAATCTCCCATTGTTAGTGCCTTCGGCCACCATTACGCTCGCGCAAATAACTGCGTTTGTTGAGTTTAGGAGTGGATTTTGGAAGTTTTTAGTGCCGCCATCGTTATTTTTTGAGGTTTTTACGCCAAAGTCGACTATTAAATCGCTTATAGCAAAAGTGTGCAATAGCCCCATTGTATGTGTCGCAGGCTGAAGGTCAAATCCGGCATTTTAGCAAATGCCTAGCCAAATAGAGAAGAAATGATAAAAATCGTTGAAATTTGTAGTATGCCTAGGTATTTTCTCAAATTCCTGAAGTTTTGACCACTTGCCGAAGGCTGAGGCAAGTAGTCTAATCTGAGTCTTTTTAGTGAATCTATAAGCTGAACGCGACGCGGCAACACGTGTGTGCGCGTGTGTGAGGGAGACAGTATTTTGAGGGAAGGTGGCGGTTTCTCTTAAACGGTCCCAGGACAGTGACAGTCGGGTTCCATAGAACTGATAAAAATAAACCATAGATGCTAATCATCGCTGACCGAAACCGACAAAATAGCTGATACTCGAATAATGAATGATACAGGGCAAAGTATCATAATTAGTCTTCCGCGGAAACCCGTCGTATAGACGATTTTAGTGCGAAGTCAACGGTTAGCCAACAACCACAACAATGCACTCATCGGTCGCAATCGGTTGTGATAAAACTCGCGTAGCGTTCCAAACTATCTCACTCACTCTCCCGTGACCCCCATGTATATATCCATCTCTTTCTAGTATCGAAATTCGTATACAGGGCCCTGTTTTACGACATATTATTAACAAAATCGCATTAAAATGCCTCGAGAAATTCATTTCTGCCATAAAATTTCATAAAATAAGTCTATATACGGTTTTAGAAATTAGAGTGAGATGGCAGTACATAGGGGTCACGTGAGATAAAGATACACGGGTGGCGGGCAATCGCGGAAAACGACGAAATGACGCAATAATGTCGTCATTTTCAAATGGATATATCTCGCTTATTTCAGAACAGATTTCGATAGAACAAAAACCATTGTTATTTTCTCGGCATAATCTATAAGAACCAAGCATCAAAAGTCGATTCTGTTGTCAGTGCAACTGACCTATAAAGTAGTGGTGTGCTCTCTCTCGACGAAATGCGTCGGGATACAATCGGCGTTGAATATGAATCGGCAAACTCAAAATACTGATTTTTACGCCTTTACGACATAGTGTGTCCGGCTGTTATGAACGCAAAACCAGGTTTTCTCACCATGAGATACCTCTTTCTCACCCCTCTCCCGAAGTTTTCCATGAATTTTGACCCGCTGTTTCAAATTCGGTCTCCATTTTTATGTACTCAAAACTTATACTTTTTCCAGACTTTCGAATTTTTTTCTAGGAAGACGTAATTTCGAATTCACGTATAAAATCCAGGCAAGTTTAATAAAAAATGATAGCATTTTTGAAATCAGAGTCTCGAAATACATAAGATAGCGATGATGAAGTTAAATTGTAGGCGTAGAGTTATTCTAAAACAATAAAAATTAGTAAAATTAACACTGCATGATAGATGGTAAATGTCTTGGACAGTGGCGTACGCAGGGGGGGGGGGGGCTAAGGGAGCTAAATCCCCCCCCAGACCTCCGATTTTTTGGGTTGGAGGGGAAGGGGGGGGAACAATTTTCAGTCAAACGATCATCAGTGAGAGCCCCTCCCAAGAAAAATCCTGTGTACGCCACTGGTCTTGGACACATTACGTCGTTTTTTATGCCTATTACTTCAAAATACTTCTGTTCTAGCCTCCTTTCTTGTCCGCTTCCGTTCAAAACCTCAAATAAACAAGCAATCAAAATCCGTCGTGCAGGCGCTCATACTCATTTATATCTGTCGTAAAGTTCATTTGATCCGAACCGAAGTTGAATCTTCAAGTTTGATTAAGTTATTGTTTCGTGCTGGAAGACCGGGGTAAGGGAGCGGCGGTTTATCGAAGCGGCGGTAGATAGCGTATACTAAACAACGTCTTTTAATGAATGGGTCTATACCAAAAAGCAGCAAGCAGCAAACGTCAGGCTAAAAGCTCGCGGGGGCGCGCGCGCGCGCTGCCGCTGCGCTGCTCTCTGAGGAAACCAGATGCGGAAAATCACCAAGTTCAATTTACAGGTATAAAACAATCAAATTAAACCGCGGTGCCGAAACCTTTGTCTCCGGTCGGATACAATGGCTGGCGCTGAGAGACTTTGCTTGTTCCGACTTTCACGCCCCCCCCCCCCCCCCAACATCGAGCTAAGCCGTAGAAACTATTCGGAAGGATGGTCGGTGCGAGATGGCGGGCGCGCCGCGGTAGGATGCGGTGGCAGAGGGCGCGTGTAGGGGGCACGACAGGGGCGGCTGGAGGGAGGGGAGAGTGTTAAAAAGGAGCCAGTTGAGGATATACAATATACATATACATACGAAGGTTGACTTCGAAGGAGCAGAATTGATTACCTAAATTCCATCCAGTATCGCGGATGATGAGAGCGTGAGAGCTCCATGGTGTCTTATGTGAGAACAGAAAATTGAAGGGATGAAAAGGAGTAAGGGAGGGGGCAGAGACAAGAGAGAGACAGAGAGAGAGAGAGAGAGAGAGAGAGAGAGAGAGAGAGAGAGAGAGAGAGAGAGAGAGAGAGAGAGAGAGAGAGAGAGAGAGAGAGAGAGAAAGAGAGAGAGAGAGAGAGAAGAGAGAGAGAGAGAGAGAGAGAGAGAGAGAGAGAGAGAGAGAGAGAGAGAGAGAGAGAGAGAGAGAGAGAGAGAGAGAGAGAGAGAGAGAGAGAGCGAGAGAGAGAGAGAGAGAGCGAGAGAGAGAGAGAGAGAGAGAGCGAGAGAGAGAGAGAGAGAGAGAGAGAGAGAGAGAGAGAGAGTGGAGAGAGGGGGGGGAGGGAGGGACACAAAATTAATGTTTCATCAGATAAGGAGGCGATTATATGAGCATCGCTTGTTTGCAAATTTGTCAGTCGCGAGTGCTGAAATATTATTAATTGGGAGACCCGTCGCCGCCGCGCCGTTAAGCGTGATGCTTTAAGTAGGGCTCATTTCCAAGTCTTCGCACCCCTCATAATAATCAGCTTGAGACATGACTATAGCGTATGCTGTGATTTTTAAGCCCGAGAGCCACAAGTCACAAAGTGCTACGACAGAAGTGAGCGCTGATTGGTAGTTGAAGTATGAAGACTTAAGTAAGTATGTATAGTGTATATTATGGTGGAGGACTGCAAGAACACTGCTTATCATACAAATTAGCGGCGTCAGCAGAGACAAACAGACCGTCAAAAATTCTGTTGGCTGCCAGCAAATATTTTACTGGTCGGTCACAAGAAGTATTGGCACCAACAAAATTCTATTGGCCACCAACAAAATTTTACTGGCACCGACAGAATTTTACTGGCAGTCAGTAAAATTCTGTTGGCCGCGCGCCAACAAAAAAATCTTACTAGGGTTAGGACGTTCTGTTGAGGCAGCACGAAGGCAGCCATGATAAAAATGTCTTAGGGACGTTTTTCACACATGCAGACTCGGATTGTTTGCCTCATATTTTTTTACCTTTAAATTTTTTAATTAGTTATAATTTTCAATTTAAGGTTAATTTAAGGTTTCATGTATATACAGGGTTTTGAAAAACTGTTCCAGAATATTTCAGAGGCGGATTGTACAGGTCACAATAAGACTTTTTTTCTCTATGAACATGTGTCCGAAAATGCCCCCCTTTTGAGCTACAGCCCCCCAAAGTTTTAAAAAATTGACGGTTTTTTTGGAATAGCGACCACTATTATGAACCGAATGTCTTAAAAATTGGTGTGAAGTGGTAATTTTACGTGTCAAGTCCATTAGAGACCTCGAGAATTTCAGAAATTGAGTCTGACTGTATACTTTTCACGCAATCTCGTACCTGCACGAATTTTATGTTACGGATTAAAAATGTGAAGAATAATTACCGAAATCAGATGCGGAAAACCCTCAGAAAGATGTTTGGTCTTCTTTGTTTCTTTCGATACGACGCGTTTTAAGCGAGATAATCGCTGCACAGTGTGGTAAATTCAGCGTTTTTACCATAGCGGCCGGCCCAAATAAGAAGCAGCGGAGAGGCGGGTTGCATACTCACTGCCGCTTTTCATGGTAAAAGAGCTGACTTTTCCTCACTATGCAGCGATTATCTCGGTTAAAACGTGTCGTATCGAAAGAAACAAAGAGGACCAAACATCTTTCTAAGGGTTTTTCGCATCTGATTTCGGTAATTATTCTTCACATTTTGAATCCGTAACATAAAATTCGTGCCGTTAAAGGTACGAGATTGCGTGAAAAGTACAGTCAGACTCAATTTCTGAAATTCTCGAGGTCTTCAATGGACTTTACTCGTAAAATTACCCCACTACACCAATTGTTAAGACATTTGGTTCATAATAGTGGTCGCTATTCCAAAAAAACCGTCAATTTTTTAAAACTTTGGGGGGCTGTAGCTCAAAAGGGGGGCATTTTCGGACACATGTTCATAGAGAAAAAAAGTCTTATTTTGACCTGTACAATCCGCCTCTGAAATATTCTGGAACAGTTTTTCAACACCCTGTACATGTATACAGTATAAGTAAACTTTTTCGTGGGAAGATCGTTGGATAAAAATGTAACGCCCGGGCGTACCTACTGCGTAGTCCTCGGAGATCACGAGCAATTATACTAAAGCGTAGTTATGGGAGCACTCTAGGACACTCTAGGTGCGGACCCCTTTTTATCACCTAAACATTTTTTTTTAACAAAAAAAAAAAAAAAAAAAAAAAAAAAAAAAAAAAGACAATTGATAGCGTTTTCTATACAATTTATGACAAGGTTGAAATCTACAACACCCGGTGAGACCAAATTCGGACTTCAGAGTTCCGACCCACAAAATTCAAACTAACTACGATCGATCGACTATATACAGCTTTGTCATTCTTGCTGTTTCACGTCACGTTACTTAATTCATAACTAAATAATAATAATTAATATATGATTAATCAATTTCCGTCCTGTCTTATTCTTTCAGTTGAAAGTACCCACGACCACATGTATTTAATCGGTTCGTAAGACTTCGTTTACTTAAACCTACTTTGCATTTGTCAGTTGAAATTACGTATTTGCGGTGTGTGAAGAGTTTAAAATGAGTCCTGAATAGAGATGTTCCAAGTCTCGAAGACAATCGATTAATCAATTTTACTCGTCATCGTCAAACCAACACGCATTAATCAACCATTACACTACGCCTGTGTAGTGCGGATTGTCTAAAATCTATGTAACCGATTAATCGAGAAGGCGCTGGCCGCTTCGATGAATTGAGTAGACGTAAGTCCAAACTGATGGAACACCTCCGGTCCTGAATACTTTTGAAGGATGTTTTCGGTGATTTTTATTTCCTGAATTTTATTTTTCAGCTACCAATCTGTCGTTTCTGGCCAAAGCGCGTCGATGGCGCAAATAATTGTGCAGCAAGTGACGTCTTTCTTTCTCTCTCTCTCTCCGTCCCTCTTTCTCTCTCTCTCCCTCTCTCTCTCCCTCTCCCTCCTTCTCTCTCTCTGTATATTGAGAAAAAATGCCCTTGCAATGCCCTTGACAAGAAATGCTTATTTTTTGGTGTACAATTCATTTCTGAAATAAAAAACACCCGTCCCATAAGAAAACGTCGAGAAACAGCAATTTGGCCCTTGTTTGGGGCCCAATTAGGTCCTTAGGCGCCGTTCTTCGGGGACGGCAATATTTTCCCTGAATTCTTTGAGGTCGATATACATTGCGGGAGAGTTTCGTCAGAATTTCGATATCTTGCGCCGTTTTCGCTTAAAGGATAGTGGACGGGTGGTCTGAAACACCCTGTATAACCTAACCTTAAAAAGCCTTAATTAGCTTTATTTTGAGTTTTTTGACCTTGTGGGGTTGAGTAGAAGCAACCCACAAGGTTGGTTCGGGGATCAAGATGGTTCCCACAAGGACGGGGGTGTGCTACCTCCCTCCCTCCATCTTTCACTTTCTCTCCCTCTCTCCTCTTGCGTGCAATCATTTTTAAGCGCAGTATTCAGCGAAGGAGCCCGATTTCCTCCGTCAACATATATCAACAGTTTTTTCCTCAATTTCTGACGTTTGACCGGGCTGCAGGAAATGGCCCCTTTTCCTTTCCTAAACGATAAACTTGATATACAAGCGTTCGCGTTGCCAAAGCTCGCGGGCTCTATACTTATCGCGTTCCCTTCACGGCAAATCCATGCACACAAAAAAAGGAATTTAATCTGGTTCTGGCATCTGTGCTTGGAAATCCTATATATTTTATATTTAATCCAGTGTATTGACAGGTTGGTTTTTGTTTTCGCTCGTTCTTAAAACGTTCCAAAACTGCTCCTCGCCGAAGCTGCACACGATACCGTGAAGGTTGAAAACGTTCTGACATCTTTTTGGAGGGGAATCCTCGGAGAGGAAAAATATAGACGTGCAGAGACAAAGGTGGAGGAGGGGCTATCTCTAGAGGGAGGGTTAGGGGAAGGTAAAAAGTAGTCAAAAGCGATTACTGTTAGCCATGTGTGAGTGTGAACACGAAAGTAAGTATGTGAATTGTGGTGTATGTTCGGTCCCATGGGCAGAGCCAGCAACTACGCAACTGTGGATTCTTCCCATTTGAATGTATGAGAAACAATCGATTAGAAATTGGACCATGCCCCCCTCAAGAATCGATTGTTTCTCATACATTCTAATGGCTAGAATCCACACTTGCCAAATTACTGGCTCCGCCCGCATGTTCGGTCCCGAGCATTGAGTTGCGTCCATCTTGCGTGCGGTTTCGACCAATCAGAGAGCTTACGCACGGTCACATGACTGTGCGTAAGTTACGCTCGGGATCGAACATTATTTGGTCCCAGGTCTCCAGCGATGTTGTCGTTTTGTTTAACGCAAATATTTTCAAAATTTCAATTTCTGTATGGACTGTTTTATTGAACGATAGATTGTATCTATTGTCGTCCAAGGGCATCTGGTTCTGACAAACTTGTCAATATAATAATAAACAGTATAATTTTCCCACCACCAGTATAGATTTAAGAAGAAATTTCGGTATAGACTATATTAGAACTAGGCAGTGTCGGATCGTGTAATTTTGCAACCATGCTTATTCGTCATTTAAACCTATATGCAAAAGTATCGATATCTAAGGGGTGCAATGGCACCTCCTGAAGATAGATTGTTTTACATAGCTTTTAATGGAAAAATTACGTTGTTGCCACATTGCACGAGCCGCCACTGAAACAAGGGGTCACCTCTACACAGTTACAGCTCGTTGATGCAATTAGATTTCTGGTCAAGGTTACCATTTTTTTGTGTCAAAATCAGTCATCACGTATTCATATACATACCAAGGTCGGTGAATCTGACCAATTTTACTTTTTTCATGTATCCTTCATTTCTTATGATATAATAATGCATTGTAATGTATTGCATTCCGTTTTGTAATTACGGTGACTGAACTTGGTTACAGTTGTACTGTAGCAGTTGCTTCGTTTCTTATAGTTTCGAAATTATTGAAGCGCGCATTTTTTTATTATGAATTTTGATTAGACCATTTCGACTTTACGAGTTAATTTTGAAGGGTTTCAGCGTATTCATCGTTTTTTGCTTATTTTTTGTTTTTGTTTTTTGGACTAAAATCGATTGGAATTCATGTTCCCCTAATTTCTGCGTTGGAAGTTTGCAAAAGACTCATTATTGTAACCATACTAGGTATGTATGTGAAGTATGGTGCAGCAGTGGCGTCGCGTGCAATTCGGCAACAATGTATTCTATCCATTTAAACTCATGTAAAATACCGAATTCAGGGAGTTCACGGTGCACAAGGAAAATTCGATATATTTAATGAGTTTCAACAGAGCAGTTGCATTGTTACCAGATGGCACGCGACGCCACTGTGGTGCAGTGTGGGTTGATGAACTTATACTATGACAGTGGCGGCTCATACTATTCGGCAATCATTGTTTTTTGTCATTTAAATCTATACAAAAGAATCGATTTCTCAAGGATGCAGTGAGTACCCTACATATCGAATATTTTACGTAGGTTTAAATGGAGGAAATCCGACTCGAAGGGAAAGGCTCGTCTATTATTTGAAGCTGGTCGATTCGGCAACACCGACTTTTAATTCGATTTTGCCGGATCGACTCGAGTCCACTGCACGCGATTACGGTTGGCAGTGTGGTAGAATTGGCAGATTAGATATCGACGCGAGAAAATCTCTCTCTCTCTCTCTCTCCTCTCTCTCTCTCTCTCTCTCTCTCTCTCTCTCTCTCTCTCTCTCTCTCTCTCCAACGCTTGTCGGAATCGTGACCAAACTTTGATTAACCAACATCATTACTTGAAACTGCAAGTGGAACCTCGAGCTTTGAAAATATTAGGTGAGTTCTTTCGCAAAGAATCAACATCGGAGTAATACCGGCTTTTCGGTGAACTCCACGGTGCACAATCTTATTCTCCTTTATGGTCTCCTCTCGCTAGGAATGGAAACAATAATAATTGTCATGCACTGCTCGTCCCCTTCAGCCCGCATTCTCATGAGGAAATCGATCTCCGCATTTATATGCATGTTCAGTACCTACTTACGAAGTTATTACGATGCATTAATCAGTGTTGGGTCAGCGGAAAGAACTCTAGTATATTTTTTTGACGGAGAAACATTTTGGGAGAAAACTATATCCCCGGTCACCACTGGCGCACCGAAGGGGGGGGGGGGGTTAGGGTACCCCCCCCCCCAGCCTTAAAAAAAAAAAAAAATAAAAAAAAAAGAGGAGAGAGAGAGAGAGAGAGAGAGAGAGAGAAGAGAGAGAGAGAGAGAGAGAAAAAATGAGAGAGAGAGGGGAAAAGAGAGGGGAGAGAGAAAGGGGAGAGGAAAGAGAGAGGGGAGAGGGGGAGAGAGAGAGAGAGGGGGAGAGAGAGAGAGAGAGAGAGAGGAGAGAGAGAGAGAGAGAGAGGATGTGGTTCCTTCACAAATAGAAGGAAGAGAAATAAAAATAAATCGTGATCAGCTAGGAAGGGGGTTCACGGTGAACAAATTTCATATTATCCGCATTTTCTTAAGAGTTATTCAATACGGCGGTGGGGGGGATAAAAGCTAACCCCTCGGCAGTGGCGTAGCCAGGAATTTTTCTAGGGGGGGGTCTGGGGTCCGAAAATTGTCAAGGGGGGTCCAAAGATACTACTTTGGTAAAATTTGTTTAAAAACGCAAACAAATACCTTTTTTTAGGACAAAGGACATGGCACACTTCTTATGGAAAAACGGTTTCGGTCGAATTGGATGAAACTTTGGGAAATGGTTCATTTTGACCTCCTGATCAAAAGTCTCCACGGGCCCGAAGCGATCCTATGACTAGTTTTCGAGATATGGGGGGGGCAAAGGTCCCGAATTTGATGATTCTGAGAAAATGGATTTTTGCTACTTATCACTCTCCTTTTTTCGCTTTTTTCTACATAACTTTTTTTCTATTCGAGTAATTGAGACGCGGTTTGTGGCATTTTGTTCCTCAGACTCTTGCGCATGTTACAATGCCCATTTATTTGACCGTCATTTGGGGGGGGGGGTGTAACCGCTTCCGCGCAACTGTTGTGGCGACCTTATCTGGAATCGCGATGTTCCGCATCGAGGATCCGAACGACCATTCCTTTCAGCATGTAGCGAAATGTTTCTTGATGCAATGCGCATACCATTATGCGTCTAAAATCGTCATTTCATTGATGGTAACCATCGTCGGGGGGGGGGGGGGGGGGCTATCTTTCATTTCAAGTTAACGAATTGCAACATATGCTTACCTTGTTGTTGAGAATAACTTTTTCACCAAGCAAGCTTTTCTATCATGGTATAAGCCACTCTATCCAATCGATTTACAGTACATGTGAGCCGTCCATTTAAAGGGAGACAAAACGTAGAGTGTTGGGGAGGGGGGGTGTTAGGAAGCCCCCGCAGCTTTTGCTTCATTTCTGATCAATTTTTGAAGTAACTTCGCCTTCCTGATTGAGATATCCGAACGCAATTCACGGCATTTGGATCCTTCAACTCTTCCGTACATCAATTTGCCTCTACGACCAACCTCACTTGTGACAAAGTGGCGTCAAAGGGATGGCGGGCGGGGGTAGTCTATCCACGCATTTTATCGCGTTATTCTTTAACATTCTCTTGACAAACTCTTTCTTTTCACTTATCATGGAGAAATTAAGTCGCAGTTCGCGCCTTTTCCCCTTGAGCTTTCACGCGTATCACATACACATTAGATTAGCCTTATACTGAAGAGACGAGCGGCGGGGAAGGGAGGGGGCAGTCAGTACTCCCACGCCTCTCATCTTGTTAATTCTCAACATTTTCTGGAATTACTTTTGTTCTAATTGAGATATCAAACCGCAGTTTGCGACGTTCCTCACTGTTCTGGCTTGTGTTTAACGTTTTTTTCTGGTCAATTTCTCAAGTGAAGGGAGTTCGGGGGGGGGGGGGGGGGGGGGGGGGTACACCTGGTACAATCAATCAGCCACGATAAGCCCAGCCGTGGTTGCTCGTTTCGTTTTGGCAACGCTGTTTTCCCGTCATTGAATCAATGCACAACAATCGATTGTTAGTGAAGCAGCACTTCACTGTCGAATCGACTATTTTACATAGAATCAAATGCAGGGAAAACATTGTTGCCAAATTGCTGGAGCCGCTACTGATGCACAGTGTGGAGACCGAGGCTGCCTATTCAGTGTTCATCGATACAGTCTCCTAATTTTTTTTGACTGTTCCACGCGCTTTTAGTGATTGACACTGAACAGTTGCTTGAAAAAGGCCCATATTACATGGAGTGTGCTCTTCCGAAGAATTGCATACGTTGCTACAACGCTGATCTATTTGTAAGAGCAGAATTAATAGGCTCTTTTTTCGTGTAATTTTTACATTCCGTATAGGTTTTTTTTACAATGTAGCTCTTCGCTAGTTGTCTCTATTTTTGAAATAGCTACACAACTACCAAGGGATCGCCACGGAGAGCTTGCTACATTTCCGAGCCCCGCCCGAGCCTCCCCCTCCACCCACTCCACGAGGCATACTTATTACTTGTAGACGTCTTCAAATAAAATAATAATAGACTGCACATCAGTGGCGGCTCCAGCAATTTGGCAACAATGTTTTCCCTGCATTTGATTCTATGTAAAATAGTCGATTCGACAGTGAAGTGCTGCTTCACTAACAATCGATTGTTGTGCATTGATTCAATGGCGGGAAAACAGCGTTGCCAAAACGAAACGAGCAACCACGGCTGGGCTTATCGTGGCTAATTGATTGTACCAGGTGTACCCCCCCCCCCCCCCCCCCCCCCCCCCCCTTTCCCCCAACTCCCTTACGTGAGAAATTGACCAGAAAAAAACGTTAAACACAAGCCAGAACAGTGAGGAACGTCGCAAACTGCGGTTTGATATCTCAATTAGAACAAAAGTAATTCCAGAAAATGTTGAGAATTAACAAGATGAGAGGCGTGGGAGTACTGACTGCCCCCTCCCTTCCCCGCCGCTCGTCTCTTCAGTATAAGGCTAATCTAATGTGTATGTGATACGCGTGAAAGCTCAAGGGGAAAAGGCGCGAACTGCGACTTAATTTCTCCATGATAAGTGAAAAGAAAGAGTTTGTCAAGAGAATGTTAAAGAATAACGCGATAAAATGCGTGGATAGACTACCCCCGCCCGCCATCCCTTTGACGCCACTTTGTCACAAGTGAGGTTGGTCGTAGAGGCAAATTGATGTACGGAAGAGTTGAAGGATCCAAATGCCGTGAATTGCGTTCGGATATCTCAATCAGGAAGGCGAAGTTACTTCAAAAATTGATCAGAAATGAAGCAAAAGCTGCGGGGACTTCCTAACACCCCCCTCCCCAACACTCTACGTTTTGTCTCCCTTTAAATGGACGGCTCACATGTACTGTAAATCGATTGGATAGAGTGGCTTATACCATGATAGAAAAGCTTGCTTGGTGAAAAAGTTATTCTCAACAACAAGGTAAGCATATGTTGCAATTCGTTAACTTGAAATGAAAGATAGCCCCCCCCCCCCCCCCCGACGATGGTTACCATCAATGAAATGACGATTTTAGACGCATAATGGTATGCGCATTGCATCAAGAAACATTTCGCTACATGCTGAAAGGAATGGTCGTTCGGATCCTCGATGCGGAACATCGCGATTCCAGATAAGGTCGCCACAACAGTTGCGCGGAAGCGGTTACAACCCCCCCCCCCCCCCCCCAAAGACGGTCAAATAAATGGGCATTGTAACATGCGCAAGAGTCTGAGGAACAAAATGCCACAAACCGCGTCTCAATTACTCGAATAGAAAAAAAGTTATGTAGAAAAAAGCGAAAAAAGGAGAGTGATAAGTAGCAAAAATCCATTTTCTCAGAATCATCAAATTCGGGACCTTTGCCCCCCCATATCTCGAAAACTAGTCATAGGATCGCTTCGGGCCCGTGGAGACTTTTGATCAGGAGGTCAAAATGAACCATTTCCCAAAGTTTCATCCAATTCGACCGAAACCGTTTTTCCATAAGAAGTGTGCCATGTCCTTTTGGTGTCAAGGGGGGGGGGGGGCAGACTGGCTACGCCACTGCCCCTCGGTGAACCCCTCGCTGAATATTCCATGGCTCTTTCAACCATACATTCCACTTGACTCTTCTCCCTCCAATTATGAGTCAAGAGCAAAGATTTCATGCAGCAAAATCGAAAATATATTTGAGTATTTCAATTTTACTGTACATGAAAGTACCGTAAAATTCAATCTGAAGGTCAGGAAAATTGGAAAAATTTTCCGGGGGAGGGCCCGGACCCGGACCCCTCGCTTGTCCTGAGGGGTATTCCATACCCCCCAGACCCCCCGGAGTTTGAGTCATACCACCCCCCCCCCCCCAGGCAAATTTCTCGGTGCGCCACTGCCGGTCACTCGAACCGTCGAACCAGCTGCGTATCTGGGGGGGGGGGGGCAAGTTCGGTTTGTTGCCCAAGGCTACGCTTTCAAGGGGGGGAGATTGCAAAGAAATGAGGAAGAACCGACCCAAAAGTAACTTTTGATGCATAATTCATTACAGGGGGCGGTCAAATTGAGGGGGTGGGGGAAACGTAGTTTTTAAAAATATTCCACCATGGTGCGGCAAAATGACAATCTCTCTCTCTTTCCAAATCCCTTACAATTAAATCCACCGCTGAGCCAAACTCTAAGGAGTCTCTGTCTCACATTCTTTCTATCCCCGATTTTACTAGCTCGGTCTTGAGTCCCTATATACTATGAGAGTTGCGCCATTGCTGAATCCATTTCTGATTGGCTCTCAGATTTAGGCTGTCAAGAAAGCCCCAAGAGGCAAATGCAAAATGGCGGAGGGTTCGCTTACTGAACGCAACAAACCCGTAGCGTGCAATGCGGCAATGTTGTAATGTGTCCATTTAAACTTATGTAAAAGGTCGAATGCGATGGTGTTCACCAAACACCCAACAGTTCGATCTTTTTCATGCGTTTAAATGGACACAGTACATGACGTTGCCATATTGCACGCTACGCCACTGACCCATTCCTTGAGATTTCAAAAATAATTTCTGAGGATCTCAAGTAGAATTCAAGGTATCAAAAGATTTTCGAATTTTTGACCAGAATTTCCGTTTAGAAGTGGAGCTTTTTTCAGAAGTGTGGACCTAGACCATCATATTTGGCGAAATTTCCTTTTTCATTCCTTCAAATCAAAACAAAACTTGCCTCCGACTTTAAACTTTTAATTTTAAAGCGTTTCTCAATGAAAAGCCTGTATTCTCAAATTCATTTTCATTAATTTTCATTTTGTATTACATAAGAAATAATGTTGAAAAATTCCGAAGATTATCGGTCTAGATGTGCCTACCTACACCACTGAAACAACCTCTAACATGTATTTCTATTCTGGGACTATAAAAGTTAACGCTCTGTCACTTCCGCCAGAAGTTTTTTCTCTATGCACGCGTTTTAAGCTCATCCGACTAAAACTTGAATAAGTCACTTGATATTTCGCGAAAAGACCCGTAAAAGTAAAAGGAAGCGTAAAAAGACGAAACAAAGTAGATGGAACAGAATGTCGTAAATTTATTTAACCTTTCAGATTTTAACAACACGTATCCCTACACTTCGCCTTCCGTCTCATGTTGTCAGATGCACTGGAATCCGTTGAACCATATTTTTACTTCGGGTATAGGGGTCTCTGCAGCGTTGCCTTTTTGCGGAGTTTTCTCCAATTTTTCCAATGGAGCTGTTGCAAACTTTTGCTACAGGCTTATTAATAGTTCATAATGGGGTAAAACCCTAGTTGTAAAAATAACAATTTGCGCACAAAAAAATCACGAAATCCACTCCTAAACTCATAAAATGCTTTTAAACGAGAGACCGTAATGGCGGCCGAGGCCGCGGTTTGCATAGGGTTTCCCTATCTTCAATCAGCGTCATCTACACGAGGTGTTCTCGCAACACTACACAAGAAGAAGAAGAAGCATACAATTGCCATTAAATTTGAGCGGCCTTGGCCGCCATTACCGTCTCGCATTTTAAAGCATTTCGTGAGTTTAGGAGTGGATTTCGTGATTTTTAGTGCCCTAATCGTTATTTTCACAGGGTTTTACCCCATTATCAACTATTAATAAGCCTGTAGAAAAAGTTTGCAACAGCTCCATTGAACTCAATGTAAAATTTTCGAATTTCGTGCCAAAGTAGGTAACACTATATGTCTTTATGATTCAGCGGGAGGGTTTAGGATTACTACCCACCTTAAATTTCCACCTCTTCAATCCTCATAAATTTAACCTATATGGTTTTCAACTTTTGTCCACTTAAAAACTGTGGTATTTACTCTGCGAAATTCTTTTCTGTGCAGTACACAGTCGCCTTCTCGCAATGAGTAATTTGGTAATAAGGGACCATAAAATGGAAACAATGAAATCACACAGATTTTAAAGATTCAAAATATCATTCTGTCACTATGTTAAACAGAAATATCCATGAAGCAACTTTAAATGTTCTATGATGCAATTTTTATGACATTTTTAGGCGTTAGCGAAAAGTTCTGGGCCCAACAAATGTCCGGTGCGAACGATCTTTGTTCTGTAACGTAGACGTAGGAGGAATCTAAACCAATCAGCGGGCTGATCATTTACTTTATCGTTGAACCGACCGTTAAAACTGTCTACGAGTGATGCTATTGGTCGAAAATTGCAAAACTTGACTGTTGCCATGGTAACCATCGTTAAGAGTCTCGTTTTATAAAGGATATTCATGAGTAACCTTTAAAAAAAGGACACTATAACGATGGTTACCATAGCAACGGCTAAGTTTTACAATATTAGACCAATAGAATCACTCATACACAGTCTTAACGATCGGTTTAACGATGAAGTAAATGATCGTCCCGTAGAAGCAATAAATAATGCGTGACTTTCGGGGTCGAGAACAAGGATCGCCGGTCCTGCAAATTTAATTGGCCCTGCTATGGGCCCAAATACGTGTTTTTCTGGATGTGAGTCCTAACAGGACTTGATCTAGAGCGTGATAAAAATTTAGAGATTTATCCGGTTTTCAGTTGGAGCATTTTTTTAATTTCGCTTTCCTCAACTTATATAACGTAACTTAACTTTCACCAGCCCCCACCCTCCAAATAGGGTTACTTTACTGAAATTATATGTATACGCTAGATGTAAAGTCGAATAAACAACGAGTTTTTTGTCTTAACCATCACACCGGATAAAAAAATGTTCTTTGGTCAGAATTCTAGTTAATAGTTTCGGGAAAGAAGGTCCGACCACCTCGACGAGAATGCAGGTATTTTTAACCGAAATCATGACGGTTTGGCCACAAATTCTAGTCTTTTGGACTAAACTATATAATCTAGTCACTTGGATAGGACTAGAATAATTTTGTGATTTACTTGATTTGTAATTGTATCTTTGTAATTGCTGAACGAGTAAAAAATGTCAACATTTCTGGCAAAAAATCCAGAATTCTGCTGAAAAACATTTTAATTCTCTCTAACAAGCCAGAATTAATTTTCGGAACATTTTAATAGAATTCTGGCCGTTTCATGGTGAGCTTTATTAAAAGCCAAGTCACATTCATGGTCTCAGTTAAATATCGCCAGATGCGTAGCGTGAAATCTGGCAACGTCCAGTTTGACCCTTTGAACCCTTGAAAAATATCGAACTATTGGGTGAACATCTTCGCATTCGACCTTATACGTTGGTTTAAATGGAAATAATAAAACGTTGGCGAAGCGCACGCTATGTTTTGATCCATTGTGCGTCATCCATCCGCTCTTGCGGAGTATGAGCGAATTTACGAAGGTTGGACAAAAGCTTGTAGGTTTGAGTGCCTCACCGGGACTTAAATGAAAACATCCCACTGTAAAGTAAACGTAAAGGTATTAAAGTTATCTCTATCCCTTGAGAGCTTGGTTGATCCTCCACCCCCTCTCCTACTTACTTAAAGGGTATAGAAAAACTATGATTTTACATTCAAGTGAATAAAAAAATTTCCCCGAGAAAATGTCAGGAAATGTTCTGAAAGTCAAGAAAGTTGAGTGATTGGTCATCATGATGTGTGACTTATGACCGGTTTTACAGTGGCGCAGGGGCGTGCCGAGGGAGGGAGGCGGTATGTGGGTACTCTTGCCCTGGGCGGCATTCTCTGAGGGTGGCAAAATTAGGGTGAGCAAGCAAAAACGAAAGGTCATCAAATTGCAGAGGGCGGCAACCTTCACCGGCACGCTCCTACCGTGGCGTCACTATAGACTTTTGTATTTGTGGGGGCTGAGATTCTTTATTGGAGCGTGCGAAGACGTGGGTGATCCGGGGGCCCTCCCCTAGACAATTTTGAAGAAGAAGACGAAAAAAAAAAAAAACCCTTTTCTCGAAGAAACTATAAGCCGTTTCGGAGTAAAATTCCAGTCAACGTCTCTGACAAAGAAACCGAACTATCTCGTTGATTTGTAACAATGGAAACACAACATAGTCAGTGCATCCCATAATTCCAAGTCCAATTATTGAACTAACCCCTAAAAACAGTGAAAATAGCAAGAGCTAATCCTGTAATACCAAACGCCAAATAACTGACTGACTGACTGACAACCAAAGACATGTTGCTCTTCCCCCCTCTCATTCCGCCATCACCACCCCGGGGTTCACAACGGAGCAACCGCCAAGGAACGTAAAATGCGCCTTCTTATAAAGCTGTAGTTAAACATTCCTGCTCCACAGTACCTGCAATTGCCTACGTCACTAATTGAAGGCGTTTCATTGTGCGTTCGCGTTTACATAAGCAGTAGTAGTGGTAGTCTCTTTCTATTACTTATTATCATCATCATCATCAATGAGCTATCAACTATCAATATAATATATTCAGAGTTTTATTTTTCTGTCCTCATATAACCGGGGGAGGGGGGGGGTGTCCAAGCAGGTCTGAGCCGAAAAAATAAAGTAAAATGTACATAAACCTTTTTCCTCCTGTATTGGTGTCCGTGGAATAGAAACGTCCCGATAAAACACCCCGTTTAAACACAAACACTGCTTCAGGAGAAAAAATATGTTTCACTTATTTACTGAATGATTTGTTTTTGTTTTTGTTTTTTTTTTTTTCAGGAATCATTTGAATATTGCGGCCTTAGATGGAATGGACTCATCGTTATTCTAGGAGACCAACGAATATCATCACGGATAAGGAAACAAAGAAACCCACGAAAACTTCCAATATTTTCTTTTTAGAACAGTTTTCGCTCGTTCCAATAGTACAAAGAGTGTAAACAATTAATATTTTACAGATGATTTGAATCATTTTTATGATAGTTTCAAGAATCGCGAGTTTCTGACGATCCTCTTAAAAATCGTGTATTCATTGTGATATTTGAGCCGCCTTGTTTACAGTGATCAGCGGATATTTTGCCCTTTGTCAGGTTAATGCACGATTGCGAGAAACCCCGTTATTCCAGGTAAGACTGACTTTTTGAAAAAATGTAATTTCTTCTTGATTTCTCGACTTTGTGACCACTGACCATGTATAAAAAACGGGAACACCGTGCTCAAAAAACATGAACAGATAGATTGGGAGCGGATACAAGAAATAACTTTGAATGGATGCATCGCAAATATTTGTCGGAGGGATCCTAAGCGGCCATGTCGGGGCAGAAGCAAACGATTGGGGGGGGGGGGGGGTGGAGGACCATGCCGGTACGTACTTTAACCCTTTCATGCACGCATTTTGGGATTTGAGTTTTTTTTAGATTTATTTAGACCGTTCGAAAGAGGACACTTTTTAAAGAACTTTGATGGGTCACACAACTTTTTGAAAAAATGTCCATTTAAATTCCATTGAATCACATGTTACATAAAATGGTACACATGTGTACCACTATCCAAGAAAGGGTTAAATCACTGCAAGGCTCTGATAGGTACATTTGAAGTCGCGTCGGTAGGGTTTGCAGAAATGAGAGGAGCGTCGCTCAGTAAGTCAGCGCGGGGAAAAAATACAACGCAACTACCCATACCCATACGCATGTAGCGGATTTTGGTGCCATGCCAGCAAGAAAGTATGGTAAATGCAACGTAACTTATGGTAGATTACAATTGCTGAGGATTTTTCAGCAATCCTGGTAGATAGTAAAAAGAGTTCTGGGCAGTGCATAGCGGCTCGTGCAATGGAGCTGTTGCAAACCTTTGCTACAGGCTTATTAATAGTTGATCACGGGGTTATACCCTGTAAAAATAACGATTAGCGCACTAAAAAATCACGAAATCCACTCCTAAACTCACAAAATGCTTTTAAATGCGAGACCGTGATGGCGGCCGAGGCCGCGGTTTTCTTATGGCAATTGTATGCTTCTTCCTCTTCTTGTGTGGTGTTGCGAGAACACCTCGTGTAGATGGCGCTGATTGACGATAGGGAACCCCAATGAAAACCGCGGCCCCGGCCGCCATTACGGTCTCGCGTTTAAAAGCATTTTGTGAGTTTAGGAGTGGATTTCGTGATTTTTTAGTGCGCTAATCGTTATTTTTACTGGGTATAATCAACTAGTAATAAGCCTGTAGCAAAAGTTTGAAACAGCTCCATTTGGCAGCATCAGATTATCTTCATTCAAACCTATGTAAAATAATCGATCTTCGGGATGTTCATTGAACCACCAAAAAATCGATCTTTTGCATAGGTTTAAATGGAGAGAATCTGCTGTTACTAAACTGCTCGAGCCACCATTGATCATGGGTCATGTGTCAAGCGATTTTTTTTTTTTTTTTTTTTTTTTTTTTCTCGTGCATATCCGTGATTCTTTGAAGCCGACAGTAATCAATACATTAGCTGAGGTTCTTTAAATGCCGAAAACCATTGTTGCCACATTGCAAGATTCGCCACTGCTAGAATCAGGGCTGCCGTTTTGCGTATAATCAATGCTATTTTTCTATTCACCGATGATTCCACCGGTTGAGAAAAGATTACACAGTTCAGTTCAGTGCATGACTGTAATACACGAAAATACTCTGATCTATAATCTTTCCTTAATCGGTGGAAACTCCGTCGAGTAATTAAAATATCCGCAAGTTTTTTAAAGTCATGGACGACTTCACCGGTTGAGAAAAGATTACAGATGCGAGTATTTTAGTTCATTACAGTAATACACTGAACTGAACTGTGTAATCTTTTCTCAACCGGTGGAATTATCGGTGAATAGAAAAATAGCATTGATTATACGCAAAACGGCAGCCCTGGCTAGAATGTAAAGTTTTTGCAAGAGGGAACGCAAGGCGACTAACAATAAGCGACAATCAGTGGCGTCGCGTGCAATTCGGCAACAATGTATTCTATCCATTTAAACTCGTGTAAAAGATCGAATTCAAGGGGTGCACAGTGCTCAAGGAATATTCGATATATTTAATGCGTTTAAATGGAGCAGTTGCATTGTTGCCAAAGATGGCACGTGACGCCACTGGCGACAACGGTCATAATATAGAGGAAAAAGTACGAAAGGGGCAGCGATGAAGTGCTCAACGGAGCATTGGAGCGTTAGATGAGTATTTGAAGCTTCTAAGCTTTTGAACGGCGACAACAGAGTGGCTTCGGCACTTGCATTACAGCCATATCGGACACTAGATGAAACCGCTCTAACTTTCCTCAGTTGCGAATATCATGAGACAAAGTTTTCTGTCGGATTGTATTAAAGCGCGGGACAATTTAAATCCCTTGGTATAACTTTTGAAAAGTTTGCGCTCGCCGCCGCGCCGTTTGACTCCTCACGGTCGGGGTCGGTCTCAGGCCCCATCGTTGCCAGATTTGCGTTTAAAAGCCGTATATTTTACAATAAGTCTTATGGGAAATATGCGGTCTAAAGCCCACCAGCGGGTCCAGGAAATCGTCATTTTTTCTCTCTCCTCCCCTCTTTTCTCCCCCTCCCCTCTCTCTCTCTCTCTCCCCCCTCTTTTCCCCTCCCCCGCTCTCTCTCTTTTCTCCCCCCCCCCCATTTTTTTTTGGTTTCATTTGAATGCATGCGTTAGAAAATGATAGAAGAGGGGGCGAATACTATACTTGACAGTCTCATATCTGTCCTTTTCTAACTCTGTCCTTTTCTAACTCACACCTTCTAATGGGGAAGAAAGAGAAGGACAGATTTCTAGATCCACCCATGCAAAGCCGTACATCTGACAACACTGCTCGGCCCAGGCCCGCACTCTTGCGCAACTCGTCATTTCATTTTGATCCGTTATTTTCTTTCTCACGCTGTGACCTTTAAACTGAGGGCTCTGATTGTGAGTGTAGTAACCTCCTTCCTTGATGTGATATTTGCTGTCAACACTTTATCGGAGCTGTCCCTAGGGATTTTTAGCGCCTTTTGTTCTACTTCCGTGGGGAGGGGGTTGTTTTCAACTAAAGGGCCTCACTCATCGTGGTGCACTCATTCATAATTTTTGTAACTTATACAAAATTACTACACTCTTGCACACAGGATACAGTTTCATATTAACCGTTTCAACAACATCATTATGAAAATTCGATTATATTCAAAATTTAACACTCAAAGACCACAGAATAAATAATGCAATGAGAATGGAAACTCGACTGTAAGAATCAATGGAAATATTTTTCGGTTCGTTTCGGTGTCTATTCACAAGGACGTTAAAGAAATAAATGTAAACGGGGCAGTGCTGGAAACACGCAGAATTAATTTAATTTGTTGGTGAGGACGTTTCGGCTCAAATCGCAGTCATTAACAATAAAAAAAAATAAATAAATAAATAAATAAAAAAAAAAAAAAAAAAAAGTGGAGTGAGCCACCACTCCTTCACACTGTAAACACAGGGATAGAATAGAAACCTCTGCATTATGCGTGAGCGCGTGACCAACCAAGCTCCAACAATCAACGATGACAATTCACAATGAAGAGGCAATAATGAAACAAAAATGCGCCTGCAAAGTGAACTACTGCAAAAAGCCTTGAAACCACGGGTATCTCCTCCGCACACATGCGCAGTAAGTGAAAACAACTATGTCATCGATGCGGCGGCATAATTTAAACTCCACAAAATAACGGAGAATGAATCAGCTCAGTCCGTCACAATGACTGACCCATCTCTGTCTCTGTCTTTCACAAAGCTATTTGAATCGAGATAGTTTGGAACTTATCAAAATGGCGGACATTAATAAGGTTAAAAGTAAGAGACAAACAATCCGAGCCCGTGTGAAAATGACCATAAGAGATTTTCATCATGGATGCCTCCTTGGCAGGGCTGTCGTTTTGCGTATAATCAATGCTATTTTTCTATTCACCGATGATTCCACCGGTTGAGAAAAGATTACACGGTTCCGCTCGGTGTATTACTGTATAATGAACTAAAATACTCGCATCTGTAATCTTTTCTCAACCGGTGGAGTCGTTGATGACTTTTCAAAACTTGCGGATATTTTAATTAATGAATGGAGTCTCCACCGATTACGGAAAGATTTCAGTTAAGAGTATTTTCGTGCATTACAGTCATTCACTGAATTGAACTGTGTAATCTTTTCTCAACCGGTGGAATCATCGGTGAGAATAGCATTGATTATACGCAAAAAGGCAGCTCTGATCCTTAGTGTTTGTCCCGGCAGAAAATGAACCGCCCGGTTTGGACGTTTTTAGGACCATATTGGGCGATTCATTTTTTGCCGGGGTCCTATAAAACCTCTCCAATGTTATGGTTCGGTGTGCTAAAAGTTTGCGAAAAACTCATTTCTCAGACTTGCCCATCAGCATTTATTGTGAACGGTTAAAAGCTATATTCCAACTCGACAATAAGTACGAATAATCACAGACTAAATCGGCTAATGAAGGAGAAATAATGAAAATATATTCTCTCTAAGGCACTTTACATGCTCTACTGAGTTTTAAAAATGAGTATCGAAAATCCAGTAATTCACCATCACATTTCTCACTTCACACTCTTTTAAGTTGTCCCCTTCTATAGCTTTCCGCAGTTTCATTAGATTAAAGAAGGGCCCCCGAAAAAGAGTGGCCTTGGTTCAAAAAGTGTTCTTCATGAAGTAATGAAAAGCCGATTGAGCGATCGGGGGAGTAAAATTGCGATGGTAAACCCATTATAAACTTGATCGATTTTACGGCTCCATCAGGAAGGTAGGTAACTTTTTATAACCTCTAATGAGAAAAAAGAATGGGGGTTCCGATCGCTTTTCTGAGCATAGAATACGTAGATGCGGTCGATTGCCGCACAGTTGGTTGAATTGCGATTTATCGGCATCTCTTCTTTTAGACTCTATGCGGGAAAGAATCGATCATTCATTGGGTGATACAATCGGACCACCAAATATAATCGACACTATTGCGTACGTTAATACTATAGGCAATGAATGAATCGGTGTTTGCACCAGCAGGGGCGTCATCATGCGTTAGCGCAAAGCCTGAGTCCATCAAGAGCGGAGAACCCTAGCTGGCAGAGCCCGAATTGATACCCTGCTAGGCATTTGGATTTAAATGCTTTTTATTTTTCTTTATCGTTCATAGACACCTTTTTGGCTTTCCTTTTCTATCTTTGGATTTCATTCCAACTATTTTTCATTGGATCAGTTGTAGTTTCCTTTTATTAGGGATTTTTATTACTCTTTTTTCCCCCTATCTTTTACAGTTTTCTCAGTTGTGCGGTTTTAACGGTTCCCAGATGATATGTCCTCAGCCTTATTTAAGTCGAAAACTTTTTCGTCCAGTGTTTTATTTTTCCAGTTATATTTTCGTCCAAACATTCTAATGTCCAATGAACTACAATGTCCGCGAATATAAAGTCCATGTCCAAAAAATGTCCAAAGGCTCATAATCAAAACAAAAGTATTCCAGTATAATTTTTGTACTCTTGTCTTCTATAGAAATCTTAAAATAAATCTTCCTGTGAAATCCATCAGATGATTTGAAAAAAGTATACCTACCTGTTGATTAATCTACTTGTCGATCGAACTTGTTGACAAAAGGTTGCTAGGGTTATGAGTCAATTAAACTGAAACATTTCCTCCCTTTCTGTGGAATACGCATGAACAAACGAAAAAGTGTATTCTTTCGGGGAATTGATGAATAATGATGTGCATATTGTCCGTCCAATCTTTCAGTAAGTAACTGTTCAGATACATTTGCATACTGATCGCTTGCAAAATTCATTTGCCCCTTAGAATTTCATACTTTTTGGACTTCATTTTATGAACTTGAAATTTTAATAATGACATTTTCTTTTTTTGGACCTTTCCTCTTTGGACCTAATTTTGTGGAGTTTATTAATGACTTGTGCATTAATTTTTGGACTTAAAAGTGGTAAAAGTGGTCCCTTGAAGCCTGGTAAATCCTCAGTTTGTCTCAAAAAACGAACACTGGGTCATTACTTAATGTAATAAAGCCCTCAAATCCATTAAAATATCCATCCAACCCCAGATACCTTTGAGAACTGTTGATTTCGAACTGAGGGTCTCTCCCCTGACTCAGGATTCCCCCCTCCCTAACTGAGGGTCTCCCCTCCTAACTACGTTCGAAAATAACCAAAAATCTTAACCGGGTGGCCCCCAGACCCCCCTCCCGGTGTGGGGGTATTTCATACTCCCTAGACTTTCCAGTAGGGTAGAGGAAAATTTCTGATTTGGGGGGTCGGCCGGAGAGGGGGGGGGGTGAAAATGTATGATTTGGGGAAAGTGCCGGGAGGGTTCAAAATGTCCGATTTTTGGTGGGAGGGCTGGAGGGGGGTGTGTGAAAATGTCTGATTAGGGGGTAACTCGTATAGTGTCTAGGGGGGGACTGGCACCCCTGAATTCTCATTTAATGGTAATATCTAATTATTTTCCTGTGTACGGAGGCCCCGGCGTTTAATCAATTTCCAGCCTGGGACTGGCGATATAGTCAGCCACGAGGAATAGTTTGGCCCCCCAGTAAAACCTCTCGCTAACAGATATTTATCTATGGTAAGTTGGAGGATTATTTAACAAACTCAGACACATCACACCAGCAAACTTTAGAATATCAAAATCTGCACTTTATGAGGGGGATATAAGTAGTATAAAATCGAGCATTACAAGGTCATTTTTTTCGAATTTTTCCGTGACGACCACCCCTTCCCCACCTTGGGAGCGGCTGTAAAGAAAATGCGACCCTGCCTGACAACATCCCCAAGAGCTTTGATGACGTGCCAGAAGAGGAGCCGCCCGCGTCGATCACCGTACAAACTGAACGTCGCCCAAATTACATGATGGACCCCGGA
The DNA here is from genome assembly GCA_011764245.1 of Trialeurodes vaporariorum. NCBI lineage: Eukaryota > Metazoa > Arthropoda > Insecta > Hemiptera > Aleyrodidae > Trialeurodes > Trialeurodes vaporariorum. Next base: position 56,332,861 of record VMOF01000001.1, read on the forward strand.
CCCCCGTTAATAATTAAAACATTCGGTGACTTGAATTCAATTTTCAAGCCCAAGCCAATAGAGGGTTTTAGTAATGGCGACTGCCGGCGATGAGCGTTCCAAACAAAGCCAGTTTGTCTCTCTCGCTCTCACGTGACCCCTATGTACTGCCATCTCACTCTAATTTCAAAAATCGTATATAGAGACTTACTTTGTGAAATTCTATGGCAGAAATGAATTTCTCGGGGCATTTTGATGCGATTTTGATAATAATATGTAGTAAAACAAGGCCCTGTATACGAATTTCGATACTAGAAAGAGATGGATATATGTACATGGGGGTCACGGGAGAGTGAGTGAGATAGTTTGGAACGCTACGCGAGTTTTATCACAACCGATTGCGACTGATGAGTGCATTGTTGTGGTTGTTGGCTAACCGTTGACTTCGCACACGGAAAAAAAAACTACGGTGAAAATAACCATACGGATACCTGATTTTGGCACCTGCTAGATGTTGTAGTAATGTTAACCAGAAGTATACTATGTTTTGACTAGGTACTAGGTGATGTTACCAGATTGCATGTCGAATTTACTTAAAGTATCGGTAAATGTACCATACTTCTGGTCAAGTTTACCATAACATCTAGCAGGTGCCAAAATCAGGTATCCGTATGGTTATTTTCACTAATATTTTTTTCCGTGCACTAAAACCGTCTATACTCTGGAATCTCAGCCTGCTGTGTGACGCGCGACGCGACTCAACTCCGAAGCCAAAGTGAACACTGAAATTATATTAACCAATAATCGAAAAGCCCCCAGCGGAGGGAGTTCGGTGGGCCTGGTAGAATAAGGAGCGCTCGAGACGGGGCAACAGGGAACACTGGGAAACAGGAAATTCGCAGATTAACCTCTTGCGAGTATCCCATCCCTTCAATAAATCATGCCTCCCACTGATTTCACCCTCGATCAATGGACAAGACCAGATGCGCGACCACGATTCATAATCAATTTTCCTGAATTCCCCACTGATAAGGCAAAATCTTCCCTTATATTTTTATACTTACCGTCCATTCTTTCTGATTTAATACACGTATTTTACGATAGCCAAGGGTTTCCTTTATTACTAAGTGGTCGATCGAAAAATGCTCCGATACTACTTCAAAATAGTTTCCGACATTAGATTGATATTTTTGGACCGACGTAATATATGATACAGAGACAAGGTAGATAAAACAATGTATGGGGGAAAAATGGTGCATTCACTAATAGGGTCGCAGCTCGCAGCGATCGGCCGCTCAAAATGACGCAGCGCTTGTGAACTCTCTCCATGTGAAGCTTGTGAGTGACGTCCCATGAGAGGTCCGTTCTTTCTCTTTAATAATAATTGAGGACATTCCCGGAAGGGAGGCCCATAAAAAAAAATATTCTCTGTTCAAGATAAGAAGAATCTTGGCGCGTCAAGTAGAAACGCACTACTTTCCCTAGTAAAAGTTTTTTCCTTGGAGGCCAATGCCATGTGGTCCATTCATTGGCGGCCAGTGAAATCACTGGTCGCCAATTCATATTTCATTGGTTGCCAATGAAAATTTCACTGGTCGCCCGTGAATTTGTATTGGCGGCAAATTGAATTTTCATTGGCAACCAATGAAATATGCATTGGCCGCCAATGAATTCATTGGATAATAATGGGCTATTGCACACTTTTGCTATAAGCGATTTAATAGTCGATTATGGCGTAAAAACCTCAAAAAATAACGATGGCGGCACTAAAAACTTCCAAAATCCACTCCTAAACTCAATAAACGCAGTTATTTGCGCGAGCGTAATGGTGGCCGAAGGCACTAACAATGGGAGATTCCTATCTTAATTCCGTCACTCTTTCTATGCTGACAAGGATGATTCACAGAGTAATTAGTCATCAGAGTGATGATCCACATCCGATGAATGGTATCGCAACACCAAGTGACACCGGTGTCAAATGAAAGGAGTCTCTTATTGGTCACTTCTTGATGGAGTTTCAGAATTGTTAGATGGGAATCTCCCATTGTTAGTGCCTTCGGCCACCATTACGCTCCCGCAAATAACTGCGTTTATTGAGTTTAGGAGTGAATTTTGGAAGTTTTTAGTGCCACCATCGTTATTTTTTTGAGGTTTTTGCGCCATAATCGACTATTAAATCGCTTATAGCAAAAGTGTGCAATAGCCCCATTGGACCACATGGCATTGACCGCCAATGAAATACTTTTACTAGGGTTTGCAACGCGGCACCCATTGTCGCCCTGAATCGTTGAGTTTTAGAGAGCCCTGTCGCATTGAAGCTTTGTCCAACTGGACCATCATTTTGGAAGGTGCAATACCGAGAAACGGCTGACTATGAATGTTATCTTTGCAAAAGTCGAACTAGAAACGGTTACAGATACGACGAAATTTATGAAATTTATACCCAAAAGGGCCATAATTCGTCAAAACTAGTCGAAATTGACTCCTCATTACACTCGAACACTTATTTTTTTTTTCAAAGAATTCAATCAACCCCTTATGGACCAAACCCGAGTATACTCGTTTTTCTTCTCTAGTCTATTTCACATTGATTCCGTCTTCATTTCGGATAAACTAACCTAACATAGATGAAAACAGTAAAATTGATAAGGTCTCGTCGAACGCCTTCAATTCGTCGTATATGCAATTCCAACCCAATCAAGTACGAACAGTTAACTACCTTACCTGAAGAAACCGAAGAGTGGTATTCTCTTGAACTATAACCTGGTCCTTAAAGGGTTAAGGTACACTCATAAATGAATTCCTAAAAAAACAAGTGTCCGAGGGTAATGAGGAGTCAATTTCGACTAGTTTTGACGAATTATGGCCCTTTGGGCATAAGTTTCATCCATTTCATCGTATCACTAACAGTTTCTAATCTGACTTTTACACAGATAACATTCATTTCATAGTCAGTCGATTCTCGGCATTCCTCCTTCCAAAATGATGGTCTAGTCGTTCAAAGCCCCAGTGAGCGCAACGGCTCTAAAAAACTCTACGATTCGGGGCGACAATGGATGCCGCGTTGCCGCGTTGCAAAGTAGTGCGTTTCTATCTGACTCGCCAAGTTTCTTTTTATCTTTGACAGGGTATAGGTGCGCTCTTTCCGCGAAGAGTGGGTATCGAGAGTAAACGGAGATATAACGGGAGAGCACACCTGTTGTTTTACGAGCCCTTTTCCCAAAAACGTCTACAATGGGGCTCATCTTGCTAACTATGACGATAAGCGATTGAATAGTTAATTCTTGAGTAGAATTCAGCGAAAATGACTAAGGACACAATAAAGAATTATGAAGACAAATTCCTGCGTACGCTACTGACAAGTATCATAGGATATTTCGATCTAATTTGTCTCTATCTCTCTGCTGAAACACACAGAAGAAAGCCTCAAATTAGATAGGAATCCCCTATGGTACCTGCGTAGCTTGTACCTTCGTGAGTCAGTGCGTGAACTTTCTCTCTCTTTCCCCATTTGAACACGTGTGTAAGAAAATGACAGAAACAGGGGCTCGATCGTGACTTCAGCTCCTGTCGCTTTCCTTATCTAGTACATACACTCAAATAGGAAAAGCGCGAGAGAGACTAATTCCTGCGTACGCCATTGATTCTTGTAAAGCTCCGCGGTCCTTACTCTTCAATGACGGAGCTCCGATGGTGCCATTGAGGATTCCTGTCTAATTTCCCACTCTTACTGTGGAGAAACTCACAAAAAGTCTCTGTTCAGGATTCTTTTAACGTCAATTTAGTAAAAATGTGTGGAACAGATTGATTAAAGGGGAAAAAAATTGTACAAGCAGTGGCTTAAGTGTCGACGATTCGACGGAACTCGTAATACACTTAAAGACAACAGTCTACCATTTACCGACGCAAAATGTATGACATTAATTATACAGGAGGGGCGTTTAAAGGGTTAAGAGCGTTTATACGATTCGAAAAGGTCCAAAATCAATGTTTCTCGGAGGGATTCGCAAAATAAAAAGAAAAAAAAATCGGAAAATTGTTACGTAATTTGGAGACATATTTTATCCTATTATTATTCCTATTATTATTATTTATTATTATTTTTTCGCAAAATAAAAAGAAAGAAAAAATTGAAAAATTCCCTAGTAAAAATGTTCCATGAACTCTGTTCTAATTTTCCATGTGGACATGGAAATCACTGTGATTTCCGTGTAAATTCACACGGAAATCAACCTAATTTACATATGTCCACATGGAAAATTGGAACAGAGTTCATGGAACATTTTTACCAGGGTTGTTACGTTTGAAGACATATTTTATCCTCTTACTGTTCGTGAGTTTACCGTCATCCTAATAAACAACTTTTGCCCAAAAACTTTCTATCGAACACACCTGTCTGCTATTTTTCCTAATAGTCCTGGACTTAATGCTTCCGACTGATTTAATGCCCAAGCCGAACAAGCGAACATTAACGAAAATTCGCAAACGCCGCACTATGGTCTGAGATAGGAAAAATTTAGGCAAAAAGTGAATGGAAAAAAAAGTCACGATAAATCATTGCGTTTTCGACTTTTCAAGCGTGATTTAAAACTTTCCAATGACATCGCTGGGTTTGAATTATTTGTTTTTAAGTATTATCAGCACTAGCGCAACCAGGATATCTTCCATCTCTCTCATTTCCCATTTGAATGTATAAGTAGGAAAAGGACAGAAAGAGGGGGTTTTATCCCGTTGTCCATCCTTGTCTAACATATACGCTTTTTAATTGAGAAAAGAGAGAGATGAAGACACTCTCGGTGCGCTACTGATTATCAGTGATTCAAATTGGTCTTGAAAGTTTATAAATGATAAATTGTCGAGAAATTTACTTTTGCCCCATTTTTGAATATCTTAGACCATAGTGCGTCGGTGACATCAGCTTAACACCGTCGCCAAAAGAGGATTAATTCGTTGCCATTACTTTTCATGAACGTTGTCAATTCTGCCAGGAACTGAAAATAGAAAATATAAATTCATCATTTGTCCTTGAAGATTCAAACTAAAATATCAAAAACAAAACGAACCTAACCAATGTAATGGCACAGGGGGCGCTTCGAGCAGTTTGGCAACATTGCAATTTCCTCCATTTAGATCCAAGCAAAAGGTCAAATAGAAAGATGATCATTCACTGTCCACCCGATGGTTCGATCTCTTTCAAAGGAGTAAAAAATATAGGAAGTAAATGCAACGTTGTCTGATCGCACAATGGGGCTCTTGCGAACTTTTGCCACAGGGGATTGAAGAGTTGATTCTTGCATAAAAACCTGTAAAAATTGCGATGAGCACATTGAAAAATCACGAAATTTACTCTCAGAATCGGGCATAATGGCGGTTTGATGCAGGTATCATGGGAGATTCCTATCTAATTTGAGACGTATCTCTGTGTTTGTTTCCGTGGAAAAAGTAACAAGTTAAGACAGGAATCTCCCATGATACCTGCGTCGAATCGCCATTACAATCTTGCCGATTGAGCAGTTTTGTGAGTTTATTACTGAATTATAGACTTTATTTGTGTGATTTTCGTGATTTTTGCTAGTTTTTACATCAGAATGTAGTATTCATTTCCTTACCGAAAAAGTTTGCAAGAGCCCCATTCGCCCCTACTGCAGTGAGAAACCTAAAAAATTGCAAGTTCAACTTGGACCATGAAGTATTTCTCATCGTTATCTCAGAGCATACAAAAAGAGCTTCCTGAAAAATGTAAACGAAGTGCAATTACTACTACGAAGAAGTAATGAAAAGAAACCGTAATCGTAAAATGAAACCGAGAAAAAAAAGGGGGGAAATAACCTCCGTCAGAAAAACAAGAAAGGAGGACAAACAAAGTTATAAAATAAGGCAAAATTACTTTAATAATTTGCGCAGTGGCGGTTGGTGCGATTTGATAACCATGCTTTAATGCCTTTTAAAACCGATGCAAAAGTATCGATTTCTTCGGGGTGCAATTGAATCTTCTATAAGAGCAATTGTTATAAATAGGTTTGAAAGGAGAGAATACCTTGTTGCCACATTGCACGAGCCGCCACTGATAATTTGTAAATTATTTAGAAATGTAATGGAACATATTAAAGTTGAATAAAAAATACAAATTTTCGATGTCAAAAATTTAAAAATCCACTCCTCAGCTAACTCTTCCGGTTTTTCTTCGTCTCATGATTAGTGCTGGCACGCCTTTCCAACAATTTTTCAGGGGGGGGGGGGGTGGAGACCGGCCTGTTGATTTTTTTCCGGTCTTTAACGCCAAATTAAAATATTTTTTTTTCTATTTTTCCTTACCTGAAATCCATTTTTAATAAATTTTATTTCGTGTGTATCACACACTGTGTAGGCAAAAACCTTTGGATGGCCGTGCTACCCGCGTCCAGGCCCGGTTAAAAACCTTCACCCAAACTTGAAAATAAATAATATGCTTTTTATAAGTGCCAGTAAACAGCGAAGAAACACCTTTATTTCTGCTCTCGAAATATCAAGTATCTTTAAATTTATGAAACATTCTAGTGCCATATTTTTTTTTTTTTTTTTTTTTTTTTTTTTTTTTTTTTTTTTTTTTTTTTTTTTCATATCTAAATTCCTTGGAGCGCTCGATACGTCCTGCCCTTCAAGAATGGAACTTTTACTCCTTTTGTCACAATATAAACCATAGAGCTGTAGAATACAGGGGGAGGGAGTTTCGAGGATGACGTAATTAAGTTTTTTTTTCTTCTTCTTTTTTTTTGGCGAAGCACGACGTGACTGCAGGCGGAATTGTAGTGAAAATATTTTTTTGTCTACAAGATAACAGATATTTTTTTCTCGTACTCCTCGAAGTTCCAGGAATTCAGAGATCTTGGTGGGACAGAATTGTTCCACGTTTTTTTTTCTTTTCTTTTTTTTTCACTTACCCTAAATGCATCCTCCTTTACGTCATTTCTTTCTCCTTGCTTCTGGGCTCTTGATTCATTAATTATTCGCCTCAACTTGACTCACTATTCCCGAATAGTGACACGAGAATCTTGTAATGTAATTAAAAAAAAGAAAAACAACAACAACAACTAACAAAACAAAAAACAAAGAATTAAGAAAAAGAAAACGAATTTTGCAACAGCTCGGATCTTTCAAAAGCTATCGGAAGTGTCATTTTATTTCTTTCCCTTAAAGACCTTTCAAATCGATTCTCTTCAAATATGTTTGTTTGTACTATCAGTCAATTAAAGATTGGGACTAAACTATTTGGGCTCGGACACTCGGCGCTTGAGGAATTAGAGATAAGGGGAGAAACTCTCGGAAATTCGCAGCAGTGTTGCCAGCTTGTGCTAACGGTGAGCGATAAGGGTGGGGTAGCGGGGGGAGTGGAATAAAAACCGCAGGCCTTCACCATAAAATATGGCGAGCAGATAAGCGTGCCTCGTCGAGAGCGGCTATCCGTCTCCGATCTGCGCCGTCTCTTTTCCGACCAGCGGGCCGATCCTTGAAATTCACGACTTTTGGGTAGACTGGATAAGAATGGAAAACGGTGATTGGTGGAGACGAGTCACGTGGTTGCCCAGTCTAATCAAAATAAGGAATGGATTAGATAAGTTACTCCAGTTAGTCGGGTACTCCAAGACTGCCCGAAAAATTATCTAATCCATTCCGCATTTTGATTAGACTGGGCAACCACTGACTCGTCTCCCCCAATCACCGTTTTCCATTTTTATCCAGTCTCCCCAAAAAGTCGTAAATTTTAAAGGGATGGGCCCGCAGTGCAGTTTCACCTATAAGCTGGCCATCGTGTCCAAACGACACAGTCGCACTGTCGCGTCGTCAACCCCTCCTCCCCCTCCCCTACTCCTTCCACGCTGCTTCAACTCTCATTGTCAGTTCAACTCACTATTTCTTCTTTTCATTCAATAGACTTTCAGTGACTCGTTACTCGTTTGTTGTAAAAATTGGTTTTCAGCGATGATGGCCCCCCTCCTCCACAACAAAAATATCATTGAGTCAGTGCCGACAATTTTTGGGACAAATCCTCCCTTAAGACTATAGAAATACTTTTTTGGGTTGCGCTTCCGTCGATGATGATATTGCGTGGATCCAGGAGGCACGAGGGCATGTGCTTCCCCCCTTCCCCATTCTCAAAAAGCGTTAAAAATTGCCCTTTTCCATCGTATAATGATCTTGTAATGCTTTTTGGACGCTAAAAATTGCCATGTCAAAAACGTCCCCCCCCCCCCCCCCCCTCGCTCTTTAAAAAATTATGTGGATTTTTCATTAGGCTGATGACTGTTGACACATTATGATCTGTTGCCCGGGAAATTTTTTTAATTGTCAGAGACGTTCAAAGTATCATTCAGAATTTAATTTGGAGCAGCAATTGTGGCGGATCCAGAAGATTTCCTGGGGGAGGGAGGAGATCACCCCTCTAGATTTTGAAATTTGTAGTGTCTTTGAAAGAATATTTTGGCAATTTTCTATCAAGTAAGGGCGACTTTTAAGGGTTTCCGGGGCAGACACGCTCGCCGCCACCCATCTCCCCTCTCGTTGGTTCCCTTCTAGTACCCCCCCCCCCCCCGACACCACGGAAAAAATACTATCATAGCGACAAAATACTGGACTTTGATCATCGTTTTGGGACTCTTTAAAAAAACACCAGGTCAAGAAACCCAGGATTACAGCGAAACTTAGGGGTTTTAAAGTTATATCTCAGTAGAACGCAAAAACTGCGCTTGATCGGTGGATCGACTCGTTGCTCGTTGGCATGGTTAGTGTTCCATTCTGTTTTGATGAAACACTCGAACCGCATTGGCTAACCGCAATAAAAAGACGGGAGTGTTCCGTTGTTCCGTTTAAAAAAATTTCGGTTTGTTCCGATTAAAAAATTAGCCTCACCAGTACTACCAAATATAACTTTTTACTCTTCAAGGGTTTAGCTTTTGATACCTTCTTTTCATACTTCAAGTGCAGTTGATCATCTGGACCGAAGGCAAATTAACAATGAGATAGAATTTCTGCGAAGGGACAGCAATAAATTGTCACGTTTTGAAGCATGGAGGGGAAGTGATTTCAGCGGAAAAGAAAGTTTATCCATTTTTTTTTTTTGCTTTGATCCATTGGTTTCAAAGCTCATTTGAGTTTTTAAGTTTAAGTCAAGCGCTTACATTTAATATCAAAAACTCCTCTAAGACATGTTACCGAAAGACTTTTTGGGTCATAAATGATAAAAACAAACGTAATTAACAGGCAGGTGGACTATGAAGTAGAAATTAGCATTGCCTTTCGTAAAACTTTTACTAAAATTTTTCATGGAAAATATTTTTTTAATTTTTAAGGTCGCAGTTTTATCAGGATATAATTTTTTCCCGTCTCAAATTCATGACCCAGTTTAGTTTTCCCTTTGATTTTAACTGTCAATTGTTGACAGGAAAGTCTCGTCTTCTACCTTACTAAATCGTATTCGCCCCTCTAACAAAGCATTTCTTTCTCCTACTTGCAAAAATATTCACCAGAACCCATTAATCAACTTTAGGGGGGGGGGAGGGTTTAAAGCAGAGGTGGGCACGGTAAATGGTAATCGCTTCCTCACATCGGGGTTTGATTTTCAAACCTCTTAGATATGGGTTGGGGGGGGATTTTTTAGGGGTGCTGAATTCAAAGGAACTAATCGTGTTTTGATGAATTACATTGATTGTATATTGAATTTCATCATAAGTTCAATAAAATCGGAACACCTGATTAAGGCTGAAATCCACCTCGATTACTTTTGAAAAGTGATCGATGAAAGAAATCGAAAAACCCAGTTTGTCAAAGATTAGATCATAACATAATGCCACCCGAGGCAAGACCCCCTTCCTCAAAAGCTGCCTCTGAAAGTATAAGCTTTATTATTAGTCTCAAATGAGTTAAAACATTTAAAAGAGGAAAGGTTTCGGCGCTTACGACGACAATCATTGGCGAATACCGGGGAAAGGGGGGGGGGGACCCCCCTCCCCTCCGTTCAGCCAAAAAAGGGGGAAAAAAGGGAGAAGGGAGGGAAAAGGGGAAAAGAAAGGAAAAAAGGGGGCAACGGGGGGGAATTTCCCCCGATCGCCCCCCCCCCCTTTGCGAGGGCTAGGTGTGTTACTTTACAATAATTAATTGCAATCGATATACCACGTATCTTTCATTACCTTCTGAAGAAATGAGAATCTGCATTATTCAAGATCATGGAAGTCCAAAGAGAGCCCGTAAAACCCCCCCCCCCCCACACCACTCCTTGGCATATAAAAAATTGAGAGTAAATCGAATTAAGAGAAAATTAGAGTCCCTGAATATGAGGCAGAGCTGCCGTTTTGCGTATAATTAATGAAAAATTTTTAATTCACCGATGATTCCACCAGTTGAAAAAAGATTACACAGTTCAGTGCAGTGTATGACTGCACTGCACAAAAATACTTCGATCCGTAATATTTTTTCAATCGGGAAACGCCGTAAATTAATTAAAATATCCGCAAGTTTTTTTAAAATCATCGACGACCCCACCGGGCGAGGAAAGATTACAGATGCGAATACGAATATATTCGTGCATTACCATCTCATACACTAAACTGAACTGTGTAATCTTTTTTCAACGGGGGGAATCATCGGTGAATTGAAAAATAAATTAAATATGCGCAAAACGGGAGCTCTGGTATGAGGGACTCTAGAGAAAATCAGAGTCCCTATATGTAGAGAGTCAAGACAAGTGAAATCATGGGCGCCGCCATTGGATGCGATTTTACACATTTTTTACATTATGCTGAGGCCGTTGTTTTGTTTTGCTCCACTGCAAAGATTACAGTTCCGCTAAGTTTGTAACGATGTAATCTTTCCCTCCTTTTGTTGATCAACATGTATTAACGCTTTTAATGATTCTTTTGAGATTTATAGACATTCTTATTGACATTCATTATTAAAATAACAGATTCATCGCAAATTAACTCTTATCTGTAAAAGACCGTTGGTAAACAGAACAAAAGTGCAAAAACGCATCCAAAGGCGGTGTCCGTAGAGCCTAAAATTCATCGACCAATCAGAAGTTGACTACCTTCTTGTATCATGGGCGGATCCAGAGGGGGGGGCCCCGGCGGCATGCCCCCCCCCCCTTGGACCCCAAAAAAAAAACAGTTAGAGGAAAAGAAAGAGAGGGAAAAGCAAAAAAAAAAGAGAAGAGAAAAACAAAAGCCTTTAAGTAACCGTAGGTATATTATACTAGGTTTTGAGGGGGGGGAGAGTAGGGTCTTAATTTCATTCACTAGACATCCATTTTCTACGAAAATGCAAAAAAAATAGGTAGCTGGCATTCCAAAATTTGAATGAAAAGTGGGAGCCGGGAGCAAACCTAGTGAGGAGGAAAGGGAAAAATTTACTCGAGCTCATAAGAACAAGATAATTGGGGGAGTTGGGGGGGGGGTTTCTGATTAAATAGTTTTGTGTTGATAGAGAGGTCAATATGTAAAATATCAGCCGTTCCAAACTTTTACCCTTGACTCCCTTTTACTAACAAAAATTGAAATGAGGTAGTATAAAATGATGAGTGAACCGTTAAAAGATGCCTCAAAATTTGGGTTTAGAGAAGCTAAAATTTTCAAAATTTTATAAGGGAGGGCCCCCCCTTCACGTTACAAAAATGGCCCATCCTTTGAGACTTTTCTGGATCCGCCCCTGTCTTGTCTTAACTCTCTACATATAGGGACTTAGAGAAAATCAGCTGGAAAGTGCATTTAAATCCCCCCTCCCGCAGCGAGAAATTTCTTCTACAGACGGCCAGACGCGTAAATCCAAGATTTTTACAATATGCTCTTATTCGGGAAGCTCTGCATTCATTCTTAGGCAAATGGTGAAAGAAACATGGTCCGGAGGAAAACGTTTGAAATGTGAAGTGTCGAACGAAAAGTGGCAAGAGTGATAAAATGAGACAGGGCCAATAGGAAGGGGGAAGAAGGTAGCGGAGAGAGAACCGACCACCGAATCTCGATGAACTGATTTTGAAAGAATAAGATTTTAGTGAATGGACGCTGCTGCGGGCGGCGCGGCGGCGAGCGGCGGAGAATTGGCTCCTCATGCGAGAAGGGTTTTCGGTGCGTTATCTCCCCTGTAACTGTTCATTATAGCCCACCTCAATTGATTCGGCTTTTTCGCACATTTATTTGGGAATGACAACACCGCTCTAGATTCTGAGCAAATCGAGTCAGATAAGCGGGCGGGCGCATTTCGAGCCGCATATTTTAGTCCCAATCTTTAATTGACTGATAGTACGGACACATTGTTTTTTTCTGACAATCCAGAACCTTTTCACTACTGAGAAATTTTATCTTTCAATGGACTGCTGCTGCACTTTTTTGTCACAGGCAATTCAAGGGTCGATTCAGGTGTAAAAACCTCAAAAAATAACATTGTTGTGGCACCAAACACTTAAGAAACCCCCTTCTCACAAGCAGAAAATGCTTTTAAACGACAATATTGGCGGTGTTGCAGTAGCGTCCTTAGGGGCCCCCCCAAAAGGGTTGGCCAGAAGTAAAAAAGTGATGACTTTTTTTTTTTTTTTTTTTTTTTTTTTTTTTTTTTTTTTTTTTTTTTTTTTAAGGAGAAGAAAAGAGCTTCGAGCTAAAATTTGGTGGTCATTAACGAGTTTTGTTGGAATTTAGGGCCGAACATATAGGATATGCAGGGCTGTAGAGTAGAGTCTTTCTCCCAACAATTTTACTCAATGTCAGAAAGTTTTACTCGTTGCAACATACTCAGAAATTACAGGGCACACCCTGCACTTCTATCAACGCCACTCAAAACTGTTCGTTTTCAGTTAATTTAGATAGGTTATTTTACATATGTATATGTATGGGTTTAAATAAAAATGATTCGTTGCTGCAAAACTGCACGAGCAGCCAATGGTCCATGCATACCTACTAATTTCAGTACGAGTATTTAACCTAATGAATCACAGAAATACAACACTCTTGGTACTTGATAGCCGATGAGTGAGATACTCAGTTTGCTGTTAGTGATGATCGTATGGAATGATACAAGAGAAAAGAGAGAGAGAGAGAGAGAGAGAGAGAGAGAGAGAGAGGAGAGAGAGAGAGAAAAGAGAAGAGAGAGAGAGAGAGAAGAGAGAGAGGGGAGATAAGAGAGAGAGAGAAAGAGAGAGAGAAAGAGAGAGAGAAAGAGAGAGAGAGAGAGAGAGAGGAGGGAGGGGAGAGAGAGAGAGAGAGAGTAGTACTTTTCATCGAAAGTCGTCTGGGTACCGGATGAAATTCGATCCCGTGTACTATCTCACTCATCGGAGTTGACAAGGGATTCCCAATGACGGAGCTTCTTTCAATAAAGAAACGTTTCGATCATCATGATATCATTTGGTAGCTTTCTTGAAATATCCACTCTGTAACCAAACAGATTTATTCGATTCCAACTTAAAGACATTAGCTCAAGCAATCATAGGTTTCGAAAGTGCTCACGGGGAACATGATAACTTAAACGGTGCGGTGGAGAAGGGGGTTAAACATGAGTACTGAGTAGTGGAGACTAATTGAGGCTAATTTAAGGGGTAGGTTAGCTGCGGAAGGGTGAAATGGGGCGAGATAGAGGCGGAAAATGACACAGCATTGCGGGAGGAAATAAAGGATGTAACTGTCGTCTTCCACTATCGGCCGTCCGGATGAGTATTGGCTACCGTAGATCTCTTCTTCCGTCTTCGTTCCTGTCTCACTCACACTTTCATTCTTGGACCACTATCGTCTCCCCCCCCCCCCCCCCCCCCCCCCCCCTCTCTCTCACTTTCCCCCTCTATTTCACCCTCACTAACTCTCTCTCTCTCTCCCTCCCTCTCTATCTTACTTTTTTAACTATCTTATTTCCTCTCCCTTTCTCCATCTCCATCTCTCTCTATCTGTATCTATATGACCACCTCTCTCTCTCTCTCTCTCTCTCTCTCTCTATCTCTCTCCCTCCCCCTTTTCCTCCTCTCCCTCCCCCCTCCCTCCCTCTCCTCTCCCTCCTCCCTCCCTCTCTCTCTCTCCCCTCCTCCCTCTCTCCCTCTCCGCCCCCCCCTCTCTCTCCCCCCTCTCCCCTCCTCTCTCTCTCTCTCTTGCTGTAGCTTGATGTCCGTTTTGTGATCGATTAGAATCAATTGCAAGCCGAATTGACGCTCACGCCTTACATCATTGTTTTAATCTGCAATCTTTCATTCTCGGTTCCCCGCTGCGCTGAGGAGTGGTAAACACCCTCTTCCCCTTAGATCCTTCCTCCCTCCGCCCCTCTTCACACTCTCTTCTTTCTCTTCTCGCGACCCCTTTTCTTCCAATAAAACATATCACTTTAAACTCTTTCTTATTACCAACCGCATTAATTGTCCCCATCCGCGATTCACGTCTCTCTCTCCTTTTTCCTCCCCCAACTCTCCTTCTATCCATCTTTAGACTGTGTCACCTGCCGGAAGTGTATCAGTAGAAGTGAGCGATTTAACCCTTTCTTGGATAGTGGTACACATACATATGTACCATTTTATGTAACATGTGATACAATGGAATTTAAATGGACATTTTTCAGAAAGTTGTGTGACCCATCAAAGTTCTTAAAGAAGTGTCCTCTTTCGAACGGTCTAAATAAATCTCAAAAAAACTCAAATCCCAAAATGCGTGCATGAAAGGGTTAAGAAGATAGTAAGAGTGTGGACTGTTCTTCGGGAGACAAATTTCCCAAACGCCACGTGAAATCTTTTAATACTGAGTTATGCATGTGTAGTCTCTTAATTCTTTGACCGAAATGGGTCTGTTGCATACTTTTGCTACAACAATATAGAACCTTGATTCTTATGTAAAATTCGGCGGAAATAAAGATGCTCACATTAATAACGTTCAAAATCCACTCATTAACTCAGGAAATCACTTCAATTTCAAACAACCCGCGCTACACTAGACACTATTTGCACCGGTATACTATTACATAGACGGAACCACCGTGCATAAGTAAACAACATCGTAACTACAAAATGATGGAATTTCTTTTTTAATACGTGAAATATAAGCTGCATTTGCTGTCTGGTCTTTTCGGTTTATCAAAGATTACAAAATAATATAAGAAATGTACACATTTAAACGAAACATTCCAATGTTTGTAAGTTCTGTTCATGTTTACGTAAACGAGATGGTTCCATCTATGTAGTTATAAGTCGGTGATATAGTGTCTAGTGTAGCGCGGGTTGTTTCAAATGGAAGGTATTTTATTAGTTAATGAGTGGATTTTGAAAGTTTTTATTGTGTGCATCGTTATTTCCGCCGAATTTTACGTTAGACACAATGAGTTATATTGATGTAGCAAAAGTACGCTACAGACTCATTAAAGAGTGAATCCATTGACTTTTCCTCATGGAGTCTTATCGACACAACTAATTAGCGGTCACTTCTGTCAATGCTATTTGAACGCTAGACTCAACTCGGTCTCTGTGTATGGTGTCAGGTAGAGTCCTTATATACAATGAGAGTTGGGCCTAGTCAGAATCCATTTAGGCTGTAAAGAAAGCCCCAAGAGGCAAATGCAAATGGCGAAGGGCTTGTTCACTTTTCGCGCACTAGCTTTTATTACCCATTTGAAGTAACAGTGACTGCAGTAATTATTGTTAAGTTTCCCTCTGCTTGCATGTTATTTTGGAGAACATGATCTCTTTCAATAACGACCGTTATTGTCGAGAATCGGATCCTAACCTATAAGAGATAGCGAAATAGCGGCAACAGCGAAGAAGCAAATGGCCATCCGCCATTTGCAATTTGCTTCTTAGGGGCTCCATTGATCCGCTTCTTCTTCTTCATCATTTTGAGAGACTTTGCGCAACTCTCATAGTATAGGTATAAGGACACTAGTCTCAGGCTGTCGCCTTTGGAACCAGTTACACAGAAAGTTTAAAAATTTAGATATTTCATATGATTTCTTTAGAAGAGGAGTCATTTCGTTTATTGAAAATAACAATTGTTATTTGATTATAATTTTATGTCACTTAAGTTTTAACTGGTTTATCCTTTATCTATAGGTTCCTTTGCCATAACGCCACTTTAAGACTTTTTCACTTTGTTATAAGTTCGTTTTAGTCATTCTTCTTTGATTTCTCTCACGATACGTATAGTTTTTTTGTGTGTTTATATTGAATTTTCATTTGTCCTTAACCCACTAAGGACCGCAGGTTAGTTCAAGAGAAAACCACTTTTCCGTTTCTTGAGGTAAGGTAGTTAACTGTTCGTACTCGGTGGAGTTGGAATTGCCTATTTGACGAATTCAAGGCGCCCTACGAGACTTTATCAATTGTAGTGTTTTCATCTATATTTGCGTTTATCCGGACTGAAAACTAAAACAATGTGAAATAGACTCGAGGATAAAAACGAGTAAACTCGGATTTGGCCCAGAAGGGGTTAATTTAAGCTTAATTTTCAGTTTTATACTGTTTCCTCGTTCCGCGGTTCTCAGAGTCGCGCTGATTAAGAGATAGGAGGTTGTATGAAAGAGAGGACTCTCTAGTCCTAACCCTGCCTCCTTTGCTTGATCGCAATTTTTTTCTCTCATTATTCTCATTATTTTTAGTTTTTGTTTTCCTGTGTCCTACTTCTTTCTGTTAGAAATAAGAATAATGATTAATTTTGTTTCTCAACGGTAAGCACATACAGCATGTAACAGATGTATCCCCCCCGGCTAACTTTTGAGCGAGTTGAGATAAAAAGTCGCTGTTTAAACCATTCTTCATAATTTTAGGTGAACTAATTTTTTTGGGGGGTCCAAACCCCTCAGCCCCCCTAGAGGGCCCTCCAGGGGGGCTATCTCAAAAGTTTCAAATGGCAACCCCTATCTTGTGATACTCGAGAGCAAAGATTTCATGCAGCAAAATCGAAAATATATTCGAGCATTTCAATTTTACTGTACATGAAAGTACCGTAAAATTCAATCTGAAGGTCATGAAAATTGAAAAAAATTTCCAAGGGAGGGCCCCCGGACCCCCCCTCCTTGTCCTGAGGGGTATTCCATACCCCCCAGACCCCCCGGAGTTTGAGTCGTACCAACCCCCACCTCCCCCCCCGGCAAATTTCTCGGTGCGCCACTGTTGTGATATATCGTTTGAAAGGACATAAAATTCTAAGACTTTTGGCACACACCAGACGTCGATATCGTTATTCGTTTTCAATATATCGAAGGTCAAAGGTCGATTTTGAAAAAATCAGAACTCTTATTTGAAAAGTCGGAATTTAAAAAAACTAGGGGTCTAAAATACTCTAAAAAGCAAGTAATTTTCAGAAAAAAAAATACGGTTCTGCCATAAATTTAGTCGATATTTGGTTTCAGAGCTCCCAACAGTTGTCAAAAAAATTGCCCCTCAATTAAGGGGTCTTTCTCAAAAATTCCGAGGCACGACCCCGATCGAGTGATACATCGCTCAAGATAGCGCATCAAACTGAGCATTTTGGTGCAAACCGCAGGTCGATATCGTTTTTCGTTTTCGATGTATCGAAATTTGACAATGGGTGAAAATCTAACTTTTCCATTCGATATATCGAAAACGAAAAACGATATCGACCTGCGGTTTGCAGGTCTCCCCTTCCCCCCTCTCCCCCTCTCCACTCTCCCCCTTCCCCCTCCCCCCTCTCCTCTCCCCCTCTCCTCTCTCTTTCAATTTCTCTCGACTGACTGAGAATGATGCCCACTCGGACTCCTCAGAAATAATTCAACCTCAATTATTTCCGCATGGAAGAAGCTATTGGAAGTGATGAGGAGTGGTGGAGGGGGGGAGGTGGGAGGGGATGGAGGGGGGAGGGTTGAGTTAGAAATTACAAAGGGAGCTTGAAGAATGAGCTTGGGAATGAGGGTTAAAGAATGGTGCTCGGGGCCATATACTTTCCGGAAAGAAGTCGCGTCCCGTCAGAACATGTGAAAGAGCCAAAGTCAACGGCCGACTCGACGCGACGTACCATGCTTCCTTATCTTACGGGAGGGGAGGGGAGGGGGGAAGAGAAATAGAAGAAGAAAAACTATTTTTCCTCTCTAATGTTTCATGAGCATCATCTTTAATACTCTGCGAATTCCGTGTGTTTGAACTTTCTAGGAGTCACTTTCAAAGTCTCCGTGTGCCTCCCGCCTCCCTCTCCTTCGCTTCAAATTAAATTTCATCATAGACTGGCAATACTTTAACTTCATACAACTCTTTACTGCATCGTACACGGTTAAACCCTGAGGCACGAAATCTAATTCCCTCTTTCTAAACACTGGAAAGTTGAAAAAATCATTTTATCCGTGTTGTCACCCGTCAGGCACACAGTATGTACATTGTACGTATAGTGGAATAGGTTAAAGCGTTTACTGAAGTCTAAAAGAGCGCGGCTCTATGTAAGAAAGACGCCATTTGAGAATGAAAAAATAATAAAAAACAAAACAAAACAAAAAAAAAACGCATGTTCAACAGCTCATTCTTAATTTTACACATGGGGGGGGGGTAGAATTTACCATCTGCATGGCTGATTTTGGCGTGTGCTAGAAAGTATGGTATAGTTCACCATATTATGGTAAATGCAACGTACCTTGTGGTAAATTAAGCTAACCTGTTGCTCATTTTACCATAGTCT
The DNA here is from genome assembly GCA_011764245.1 of Trialeurodes vaporariorum. NCBI lineage: Eukaryota > Metazoa > Arthropoda > Insecta > Hemiptera > Aleyrodidae > Trialeurodes > Trialeurodes vaporariorum. The sequence continues at coordinate 56,351,445 of VMOF01000001.1, forward strand.
ATAGTGATACTTACCGTATTCCCGGCAGACTCACCAATCTCATCTCTGGAACAATGGGACTTAATTAGAAACCAAAGGCATCTTTGTTCTCAGCTCATCAAGAACTTTCATTTTCTTCATAAAAAACACAAAATTTCAGACTCTTGCAACTGCCCCATTTTCTGATGTTCTCAACGTTATTTTCAAGCGGTTTTATCCTCTCTGTAAAGCTGCAATCATGTCGCTAATTGAAAACCGAAATATCTATCGCCTAATGAAACCATAAAATGATAACATAATGTTATCTCAATGGTCTTATAATGGCTTCATAGTGGTATAATACTGATTTTTATTACTATGATGAATAATAAAATGATATGATTTATGATAACAATATGGTTCTCAATGAGCAGAACGATAGCATAATGTTCATTTTTGCCATAGGGAAAGTCTTAAATATAATATTACGGACGTATGACATTCATTTAAATAGTGGCTGCATCATTCGTTTCCCATATGTTCACCCATACGCGATTTTCCACCACGCCATTTTCACGAACTCGTCAAGTAGAAAATTCGAGCGATTCCCATTTTGCCACTATGCAGTGAGCGTTGGTTCTCTGCTCCCTGCAGCTTCGTATCTGTACTTACAATAATTGAACAAAGGATAATGCAGCACAATTTACTCACCTGAAGAGGGAGGAGAGAGAGAGAGAGAGAGAGAGAGAGAGAGAGAGAGAGAGAGAGAGAGAGAGAGAGAGAGAGAGAGAGAGAGAGAGAGAGAGAGAGAGAGAGAGAGAGAGAGAGGAGAGAGAGAGAGGAGAGAGAGAGGAGAGAGAGAGAAAGAGAGAGAGAGAGAGGGAGGGAGAGGAGAGAGAGAGAGAGAGAGAGAGAGAGAGAGATAGAGAGAGAGATGCATTGAAAATGCTCGTTAACTGCAGTTAAAACAATGCCGAAGAAATCAGTTCAAAGAGTGGAAGAATGGAGTTGTAAAGTGCTGCTCATACTGTTTATAGTGAAGGCAGCAGCGGCGAGGCGTGGGGCCGTGGGGGTGGACAAACAAACGGCTGTCGTATTCAAACACTGAGATCGCAGAGGGGGTTAGCGAACATAAGAGGGACCTTATGTTATTCAAACACGAGGCGTGTTCTTCCCCAAGAATCAAACCAAGGATCAAATCAGGATTTCTTGGAAGCGGAACAACTCATGTTTTACGGGCCCTTCTTACGGGAGAGGAATCGTCAGGATTTTCCACACGGAGAGAGCGAACATGAAAGAGACAGAGAGAGCAAACGAGGAAAGCTTTGTTAGGTCGAGGAGCTGACGATAATCACATCAAAGAATAACAAACATGGGCTCATTTAGTTGACGACCGACATACGATGGTGGCGCTTAGAGTGGCGAAGAGAGGAGGCGCGGCACGTGTGTGTCTCGTGTGAGGGCGAGAGAGCACATCATAAACAAGAGAGAGGACCTAAGAGGACAGATAATGCGGCGTGGTTGCCGTTTGACGTGAATGTACAGGCGGAGGATTAAAGGATGTCAGTACGTCGACGCCTTAGATTTTGGATCGGGTAGTCCACCCGAAATGCTTGAATTAAAATTGTGATAAGTATTGCGGGACGGTTACCTATACCTCAGCCAAAATCTAAGGCGTCGAATGGCATTCTTTAAATCGCCGACTGTAGCACTTGCAAAGTTTTGCTGTAGACAAATGTACTGCCAGTAGTGATATGAAATTGCTGCGAAAATGAATATAAAATAATTTAAAAAGTCCATTAGGGTCATTATTTTGTTTAACGGGTGGGATATTCATACGACTTTGAAGTAATTTTTTTCAACTTTTTAATCATTTAAATGAAAAAATTAGCCCACCAACAGAAAGGCCTTAACTTCTAGTTAGTGATAGGATTTTCAAAATTCAAAAAAAGTCTATCCAAAGCTGAGAAAAAAGCAAAATAAGGGTGTAGCGGGTGGGACAGAAAATGGACAAGGTTCTTGGATCACTTCAGAAAAAGTTGAAACTCTGTGAGTTTTGAAGAGTTATAAAAAGTTTGAAAAAATATATGTTAAAGGTGAGGGTATAATCTCTGATCCTACATAAAGTTTTTTTAATTTATTAAATTATTTTTCTCTAAAAAAATTAAAAAGTAGCGTAACGGGTGGGACAGCTAGGTTTTGTAACGGGTGGGACGCGTGTGATTTCGACATTGAAAATACACACCAAACTTGCTGTAACATCAACACATTTGACCTTATTAGATTTAGATAATATTTTCGTCTCTGGTTGCATTTTAATGCAAAACAAGACTGCCAGGCACTAATTTTTAAAATTCAATTTTTGCATATCATGTCCATTTTTCTGTAGAATGACCCATTACTCACTCCTCGCGGAGAAAACTGCGTTCAAAGCTCAGTTGCGGACCAGCCGTAGGTACGTGTATATGCACCATGTACTAGCGGAGACAAAGATACCTAGCCAGGGTATGCAATAAGCAATACAAAGCATCCCATTCAACGCGTGTATTAGGTGTGTTGCGTGTTGCATATTATGGCCAGGTATCTTTGTCCCCGCTAGTACATTTCGCTCTCCCAAATTAGAGAACATAACTTTAGGAAGTGTAACAAGAAGATTACTGCGTTTGGTTTTCAAACAGTGAATTTAAAAATTGATTCTTACAGATGTTGTCGCGAGGATCACGGCGATATCGACGAAAAAGTTCTGAGTCGCGTATTGATGCCGGAAGGACGGCACTTGAATTCAATGTCCTGTTCTTTTGTTTGCGGGGTGCAATGTGTTTATACGTAGTGCAGACATTCAACACGAGAGGTCTATCTGAATTTTCAGGTAGTTATTCTCGAAAGTTGTCGCAATAAAAAGAGTGTTTTAAACTACAATGGTCCGGTCGATGTTTTATTTTTCCTATCAGTTTACATCAGAAATGATGGTCTATTTGCGCCTTTAGAAAAACCTTGCAAGAGCTCCATTACGGGATCTCTCGCGACAGGAAATGAATCCCGTCCTTTTCATGTCAACAATGACATCAAGTTTGGCAACAAGGCTCGAAGTCTTACGTATTGTCAGTAAAAAGTGGAGGTGGGTAATATGCTCGCGTGTACAACTGGGTCAGACAACAGAACTGTTAAACCGTGAAAAACACCGTTTAATCTCGTCGATGGGAGTCATTTTAAATTTCTCCACGAATCACCACTAAACATCTCTCCTCTCTCTCTCTCTCTCTCTCTCCTCTCTCTCTCTCTCTCTCTCTCGCTCTCTCTCCCTCGCTCTTATTCGAATGATCTCTCTGATCCCGGGATAGTCGCGTCGACCGTCGTTCTTCCCCCGAAAAAGTAGCGCCGCGCCATATAGGCATACAGGTAATCACCGTTCGTTAGCTTCCGGTGTGCGGCGCGGGGGTAGTGCGGGACTGAGGGAGTTCGCCGCACGTCACCGCGCCTTCAAATCAGAGAGTAGACTTCCCACAGCACGGCTCTTAAATCGCATCAGTTGGTTGTTTTAGTTTCCGAGAGTTTCACAAATATGAAGGCGGGGGGGGGAGGGGCGAGGAATGAGGGGGAGGGGACGAAAATTTCCGAAGTCGAAGACGCTCCCCCCCCCCCCCCCCCCCCCCCCCCCACGCCCATCCTCAGGATTCGAATAAGCATCCTCGACGTGCAACTTTTTGTTTTTGGTTTACTCCGATGCCGAATGTTCCGACATCCTGATGCAAACTCCCGATATGTTTTGCGCTCGCAGCAGTGCTGCCGTTCAGTGGCGTAGCGTTCAATTTGGCATCGCTGTACTGTGTCCATTTAAACCCATCTAAAATATCGAATGCGAGGGTGTTCACCGAACATCCACTAGTTCGATCTTTTTCATATAGGTTCAAATGGACGAACTGCAACGTTGCCAAATTGCACGCTACGCCACTGCAGTGCCGTTTTGCGGATCTCAATTTAAGATTCTTAAATGGAATTCACGGATGATTCCACCGGATATGACGAAAAGATTTCACAGTCCAGTTCAGTCCTGCCAAAGCCAGGCCAGCAGTGTGTCTATGTACTGTGACCTTAAAAAAAAAAAAAAAAAAAAAAAAAAAAAAAAATCCACTCATCGAAGCGGTCCTTGATTATGCTGTTCATAATTTTTCAAAGAGTTTTGGATTTTTAAGGCAAAATTTCAACTATGGCAATGCTGTAAAGCATTGAAATACCTGAAAACTGCAAACAATTTTAAAACTGGTCGAGGAATGAAAAAAATGAAAATTTGTAACAGGATACTTTCTTTTGAAAGTCATAGTGTACTGTTACTTTCAAAAGAAAGTCCTTATCGAAGCTGTGTAAGAAATTTTAAGTCAACCCGCAATACGATAATTTAGCAAAAAATATGCGTGTCGTCAACTGTGCGACTGGAAGCTACCCTTTGTTTCGCGGAAGGTAAACAAAGGCCTCTAGTTTGGCAATACAATTGGTATAAGTAGAAAAGCATACAATTCTGAAAACCAACAGTATTTTGATTTACTGCGAATTGGTGTTTTATATAAATTAAAATATTTGCAGCGTAAATTGTATTCCCGGATAATAGCATTTTTTTTTTTTTTTTTTTTTTTTTTTTTTTTTTAAATTTCAACAATAATATTTTTTTCTGTGCGTAACAATAGAAACCTGTGAACGAAGATGGGGCTCAAACTTTAGTGAGAGATGGAATGACCGTATACAGTTCTAGCATCACCATCTACTCGATCAAACGCGTTTTTAAAAGCGATTTTCCTGATAGGATATTTCAATCAAAGAATATGTAAAAATCAGACAGGAGATTAGATTAAGCGTACGCTGATATGTAATGGACATCATGGCGGTACACTATTCGCAAACTCACATCCTCCATTTCAATAATTACTTCTAGACTAACAGAAAGAAGAATAAAACGAGGAAGTCGAAAATCAGTACGTTTGATGTTTGTTTGTGATCATGTCTATAGGTATATCGTGAAAGCTTTCGTCCTCCTCCTTCTCCTCCTCAACCCCCTCCCCCCCCCTTCCAATCGAACGTTCATAAATTATTCGTTCCCACATCAAATACCTTTTTGAGTTATTAAAAAAGAAAACTAAAAACAAAAATGTGAATTGAAAAACTTTGAAACTCTACGAAGCCCACGAGACAGTGTGATTAATAAATGATGTAGTAAAAAAAAAAAAAAAAAGAAGATGCTTTGCATCAGTTTATAGAGATCAAACTAGGCGTGACGTGCTTGGAAACTTGATAAAACCTGTTGATGTTTCAGCAGTGAATAATGATTCAATCTGTACGAGTAACTTTACTTTTTTATTTTTATTTTACATATCTCTTTTTACGACAGCATCAAACTTGAATTCCCTTTATTTTAAATTTTACCTTCTTTCAGCTGAAACTCAAATTCCATTAAGAGGAGTTCGGCGAGACTGCAGAAATCCGGATGAGTATCAGACCGATCCTCTAGTCGCGATTGGTCCATCTGCTCCACCGAGCTATAACTCTACATATATTAAGGGGTTATTCTATGTATATGTTCTAGTTCTATCCCAACGTGTGACCCAGAGATTAATAAGCCAAAGAGATATGGCAAGTCCTATCCTCGCCATGTTAGAAAACCGTTAATTGACATTTCGTAAAAAACGCCTTCAAATAAGCCGTGATACAATACGGCGCACTACATGGTGGACCATTTTTCGTAAACATTGCTATTACTGCTGTTACTGGAAATAAATTCAAGGCACACACTTTTCTGAATTTTTTTACTTTGGACACACGTTGACAAAATGGGAAATGTCAAGGGAGACATTTAACCACTATAAAAGAACCACTAAAACTTTAATCAAAAGTCATTTACTGGCAGCCGAACGCACTTCGGTTACTTTCAGAAGGTCGCAGAATCGCCTATGGTTTTGTTAATTTGTTTACAAAAATGGTCCACCAGATCGTATGCCAGTTTGCATACTTCGTAAGAGTCGATTAACAGTTTTGAGCAGTTCTGTCACATCTCTTTAGCTTAGTAATCTATGGTGTGACAGCATGGATGATTTGATTCTGGTTTGTTTTGCCTCTTATTTTTTAAGCTCAAGTTTTTAAATCTAGTAAATTTGGATGCATTGCAAGGGCCATTTCATACTTGTCCACCATTATTATAATATCTTGCTTGACGCAGAATCTATATCCAAATCTGAAATTCCATGAATATTTTTAACGCTCTTCTACTGTCTCATGGTTCTAAATACCAAGGCATGTCGGTTTGTGCAATGTGGCAACAACGAGTTCTCTCCATTTTTAAACCTGCGCAAAATAATCTATCTTCAGGGGATCCCTGGGATATCGACACTTTTGTAAATAGGTTCAGATGGCAAAAGGCATGGTTGTCTAATATCACGAGCTACCACTGCGCGGAAAAAAAGACTGGTAAAATCTACCATCTTGGAATCAGCTTTCAAGTATATATGCGATAAATGCAACGTACTATCGACGAATTAAATATTGTCGCGAGATATTCACGAGCTAAGTTTTGCCTTCATCATACTCCTCACACCTTGCAAGCGAAAGGGCCTGTACGGGTGGGGCGGGAAAAACCGTTGCTGATCAGTCTCACACTCACAACCATAACTGAAAATGTGTGAACATCTCGCGACAATCTTTAATTCGGCGATAGTACATTAACCCAGTAAGGGCCTGGCTAGTTCAAGAGAATACCACTCTTCCGTTTCTACGAGGGTAGCTAACTGTTCGTACTTAATGGAGTTGGAATTGCCTACACGACGGATTGAAGGCGCCCACCAACGAGATCTCATCTATTGTAGTGTTTTCATCTACACATGTTTGCGTTTATCCGAAATGAGTACGGAATCAATGTGAAATAGACAAGTGGAGAAAAACGAGTATACTCGGGCTTGGCCCTTAAGGGGTTAAGGTATAAATTAAGTTAGTTTGTTGGTACGTTTTACCATAGTTTAGTAAAATTTACCATACTTGAAAGCTGACTCCAAAATCAGCTATGCAGATGGTAAATTCTACCAGTTATTTTTTCCGTGTGCTATACGCTCTTCATTGTTTTAACCATTTATGATTCTTCAGATTTTCAAGAAATGCCGACCGATGCGATGGTCTGATGAGATCGTCAAAAAGTGGTAAAGGATCAGAAAGTAATTTTTTCATCAATTTATCATTTATAAACTTTCAAGATCAATTTTAATCACAGAAAACCCTTTTAAAACCCTTTTAAAAGTTACTTGGTGCCCAGGAATGTCACTGAAAAGTTTTAAATTAAGCTTAAAAAGCAGAAAAAAATTATTTTTAAGGACTTTTTTTCACTGATTTGTGGCCAATTTTTTTCTGTCTCAGAGCGTAGTGCGCCATTACACCGAGGATATTACAATTTGAAACTCTAAAAAAATAGTGTTACGGACGCGACTTTCATTAAAATAATTGCTGGAAAAGAGTACTATTTCACTTTCCCCCCCTTTTGTTGTTGCTAATTTTATGGCTTTATTTGCATTTTGGAGCCATACAGTCTCTGACGAATATATTTAATGACTGGAGACCTCTGCGATTGTTTTTGACATCCATGCTAACCCAAAGTGACAAGATCTGAGACCATCACCAATTTTTGTCACGTCGGCTGGGATTCGAGCCGATGACTTCAGGGTGTTGGTCAGTTGCGCTAATCGTCAGCACACGGAAGCCATAGCTATCATTGACTTAAAATTGCGGTATTTTTAAGTTTTTCTCCTGAAAACTGGTGACTATATCACTGTATCAGGCAGCTCGCTATCGGACTTAATTTTTTCAGGGTCTTCGACTGTCTCACTAGTGACGGAGGATTCGTGACGACACTATCAGAGGCTGCTCATGTAATTTGGCAACAATGTTTTTCCTCCATTTGAATCTATGTACAATAATCGAATTCTGGTGAAGCGCTGCTTCACTGTCGAATCGATTATTTTACATAGAATTTAATGGAGGTAGAACATTGTTGCCAAATAGTACGAGCCGCCACTGGACACTATTTGATCACTGATCATCAGCGGTCGGGGGAGAGTCCTGCAACTTTACAGAGTCTGTTCGTTATTGTAATCTATTATAGCATAGCCTTAGCTTCAAGGAGCTTTAAAGCTCATAGAATCGTTTTTGCTCGATGTGGGATGGAGTTCATAAACCTACTCTAGAAGGCGCCATGGGTGACGCCTTGCATTATTGCATTCATCACGCCATCATGCCTTTAGATTAGCAGCGACTACATTTTAAAGGACATAAAGAGCGACATTTTCGCCGTAAAACGGAAGTAATTTCGCTGTGTATTCTTCAGCTTTTTTTTTCTCTCTACCCCCCCCCCCCTCCCCCCCACCAAGCTTCAAGCTTGCAGATGCCGAGCTTCATTAAAAGCTACGTAATGTATTTCTGCTTTCCTTCGTTACAGGTGTCAACGACGGCACATCGCAGTGGCGAAGCGCACAGTTTGGCAACATGATGTTTGATCCATTTAAACCGACGTAAAAGGTCGAATACAAAGGTGTCTCCGAGCACCCAATCGTTTGATCTTTTTCATGGGTTTAACCCTTTAAGGTGATTCTATGGCAAACTCCCGAAAATTTTAATCCGATAGATGGCGTTACTTGTCGCTGGCTCCGAAAGTAGCCGTTTTTTGACGGTTTTCGGCTGATTTCTCTGAACAGACGAATAAGAGACGAAAAATCGGAATGTCAGCACCTGCTTAATATTTTGCTTGATTTTTTGAGCCATAAACGGGCCAAATTGGTTCTATAATAAAGGCGAAAGTATGCAAAGAAAAAATCACGTGTAATTTGGAGTTGTATCAGTAAAGATTACAGGTTTCTGTTTCACCTGTAATCTTTACTGATACAACTCCAAATTACACAGGCTTTTTTCTTTGCATACTTTCACCTTTATTTTAGAACCAATTTGGTCCATTTATGGCTCAAAAAATCAAGCAAAAAATTAAGCAGGTGCTGACATTCCGATTTTTCGTCTCTTATTCGTGTGTTCAGAGAAAACAGCCGAAAACCGTCAAAAAACGGCTCTTTTCGGAGCCAGCGACAACCGACAAGTGACGCCATCTATCGGATTAAAATTTTCGGGAGTTTGCCATAGGATCACCTTAAAGACTAGGTTAGTTCACATGAACATCACTTTTCCGTTTGTTTAGGGAAGGTAGTTAACTGTTCGTACTCGGGGGAGTTGGAATTGCATATACTACGGGTTGAAGGCGCCAGACGAAATCTAATCTTTTTATACTACATCGAGAATCGTGTTTATTTGGAATCCTGATACTGGAACAATGTGAAATAGACCAGAGGAGAAAACCGAGTATATTCGGGCTTGGTCCATAAGGGGTTAAAGGAAAGATTTGCAACGTTGCCGAATTGCAAGCTTCGCCCCTGTTTTTTGTTTGTTCCCCCTGATTTTGTCACCTCACAGCCCTGCCTTCCCGGCAGGGCTGCCGTTTTGCGTATAATTAATGGCAATTTTTAATTCATCGATGATTCCACCGGTTAAGGAAAGATTACAAAGTTCAGTTTAGTGTATGACTGTACTGCACGAAAATACTTTGATCTGTAATCTCTCCTCAATCGATGCAATCTCCGTTGAATTATTAAAATATCCGCAAGTTTTTTAAAGTCATCGACCACTCCACCGATTGAGGAAAGATTACAGATGCGAGTATTTTCGTTCATTACAGTCATACATTGAGCTGAACCTTGTAATCTTTTCTCAACCGGTGAAATCGTCGGTGGATTGAAAAATGTGTTCCCACAACCCACATTCCCGCTCCTCCTTGGCACCCTGCTGGTTTCAATGCTGCTAGATTTGGAAAAAAAAATATATTCACTTCACATTAACTTATATGCGGAAAAAACTAGCGGATGCAGCAATCTGGCAACAGTGAAGTCTCGTATTTGATTGAATGAGAAATAACCGATTAGTCTCGGGGCTGTAGCCTCCTATATCAATAATCGATTGTTTATCATACATTCAAATGTGAAGAATGCGCAGTTGCCGGATCGCTGGTCCGCCCATGATAGAAAATGTTTATCTTTTATTCCAAATGTGGCAGCACTGATTGTTATGAATGTACGATCCAGTGGCAGTGGCGTAGCGTGCAATTTGGCAACATTGGAATGTGTCCATTTAAATCCACTAAAAAGATCGACCTATTGGGTGTTCGGTGAACATCCTCGCATTCGACCTTTTACATGGGTTTTTAATGGACACATGTCAACGTTGCCAAACTGCACACTACACCCCTGGTACGATCTCGTATGATGATATTCTCTCTGTATGACATTTCATGAAGTAATTACATCATATTGAGTCCTCAAGAGGATGTCTCCTAAACAGTAGTGAGTAGCAACTAGCAAGCGATGGCACGGTACGAAATAACTCGAACCGTATTGCTTAAACGCTTATTGCAAGTACGGATTTGTGAGGCACGTACACGGTCGTACAAACGATAAACTTAAATATGTTCTATATGATTATTACAGAATGAGAGTTAAATTCAACTTTGCATCCAAGGTCTTTTTGTACTACATCATCAAAAAATCCACAGTGTTTAGAAGTGGAGAAGGTTTCGATCCACATTGCAGAAATAATGGGTCTTGATTCATATTTTGTCGACGCAAGATCCCCTGCAAGACGTATTAGCTCCGCTGCATACTCCTATGAAATTATTTAAAAAGTTTATTGGTAGTGCATTATGACCTCGCACAGAGGCACGTAAGGGTGATTACGGTATAACGAGAATTCTTTTTTTCTTTACCCCCTTGTATTAGTAGAAAATCGCACGATTGCCATGTCTGTAGAATAATGGGTTTTGATAACTGATAAAAAAAAAAAAAAAAAAAAAAAAAAAAAAAAAAAAAAAAAAATCAGTTTCGCAAATGGTGGGAAAAAATGACAAAACTGGAAGTCCAACCATACGTTGACCACGTTTAATGTGAGCGCACAGCTCCAGGTATCCGATTCAAATACTCCTCCCGGGAGTTCCCGCGATTCTTTCGGATATCCGTGTCTTATTTTTTAAGGATGCGCCTTCATTTTTTAGAGTATACGAAAACGGCACAGTTGACAGTCAGTTCCGTTAATTTTTCGAAATTGGCAATCACACGATCGCCCCGATCGGATAACTATGAATACATTTAGTCTTCCTTGTAAAATTGTAAAATTGTCGTATTTTCAGTGACAATTAATTAATTGTGGAGCTCTTTGGAAAAACCACGGAAATCATAGGATATACATATAGGTGTCCGCCCCCAATGTATACAAAACAAGGGTCCCAAGACACACACACACACATGGGGTTTTTTCTTATAATTAGACCTTCTTCAGCGTGATTGGCAATCAATACCACGTTGCTTGACCTGCCGAGTTCGAATTTGGCCTTAGTTTTGATCGAAATATTCTAGATTTTCCACAATTTAAACTTTACCGCGAAAAATGTTTGAAAGTAGAATATGCGTAAAATCAGGACGAGTTAAGTAGAAAATGATAACATTTATGAAATCAGCGTCCCGAATACTATAGAAAAGGCACAATTTTAATGTAATTAACAAGAAAATTCATTGAAATACATTAAAATTTAGTTAAAAAGAACACTGATGTTTGGTGCGTTTCGCGGGCAGTCATGTCGTTAAAGAGGCCTACTTTATTAAGTGACAGCTGTAAAAACATCAGGCTTAACAAGGTGCATATTATCATTAAAATAAAAAAATAATTTCAAAATCTAGAGAGAACCACTACACTCCTACACACTGTCACCTTCGCATAGGTGGTTTTTCCAAAGAACTCCTCAATTTCACATGTTGATCGGAGCCCTCCGGTTTTGGAGAGGGGGGGGGGGTGTAACATGTAAGCCCACTATTGGTCGGTTCGATGTCCAAAAATCGCGTGATTAGCAAGACTACCCACACGTGTTATTCGGCCGTGCTTGTTGCTCGAGGCGAGATAATCGGGATGATTAATGTCGCGGCTCCCAAACTAATTGTCAACGCGTCAATTCATTCGTTTCCTACATCCTCCATCCGACGTATATACGCTGCACCTTTTCGACTGTTGATGAGAGTTTTCGTTTATTGCCATTTAACAGCGGTGAGCGGTGAACGGTGAGCGAGTAACGAACTAACAACAATACCCGGTACCGGACACCGGACCGACGAACATTGAACAGGGAAACTATACATAGATGTGATGCAAGGACACACAAACACAGCACAGAAAACAGGGCTGGCTGGTGCGAGTGGGTGAAAAAGAATGAGTGAGATTGTGCTGCGTGGAGAGGATAGTGAGGATCGCGGAAAGGGATGGAATCCTTAATTATTCCGGTCACGTGATGGGACAATTGTTAATGTTACCGTTAACGTTTTGTGCCCCATTTTGATTCGCTGCCTCGACATTGAATCATTCGTCGAATTGTGCGTCAATTCGACGTCGCGACTCGAGTTCGAACACGTTAACCGTCAACAGCCCCAGCTCGCTTCGCCGTAATTCTGACATTCAACTCTTTGCACACAATTTGCGAGAGGCTGCAATATCGGGTTGCCATATTGCACGTCCTCAAACAAATAGATCGATCAATAAAAGAAAAAATTAAAGATCGAATCGAGTGTTTATGACAGTTACTTTTGTCTCTCTTATTTCTTTTTTGAATTTGTACGGACGGGCAAGAACAAAAGGAAATGATTTGTTCGCCATACATGGGCGGTCTGTGGTTTTAAAAGTGTGTGTGTCTGGGGTGGGGGGATGGGGGGATGGAGGGAGGGTGGAAAAAATACGGCATGTACCTGAAGGCACTGCACTGGGTTGACTTTTTCCGGCAATGTAATGACCGACTCGTGAAAAGAGCCTTCAATTGATGGTATAGGTGAAATAAATACAGATGAGCATGAATATTAATATTTTCTTTTGGGTAAAACCCCGATTATTGAATTTTGCGCTGACGTCGATAACGCTCTTAAAAATGTCATCATGAAAACGTGTTTGAATCTACGAAACGAATTAACATTTCTTCCAAAAGTATTTCTTATCGCAAGTTCAATAATAACAAACTGCAAATTTAGTGTTACATTGAAATCAAACTGCATGAGTCCAAATAGCACTCTATGTCAGGTCATTAAAATCTGTTTTGATTTTCAAAAAGCTACCTATATGATTTCAACGATTTATATTAAATTTTTGGTTCGTTATATTGTAAAGAACTTGCTAAAGGAATCGCCTGCAGTATAGAAATATTCATTTATTTGGCACCTTCAGACATTTTCATAATGCAATATTTCTATGACATTCTTCGGTGTCAGCGATAATTCCTGTTTCCATGGAATCACCCTTAATCAGAGAAAAATGTCCACGAAATTGTTCGTTTTGATCCACCCCCGTGGCTCCCAGTTTGTGTACATAGTTACACACACTTTCCCTCGAACTCAATAGGTATGCCATTTTTTAATTCCCTGCAAATGCAACTCCGCACGTTCACATTTTGATCGACAGACGCACACAAGAGACGAATTGAGGGTTCCCCTCTCTCTCCCTCTCTCTTTCTCTCTCTCTCTCTCTCTCTCTCTCTCTCTCTTCCCCTTTCTCTCTCTTTCTCTCTATCTCTCTTGACTCTTTCTTCCCATTTGTGTTAGAAAAGGACATAGATACAGACGGAAGTCACGTGATTTCTTCTGCTTCTGTCCTTTTCTAATACACTTGTTTAAACGGGCGGAAAGAGATAGAGATACTAGATAGATAGAGGGGGCGAGAGAGAAATTGTGTGGAGGAGAGGGAGGGGGGTTGTTCCAGGATCCCCCGTCGCACCAGCATCAGTGTGATTCCTAATAGTTCACATGTCAACGCGCGTGTTGAATGGCGCAATTCAAAAGAGTGAACGAATGAAACGCTGATAATCGGGAAAACATTTTCTCATTACCCTAACTCTTGCATGTTGCCTGCAGTCTATACTCTATACATATAGATACTCGTATACTATCGCACAAAAGCCTCGCATCAAATTGCGCTCTCTTTGTTCCATGCGGGAAAAGGTACCTGGAAAATGGAACGGCATAAAGGGGGAAAAAACCAACCCTTTCATGGACCGATTGAGCGTGACGTAACCAAAATAAATTGGATCCAAACAAATGTTCTGTCTCATTCGGTGGCGCACTATGTGGTATTTGACCAAAAAAGCTGGCATAAACTCCAAAAAAAAAAAAAAAAAAAAAAAAAAAAAGTAGCTGTTGGGAAAAACGGTTGTGATATTCGAAATCTACATAGATTTTTGCATTAGAAACTTGTATTTGGCGGGTCTAAACTAGATTAATTCACCTAGAATCCACCAGGGGAAAAATCAGTTTTACCACCATTAAATTTAGCCTCAGCACGAGACTATAATCAAAGTAAAAAAAAAGTGTTTCAAAAGAAGTCAGAACAAAATTTTTGTACGTGGATCGTCTTCCTGAATGTATTTACAATCAGTTTATGCCTATTTTATCCAATTTTAATTTGAATTTGATATATTTTTGCTACTTCAAAGTTTTTAGCTAAAAACGTAAATTTCCCGATTTTCAAGAGAACTTAAGTTCAAACATCCTGCCACATCCCGCGGGTATACATATGAGAAATGGTAGTCCTTAGTGCGTACTAATAGGCCTTGAAGTCAGAAGTTGCGGAAAAATGCGGCTTTTCCGGGAAAATTAGTTCGAATTTTGCGTTTTTGCACGAAATTCTCGTTTTCACGTGTTGTAGAGGTGACGAGTGAAATTTGGCAACAGCGTCCAAATGACTTGAAACTCACTATCCACGGTTACTTTTTAACGCTGAATTCAAGTTTTGCATCTGTTTTTCAAAATTCGAAAATCCTAGATGGCTGCCGACCGATTAGCCGAAAAAATTATTGGCAGCCATCTTGGATTTTCGAATTTTGAAAAACTGATGCAAAATTTGAATTCAGCGTTAAAAAATACCTGTAGATTCCAAATTCCAAGTCATTAGGACTGTAAAAACAGTTTATGCCAACTTTTCCGGTCAAATACCACATAGTGTGGCGTAGCGTGGAATTTGGCAACGTTATGTCTTGTCTATTTCAATCCATGTAAAAGGTCGAATTCGAGGGTGTTCACCGAACACACGGTTGATCGATATTTTCAATGGATTTAAATGGAGAAATTACAACATTGCCATATTCCACGCTACGCCACTGGTATTACTCTCACTAGCTGTCACAAGTTTTTCGTGAAAAATCGGATCTCAATTTTAAATGGTACTGTATGATACTATAAACAAACTGCTTATACAACAGTGGCGTAGCGTGCAATTTGACAATGGTGTATTGTCCATTTAAACCTATTCAAAAGGTCAAATGCGAAGGTGTTCACCGAACACCCAATAGTTCGATATTTTTCATGGGTTTAAATGGACGAACTGCAACGTTGCCAAATTGCACGCTACGCCACTCTTATACAGATTTCACGGCAACAATAGATTTCATGTATACCTTAAATTACGAGTGGGCTCCAACAACAATTTCGAATCATAACATATTAATTTATAATTTATCACTATGTTATATCAAAGGAAGTCCTACGTCTTTTCCATTGTCTCACTTATACTGTTTCTAATGGGCAAAGGATTCCATGTCGTGCACGGAAAAAAAAGATTAGTGAAAATAACCATACGGATACCTGATTTTGGCATCTGCTAGATGTTATGGTAAACTTGACCAGAAGTATGGTACATTTACCGATACTTTGAGTAAATTTGACGTACAATCAGGTAACATCACCTAGTACCTAGTCAAAACAAAGTATACTTCTGGTTAACATTACCATAACATCTAGCAGGTGCCAAAATCAGGTATCCGTATGGTTATTTTCACCGTAGTTTTTTTCCCCCTTGAGCGAGTTCACCGCTGCCACGGCACCACCAGTGATGTCTGAAGACACTTTTAAGGTGAAAGCAGGTTAGACTACAACCAAGTGTTCTTGAGTGTCATGTCGCCGATATGCGCAATAAAAACCATGGGTATAAGACAAAGACAAAACATGAGACTGGCAAAAGTTTGGTACAAATCCATTTTTTCTGAATAAGTTGCATTGATTAAGTGTACTTGCAAATTTACATAAAAATCAAGATTTCCATGTCCTTATAAGAAATTGGAACAGATTTCATGAAACCCCGATGAAAATTACTATACGACTGTTCCAAAAACGACTATAAACATAGTTGGCCAACTATATAGATTATAGGTTCCATTGGTCAGAGCGGCGTCATTGACAAGCAACATACTATAGTTTGTCAACTATGGCTATATACACTCGTTTAAAGAACAGTCGTACATGCATTCTGGAGTCGTCATTTTTACGAGGGAACTTTTTTACTCGCGGGATATATTGCTCTTCTAAATTGTCAACAAGAAAATTTGATACAATCACCACCTCTATTCAATCTACCGTCCAGAGAAATCTCGAAATTCGTACGCCTTTAGAAGTTTAATTTCAAGGCTGAAATAACGTTCCCTCTCCTGAAAAAGCTTTGGAGCTTTGACTTGCGGAACCTTTCAAAGTGCAGATTATTTTCGTTCCAAGACGACACCGAATCTTATGAAACTTATTTAATAGGTTTTGGGGACTTGGGCAATCTTCTGTCCGATTAAATTGATTTACTAAACTTTGAAAACTTCCATCCGTTGCGCACCCTATACTCCACACAGTGAGCAGAATTAAACTTTTGTCGTTCAAAAATTAGAAGGTTGAAATCACCTAAACTTATCGTTCAAAAAAATAAACTTTTCGTCCTGGACGAAATAATATTACTCCTTTGAATCGCAATTCTAACACATAATTTTAACTTGAACACTTTCAAAGAGAGTTTATTATATCAATTTAGCTTCAAAAAGATAATTACTCAAGGTAATTAGAAATTGCTGTATTTGGTCACCAAACTGTCAATTTCCGCCCACAGTGCGCCAGCCTGATTGTGAAATGTGAATGACAATCTTAGCTTAGCACAGAATATAAACTTAAAGCATAACCTCCATGCTGCTTGCTGCTTCGCTGTGCTTTCATGAGTCCACTTCGCTTTCATTTCTGGACAAGCTCTCTCTTTATTAATCCTTGCGGCAAGTTTTCATCAGCACACTTTTTTGCGATTCTTTCATAAGCGCACACAATAACGAAAATGTCATTAGCGCACAGTTTTGAAGAAACAAATACGTAGTTTTACGGGATACGACTTGGCAACACGCAACAAGGTATTTATCCTGTTATCACATGTAAATCATGCCTTTTCATCTCACTCGCTTCAACAGGGCCGCGACTTTCTTTTTTCCCGCAAAAACGACGGACATATGTGTCGCCATGTGAAATTTGCTAAAGGATATTTGCAACAAAGTGGCCAGCAGCATGTTATCAATGAATGAACTCATGCTAGATTATGAATGAAAAAGCTGCTCATAAAGCAGCACGAATTGTGATTCCGAGTATTTTCATCAGAGTGTGTAAATTTCACCTTGGGCAATGTTGGTTTCGCAAAATTTATTCGATTCCTGAATTGAGGAAAGCATACTTATCAGGCTCTGAAAATGAAGTGAAACAATGCTTGCAATTATTTTTCTCGTTGTCCTATTTGCCACCAGCAGAGGTTGCTTCGGGGTTTACCGAGTTATTTTCGCTTGCTCCAACCGCTGGATGTCCAAAGTTCTCTGATTTCGTGTTGAAGAATTACATTGAATCCACCATTTTCCCACCTTCCCTTTGGGCTATATATGTTATACCTGCTTTCTCCTGTTGGTATATGTTGCCAAGTCGTATCCCGTAAGTATTTGTTTCTTCAAAACTGTGCGCTATTGACATTTTTGCTAATGTGTGCACTGATGAAAACTCGCAAAAGTGTGCACTAATGATAAGCAGCCATCTGTATTCTGTATCCTTGCAATCGGATTGATCAGAGAGGCAGCCGGCAGCCGCACAGTGTTGCCAGATTGGGGTGAAGAAGCCGTACGTTTTACATTGATTTAAATGGAGATGATACGGCTTTTTACCCTCGATATGGCAACACTGCAGCCGCAGAATAGTGACATAAAGATCTTCCGTAGCTATGTTCAATTGCCAATCATTCCAGGCAAAGACCTTTATTACTAGATAACTGCTTGTATTTTTATGCCGCTGAATATACAAGATGTTTCATTGTGTCGGTATCCCGTAGATTCAATCTACGCAATTGCAATTCTTTAGCTTAAATATTTAGATTAAATATAAAGATTAAAACTAAATATTTAAAAGGACCAAATATAAAACGTTAATACAATTTTGGACGAAAACACTTTGAATAACGTAAAGCATTGACCAAACTGTCCTATGAAATCAATGTTAGTGAAATCCACAACACTGCACCAGTTATGAGTTTTATCGGCTGGAATGCCTAACTTACTTGTTTTCTAATTAGATTGCGCAAATCTCACTTCTTTTTCACTTTTACCTCTATTTTTTTCACTTTTGGCCAAGGTAGATAAAGCAAGGTATGTGCAATGCGCGATATTAACCACTGGGGCCGTTCTGATCGCTGGCGGGCGATGACGTAAGCTGGTCAACTCCTGTGTTAAAATGGGTCTGTTGCACACTTCGGCCAGAGCGTTTTAAAGTATTAATTCCTTATGTAAAAAGCGGTAAAAATGACAATGGCAGCATCAAAAAACACCAAAATGCATAGATAAACTCACAAATTGCGAAAAACACTAGACACTATTCACCCCCGTATCTTTCCACCACGTGCACGATATTTCGCGAAATTAGCGCGGCACATTCAAATAATCACGGCCGTCTTTCATCACAGCTGACTTCTTAAACAAATAAACAGTAAACACTGACGGCGTCTTTTTGAATTCTTACGTCTCAATATCCTCAACTCCTCACAAAAGATTAAGAAAGGTACGGAAACCGAAATATGTGTCGAAAACTTATCAAAATGAAACAATAACACACAGGAGTTCCAAAGATGATTCCAACTTCAATTATCATATTTGGAACTCCTGTGTGTTATTGTTTCATTTTGATATGTTTTCGACACACATGTCGGTTTCCGTACCTTTCTTAATCTTTTGTAAGGAATTGAGGATATTGAGACGTAAGAATTCAAACAGACGCTGTCAAAGTTTACTGTTTATTTGTTTATGAAGTCAGCTGTGATGAAAGACGGCCGTGATTATTTGAATGTGCCGCGCTAATTTCGCGAAATATCGTGCACGTGGTGGAAAGATACAGGGGTGAATAGTGTCTAGTGTTTTTCGCAATTTGTGAGTTTTTTAATGCATTTTGGTGTTTTCTGATGCTGCCATTGTCATTTTTACAGCTATTTACATATGAATTGATACTTTAAAACGCTCTAGCCGAAGTGCGCAACAGACCCATTATGGGAGAAAACTGGCTACGTACGTAAGCTGGTCAATGCTGATTAACGGAGTTTGAAAATCCCGCTCCCTCACGGGAATCAAACTGCGCGTATCTGGTTTCATATACCTTGTGTTTTTGGCGATGAACTATCCGGAAGCCAATTATTAGGGGAATCCACAAAATTGGCAATAGTTACCATAATTATTGATCGGAATGCCTAATTTATTGACTAATAAGTAAGTAAATTCAATAAATTGGGAACGTTTCACTCATAGTTAGTCAGCCAATTTCTTTTTCTCAGCGTTTTACCGAAGAATTACCCTTATTAATAAAGATTCACATGACTAACATGCAGAGAGTTTTAAATAAGAAACAACCACAACCAAGAGCCTAAAACTCACCTGCTACCATTTATGCAACTCGCTCAGAACTGTAATCAAAGGAGAAGACGAGTCGTACCTAGAATGAAAGTTAGTTCAGCAACAAAGTTTTCCTTGTTAGTTGCTGCATCTTCGATGATTCGGTACAGCGTTTAATTTCGGCGAGTGGTTGGAAATGGAAATTAGGTAACAAAAGTTTGAATCATTAATGGCCTCATTTAAAATAGCTGCTCGGAGTCACGGAAAGACCGCGCACTTCAAACTTTCATTCTTTTTACTTAAATTCTCAGCCCAGACAGCCAAAGAAGAGTCTTCAATTCAGTTTGCCTACAATGCGCTGACGACGAAATCGAGGATTCCCCGCAGAGGTACCGTTTGGCTATAATGAATGAAATGTTTCAATTCACCGATGATTTCGCCGGTTGAGAAAAGATTACATGATACAGTTCAGTTTATGACTGTAACGCATGAAAATACTCGCATCCGTAATCTTTTCACAACCGGTGGTGTCGTCGATGATTTAAAAAAGAGCTTGCGGGTATTTTAATAACATACTGCGTGAGAAAAGATTACAGGTCAGAGTATTTTCGTGCAGTACAGCAATACACTAAACTGAACTGTGTAATCTTTTCTCAGCCGGTGGAATCATCGGTGAATAGAAAAATGTCATTATAATTATACCCAAAACGGTAGCTCTAGTTCCCTGAGAAGTGTTCAGCTCACGCTGAAGGTCCGAAGGACGTGAGATCATTCAGTAATTATACTTTGAATATTATTGTTTTTAACAGTGCACGACTCTTTTCCAAGGTAGGTAGTTGTAATTTTAATATGTATATTGTACAATGTACAGCTTTAAGTTGTAGGAGGCATTGATTAATCCTGTTAGCACGTACACCCGAACTTGTTTTCGTAAATAACCTCTCATTAAAATTAACTACTTCTCTAAATGGGTCTGTTGCGTACTTTTGCTACATCAATATAACTCATTGTTTCGAACGTAAAATTCGGCGAAAATAACGATGCGCACATTAAAATCCACTCATTAACTCAGAAAATACCTTCCATTTCAAACAACCCGCGCTACAGTAGACACTACATCACCGACTCATAACTACATAGATGGAACCATCTCGTTTATGTAAACATGAATAGAACTTACAAACATCGGAATGTTTCGTTTAGATGCGTACATTTCTTATATTATTTTGTAATCTTTACATAGTATAATCTTAGATAAACTGAAAAGATCAGACAGCAAATGCAGCCAATAGTTCATGTATTTAGAAGGGAATTCCACCATTTTGTAGTTACGATGTTGTTTACTTATGCACGGTGGTTCCGTCTATGTAGTAGTATACCGCGGTGCAAATAGTGTCTAGGGTAGCGCGGGCTGTTTGAAATTGAAGTGATTTCCTGAGTTAATGAGTGGATTTTGAACGTTTTTAATGTGCGCATCAATATTTTCGCCGAATTTTAGATAAGAATCAAGGTTCTATATAATTGTTGTAGCAAAAGTATGCAACAGACCCATTGCTAACATTTGTAAATTTAATGTCTCGTGTAGTGCCTTCAATTGCCGGTATAGGCAAAATGAACACAGCGGAGTACGAATATTTAACTATATCTTCTAAAGAGCGAGTTGCAGCTTTCTAGCTTCTCTTTTTTCATGTAACCTGACTCTGGCTGTTAAAAGGTTCACGGGTGATTTCGGGGAAAATCACCAACCTGAACCCTTTCTCCCCCTTTTATTCCTTCTTTTTTTTTGAGAAATTTTTGGCTTTATTCTCTTTTTGTGTATCTTACAGAATCTACGACCACATAAAGAAAAAAAAAAGACAAATTGAATTAAGACTTTTGTTTTTTGTTTATTGTCCGAAGACTCCACAGACTTGTACACTGTACAGTATCCATGCTCTGAACACTGAGATTCTCATTGGAATCTTTGCCACGGACGCGCCTTTCAGAGGAGTCCGCTCGACGAGGCCAGTGAAAAATTTGATGCTTTTACCGGGATTCGAACCCGGGAGCTATGGATTGACAGTCAGGTGTATGGACCACCATGCCACCTGCACTGAGGCCGGCTCAACTTGACCATTATTTTAAAGTATATTTCAATTTAAAGTCAGAAGTGAAACCCTTTCGATCACCAATTCCCATGTTTTGGGACAAATTGAACACGGAGTATTATAACGTTTCAAAAAATTGGCATGCAAATGAAATTATATGAGAAAAAGCATCAATAAGGGCCATTATTTTGTAACGGGTGGGACATTCAGACAACTTTGAAGTAATTTTTGTCAACTTTTTAATCATTTAAATGAAAAAAACTACCCCACCAACAGAAAGGTCTTATCTTCTAGATAGTGATAGGATTTTCAAAATTTAAAAAAGTCTATCCAAAGCTGAGAAAAGAGCCAATAAAGGGTGGAACGGGTGGGACAGAAAATGGACAAGGTTTTTGAATCACTTCAGAAAAAGTTGAAACTCTGTGAGTTTTGAAGAGTTATAAACATTTGGAAAAAATATATGTTAAAGGTGAGGGTATTAGCTTTGATCCTACATAAAGTTTTTTTCATTTTCTAAATTAATTCTCTAAAAAAATTAAAAAAGTAGCGTAACGAGTGGGACAGCTAGGTTTTGTAACGGGTGGGACGCGTGTGATTTCGTCATTGAAAATACACATCAAACCTGCCGTAACATCAACACGTTTGACCTTATGAGATTTAGATAATATTTTCGTCTCTGGTTGCATTTTAATGCAAAACAAGACTGCCAGGCACTAATTTTTAAATTCCAATTTTTACATATCATGTCCACTTTCAGTGGCGTAAATAAGAATTTCGCGCCCCCCGCGATCTCAAAAACAGCGCCCCTTCCGCCCAGAGCCTCTCACCGCTCCCCCTCCCATATTTCTCCGCACTCCGGTTCTCTGCACTCATTTACAGCATCCGGCTATTCTGAAGTAATGAACATCGATTCTTTAAAATATTTTTTATTTCGCAAAAAGATCCTCCAAAAACAATTTAAGACTCAAGGTTCTTTCGTCGCTTCTCGGCTATTTCAACGGTTCAAATGTTGAACCGTCTGATGAACCGGTTTTTACTTTCTCGTTTTATCAGTTCTCACTGTCTCAATTTTTGGTTCGGATCCGATTCGGGTTAATGCGTTCAGGTCACTTTTAAAATTACGGTTCACATTTCGGTTCGGTTCGCGGTTCACGGTTTGGTTCTGTTCGGTTCGATTCCTGCTTTTGAGATATAGCAGTATGCCCTGTCTTCTTCTTCTTCAATATAATTGACTCTCGCAGAGCAAGGTTAGAATCACAAACGGGAGGTGTAGTAGAGTGGGGAGGGGAGGTGGGTTCAAAATTATAATCTGAGGAGAAACCAGATACTGATTTTTTGCAACCCTTGTGCAGTGAAAGCAAGAAAAGGTCCCTCCCTTGCATTATAAGAAGATATAATAAATGCAAAGAGGAAAGGAAAGTCAAGATCAAGTTTCCGCTGCGAATCGCGATTAAGTCGGGATAGGATAAAATGAATAAGCGTAGATTATTCGTGATATGGAAGATATCTGCGCTTACGCGGTTACTGAATTGTTCTCTGCTGAGAGCGTCTAAGCTCAATCCTAACACGACCTCTGCAATAAATGATGAGTAATGTATTACACACAGCTATCGTTAACATTGACTTAGGCCCTTTCAGCAGAGAACGATTCATGGTTTCCAGCGGGGCGCACATATCCTCTCGACTCTTTGCTGCTGCGAGGGTTTGGGGAGAGGGGGGGCTGTAGAGCTTTAAGGGTGCATTGGCGAGGTAATTCTTCACTCCTTTATTTTGCTACAGTCATCGATCACAAAATATGTAAATCCCAGCATAGCAGCCGACAGTGTTACCATCGATATTCTCTCCCTTTATCTACGGTAATAAAATATTCTAAAATCGTACTTTTAGACCTTCTTACTCTTTCTCCCCCCCCCTCTCTCTCTCTCTCTCTTTCTCTTTCTCTCTCGTGTGCCGAAATCTTTCCATTTAAATTGCTCCACGGAGGGGGAGGTCGATTCGGGACGCCTCGCTTCTTTGGTTAAGATAATAAAATACACGGTGAGTCGAAAGCAGGGAGTCACCCTGTCAAGGCCCGTTCAACTGTTAGGAACGTAAAACCAAGCACATGCGACCCTCTTTTCTCTGATATTTCATGCATAATTAATTAAAATCTATTTTTTTTTCTTCGTTTAAAAGTTACCTGAGTTTCAAGGGAGCAATTTCACTCAAAATTATTACAAAAATCGCAATCAACATGCGCTTTTACGCATATTTTTCCAACGTTTTTTTGTTGGATTTTTTGGGTTTTTTGGGTTTTTTTTTGGTTTTATTTTGGGTTTTTTTGGTTTTTTTTTTGGTTTTTTTTGGGTTTTTTTTGGGGTTTTTTTTGGTTTTTTTTTGGGTTTTTTTTTTGGGTTTTTTTTTGGGTTTTTTTTTTTACGAATTTTTAGGTATTTTTCATGTTGTTTAATTGTTTGTTTTTCAAGTGTAAATGCTATTACACGCACCATTAATAATTTTGGTAATAAATTTGACGCAACACAGGACAAGAGACTTCATCTCTCAAAAATCAAAAATGATTTAATATTGAAGTCACTGCAAAGAGGGATCAATTATGAAAATTTTCACTCAAATAACTCCGACATATTTTAGAACCTATGCGAGATCTATGTTGATTTGAAGTTCATTGTATTTAAAATCTCTAGTTCAAAATTATTACTGAAAATAGTTTTCTCGAAAAATCTGCTGCGGTAAGATAATAATATGTGTGAGATTTTGGCACCATTGCAAAGAGGATTAGAAAACAAAATATATTGGTGCCAAAAACGCACGGATATCTTAGAACTTGCGCGAGTTATGTGAGTTTGAAGTTCATTGTTCTCGTAATCTTAAATTAAAAATTACTTCTTAAAACTGCTCTACTGAAAAATTTGCTCTCGGAAGATGAGGTTCTTTTTCCTGCGACGGAAAAGAGTGAGGCTTTTCAAAAGCAAAAAACAAAAATGAATATTATTTTTAATCCCCAAAACTCTGTCAGTAAAAATGAATATTTCACACTGTTCCACGCCTTATTCTCAATCGCTCAGATTCCGAGCAAGAATTCGCTGCACTGAAACTAAGAGCAGGTGTGCGTTACTTCCGGAACACCCTGTACGCGTATTTTGGCTGCGCTTTCCAAAAGGAAACGATGAAGCTATGAGGAATAGCTCAACGCTCTGATGAATTTAAAGTACCCCTGTGACAAAATCGAGAGAAGAGTATCCAGAATGAGAAAAATGAATCATCAAAAAGGGCAGAAATACTTTCCTCCCCCTTCTTTTTGTGGACTTTATTCAATTGAAATTATCCCCTTAAATTTTTAGGGAGCTCTTTTGGCCTACAAGTTCATTATTTAGGGGCCATCAGAGATTTCTTAGGAGTCATTAGAGCTCCAATATTATATCTGTCATTATTTTAGGAAAAGGGATAAATGAGAGAAAAAAATCGATGCTTTCCCTAGACGTCAACTTTAATTGGGTCTTTCGTTTTTTGGCACAAATGCCGATTATTTAGGTTCATTTTGCTATTGGCACTTGGTGACGTTCAATAAGCCCTGGGTGCGATTTTTCGAATAAATTAGCCCTGCAGTTTGTTGTGAATCAGTGATGGGCAAAGATCATTTTTCGAATGACCATGAATAATTAACTTAAATTATTCGTATTAATTTCACGTTCTTCCTATTAGTTAACCGAAGTTTTGACACTCCCAGCATATTCATCTGTCATAAGATGAATGACTGGTAGTGTTAAAACTTTGATTTATACTAATAGGAAGAACATGAGATACAGTGGTGTAGCGTGCAATGTGGCAACGTTGTACTGTGTCCATTTAAACTCATGCATGCAAAAGATCGAATGCGAGGGTGTTCACCGAACACCCTACAAATCGATATTTTTCATTGCTTTAAATGGACGAACTACAGCGTTGCCGAATTGCGCACTACGCCACTGCATGAGAATAATGCGAATAATTTTAGTCAATTATTCATGGTTATTCAAAAAATGATTTTGGCCCATCACTGGTTGTGATAACCTATAGCTAGTCCTAGTGTATTTTAATAAAATGCCACCCACGGCATCACTGTATTGAATAAGCTATGTAATCTAGGTGTGGTACACTGTTAGTAACACTGCGTCAATATATATTTTAAAGTTGTCTTACCACCGCTGCACCACAGCCTCTTCATAATGTCTACTTTCCACTTTATGTTCCTTAATAATTACCGACGTAACACGGTTTAATTATAATTTTCTCGGAACCGCACACATGCTGTTTTATGACCTTTCCTTCCGGACGCTCGCCACCCTAATTTAAATTGTTTGCGTCCTTTCGTCAGGTGCGCGCTTTTTCTGAGAAATTGCACTTCCTGTTAATTAGGATATTGTCGGAGCAGCACCCTCATAGCAGTAGCCAGGATATTTCTCTCTCTCTCTTTCTTTGCCCATTTGTACTATCACTGAAAACAAAAAAAAAAAACCAATGGGGCAGTTGCAAGGGTCTGAAATGTTGTGTTTTTTTATAATGAAAATGATAGTACTTGATGAGCAGAGAAAATTGGTGCCTTTGGTTTTTTTCTATGTATTACGGTTTTGGAGATACGCACGTGTAAAGTAGCAAAAATTCGTGTGCGTAGTGACGTCACTACGCGGAATTCCCATTTAGAACAATGTATTTTGGGCCGAAATCTCATCTCTGAAACAGTGGGACTCAATTAGAAACCAAAGGCATCTTTGTTCTCAGCTCAGCAAGTACTTTCATTTTCTTATTAAAAAACACAACATTTCAGACCCTTGCAACTGCCCCATTGTTAAAGCAACAATTCAAAATTTGCTGATTTAACAAAAAATGAAAGTTGCTAAATCAACCAGGGTTTTCTGTTAAGTTCACAATTTATTTATTGAGTTTACAAAAATAGTTTTCAAATCAACCACATAATGGTGTTCTTTTAACAAAATAGACATTGTCAATTTAGCAATTTCAAATAGTAAAAACAATAGAGAACTTAACCAAATTAGTTGATCTAACAATTCAGCTTGTCACACTTTATTTATTGAGTTTACCAAAATAGTTTTCAAATCAACCACATAATGGTGTTCTTTTAACAAAATAGCCATTGTCAATTTAGCAATTTTAAATAGTAAAAACAATACAGAACATAACCAAATTAGTTGATCTAACAATTCAGCTTATATTGTTATATCAGCAAAGCAAATTGCTGATTTTATTTACTAATTTATTATTCCAGCCTAACACTTGTTATTTTTACTATTTGATTTGCTGGTTGGGCAAATTAGTCGTTAAGCTAACAAAATGAATTGCTGATTTAGCATTTGAGTTGTAAATTTAACAAAATTATCGGTTAATTTAGCAAATCATTTTGTTTTGACTTTTTTAACTATTTATTTTTTTCAGTGATGGCTCTCAAAAGAAAGTATCCTCATCATTATTTCATATCTCAACCAGTCGGAGAAATTTTATAGTTTTCAGGTATTTAATAGTCTCACAGTGTTGCCACTTGTGACATTATATGCCTCCAAAAATTCAAAACGATGGAAAATAAGCGGGAAGTTCATTATTTGTACTATGGCTTTCAAAAGAAAGTATCCTCATCATTATTTCATTTCTCGACCAGTCGGAGAAATTTTACAGTTTTCAGGTATTTCATAGTCTCACAGTGTTGTCACTTGTGACATTATATGCCTCCAAAAATTCAAAACGATGGAAAATAAAAGAAAAATTCACCAAGAACAATTTCGATGAGAGGACTTCCTTTTGAAAGTCATAGTACGCATGCGATAGAAAAGGATGGAGACAGGGGCTGTCCAGAGTGATATAGGTCAGTAGTGTAGTGTGCAATTCGGCAACGTTGTAGTTCGTCCATTTAAAGCCATGAAAAATATCGAACTGTAGGGTGTTCGGTGAACACCCTAGCATTCGATCTTTTGCATGAGTTTAAATGGACACAGTACAACGTTGCCCCATTGCACGCTACGCCACTGATATAGGTGGGATTCGAGTACCGACGTTGAACTGCCATGCTGAGTGCTTTTAGTCTTCGACCTGACCCTCCGAGTACATTCTGTACTCGAGATTCGGAAGGTTTTCAAACTCGACTTTAATTGTTATCTACACTAATTTTCGAAAATCAAATTTTATTTTCTGTTAATTTTCAGTAACCAAGGTTAACTTTGTTGTTTCTTTTTGTTTTTTTAAAAAAAAATAATTCTGTATCACTTTTTAATAATGGTTTCAAAACCTTCCGAATCCCGAGTAAAAATTTTTTCTCCAAGAGTCAGCTCGAATTCCAAAAGTACTTGGCAGTTCAACCTCGGTACTTGAGTCCCATTTGCCCACAACTCTGGGGCTGTCATGACGTGACTTCAGCGCCCGGTTCTATCCTTTTCTAACGCATGCGTTCAAATGGGCAAAGAGAAAGAGACAAAAATTCCTGATGGCCAGGGGTATGAGTACACCTACTGTTTTATGACCCCTTCTTCCGAACACGGTTTTAATTATAATTGAGGACATTTCCGGAAAAAAGGCCCGTAAAATAACGGGTGTGCTCTCTCTCAAAAATCACCATTGTGATTGAATGGAGATTCTTGTCAGAATAGCACACCTTTTGTTTTATGGTAATTTTTACTGAAACGACTCAATTGTTTACAACACAGAACAGCAAGTGCGTCAGAGATGCCGTTTTGCGTATAATCAATGACATTTTTCTATACACCCCGATGATTCCACCGGTTGAGAAAAGATTACACAGTTCAGTTCAGTGTAAGACTGTAATCCACGAAAATGTTCGCATCTGGAATCTTTTCTCAATCGGTGGAGTTGGTGATACCTTTGAAAAACTTGCGGATATTTTAACCAATTAACGGAGTTTCGACCGATTGAGAAAAGACTACATATCAGAGCATTTTCGTGCGTTTCATTCATACATTGAATTGATCTGTGTAATCTTTTCTCAACCGATGGAATCGTCGGTGAATTGAAAAATGGGATTAATTCTACTCAAAACGGCAGCTTTGAGGTGCATGCGCTCTTTCTAAGAAATCACCCTAGCAGACTATTTTTTTTTTTTTTAAATCTCGAGTGCTCTTTACGTTTTGCATGAATTTTGTGTTACAGCTGGTACGCTTCAATTGAAAAAAATTTACGCATTTTTCACTTAAATCTCATGGATAAATCAAAAGACAAATAAAGCCGTTCAGCTTTATTTTGTGTTTTCTTACAAATCTCACTGAGAAATTTTTTTCGCAAGTCACATTATATATATAAAGCTGACGTCCCTCCAAAATGTTTTTTCTATTTCCCGAAAATTGGCCGAAGCGATTTCCCTCAAATTTGACATGATGATTCCTTAGGATATTTAGAAAAAATCTGTCGGATTAGATTTCTAAAAAGTTGTCTGTGAGCGCCGCAAATTGAATTTTAAAATAAGAGTGAAAACTCATTTTCGCACGACGCACGGACAGCGAGGTGACGCGATGCTCCGCGCCATCGCCTGCGGGCCGATCCTTGAAATTCACGACTTTTGGGTAGACTGGATAAGAATGGAAAACGGTGATTGGTGGAGACGAGTCACGTGGTTGCCCAGTCTAATCAAAATACGGAATGGATTAGATAAGTTACTCCAGTTAGTCTGGTACTCTAAGACTGCCCGATAAATTATCTAATCCATTCCGTATTTTGATTAGACTGGGCAACCACGTGACTCGTCTCCACCAATCACCGTTTTCCATTCTTATCCAGTCTACCCAAAAGTCGTGAATTTCAAGGATCGGCCCGCTGAGCTGGATTCTCTGATCTGCCCCTCCCCTCCACTCTACGCTCGGCAGAGTCTCACCTTATCAGTTGACGAGTCAGTGCAGCGAGAGCGGTGAAGGGGGGAGGTTCGTTCGTTGCTCATCTCTTGCGCACTGATTACTTCGTTCTTTCTCCAAAATTTTTCTGTCACTCGCCCGTACCCGCAACCTTCTCTCTCATTCCTTACGGACGCTCGCGCTCATCTCTCTCGACTAACGCACTCCCATTCTTCGTATTAACCATTCGTTTGCCTTTCTTCTTCTTTCCTCTCTTTTCATTTTATTCTTTAAATTTTTATCATTTCGACTTATATCACTCGGGATCGTTGAATAACGTTCCCAATATTTTGCAGCATGCTCTTAATTTAATTTTTTTTTTTTTTTTTTTTTTTTTTTTAAAGAAAACATTCTTAGCGCATTGTGCATTTATTTTTTCCGTGGATTGTCACCGTTATTTGTAACCTTTAAGCACTCGCTTCTCTTTTATAATTCCTCTTCGATTTTCAACGCTTTTATTTTGGTATCCTCCGCGTCTTATTAGTTCTTTTTACGCATTGCCCGGCAATATCTTTTTTTTTGTATTTATTTAATACAAGAAAGTGCAAGCGCTTTGCGCTCACATTCTTACATTTTCATCTCTTTAATTCTCAGCACTAATACTCCGTTTCATTTTATCATTTTTTACCAACTACCAACTAGCCCGTAACCCCAGAATGCTGGCCGTGGAGGGCGCCCGTAGGGTGCTTGGAACGGCTAGTTTTCATATAAAAAAGACTCAATGAAATGAAAAGATTCAAGCTTTGGACAAGGACCAAATTATCTTCTCGCTTTTCAATTAATTGCAGTCGTTAATCTATCAAATGCGGTCGAGTTAATACCATACTCAATTCAAATTCTGGCGCAGATTTACCTTGAATACTTATAAGTACTTAAACCTGAAACTAATCCGAATCAACGAAAGTGGGTCACTGCAAATGCATACTTTTCAAAGGGGTCGCGAACGATCTTTTGTGTTTGTCAGGGCTGCCGTTTTGCGTATAATCAATGCTATTTTTCTATTCACCAATGATTCCACCGGTTGAGAAAAGATTACACAGTTCAGTTCAGTTCATGACTGTAACGCACGAAAATACTCTGATCTGTAATCTTTCCTTAATCGGTGGAAACTCCGTTGATTAATTAAAATATCCGCAAGTTTTTTAAAGTCACCGACGACTCCACCGGTTGAGAAAAGATTACAGATGCGAGTATTTTAGTTTATTACAGTCATGCTCTGAACTGCATTGTGTAATCTTTTCTCAACCGGTGGAATCATCGGTGAATTGAAAAATAGCATTGATTGAACGGCAGTCCTGGTGTTAGTACTGAACAAATTATTTGTACCAAGAGTTTGATTATGCGCGTTACGCAGTTTCCGAGGTATTACTCATTTTTACTCATCCTTAAGAAAGGAAAAGGAAGGTTTCGATTCTTCGTAATCTCGTAACTCGCGACTTATCCGCCGGATAAACTCGTCTTCTTGTACTTCATTGACTGTGCCTTTAAGATTTTAAGGACGCCTCATCTCATTATAAGGCATAATGCGGCGTAAAAGGAGATCAAATTCAAAGGAAGTCCTTCCAAGAGAAACACGAGATGTGAATAGGTTTTTTTTCTCTTTTGCTGCATTTATTTTACTTTTATTTTTCCCCCCTCAGAAGGTTAAAGCTGGGTCTCCTTTTTAAAGTCTCGGTCTTTTTTCTTACTTTATTCCATATGAAAGTAGGGTGAAGCAGTGGCGAATCCAGACGATTTTTCTGGGGGGGGGGGGGACGCCTATAAAATTTTGAAATTCGAAGCGTCGGTGGCAACAATTGAGGTTGGTGGATCCGCCACTGGGTGGAAGACAGTCACCTTTTTTTTTTTTTTTTTTTTTTTTTTTTTTTTTTTTTTTTTTTTTATAACAAAAATGTCCAAAGTTTAATTAATCCTCAATTCCGCTGTCTCCTGAGCCTTTATTAGCATCCCTCTCACTTTTTCACAATATTTACCTTCAAATTTGATACATTTTTCCATGCGTTCTTTCCAATTTTTGAAAAATCGTCTTCTTAAATAACTTTGCTGGGATGATTTTGAAGAATTTTTAGTCTCTTCGGACTTTATTGCGTTCTGTGATTCAAATAGCTTGCCGTGGAAAGCTTTCTTCTACTCTGGGAACAACCAGAAATTGTAAGGAGCTAAATCAAGGCTGTACGGTAGATGCCTGGTGTCGTGTTAGATGTTGTCAAGTGGTTTAAAAAAAAGCATCGGAGAAGTTTCACGGGCTTATTATTACCTTCTGAGACGCCATGGCAAACCGTCTTGCCAATAATTTTTATGGTCGTAGCGGCATGATGGCAAATTATTTTGCCATAGTCGTTTTTAACTCTGGCCGCTAGAGCGCTGAACTAATCCGTTTTTGAGTTATGGGTTCGGGTCTTTTTTGGAACAGCATATGTAAAAATGGCTTCAAGGACCAACCGTGCCAAAAAAAGAGGCCCCCAGCTGTCATCATTGTGTGGTTACCAAAATATATCAACGCTTGCTCAATACTTTGAAGGGTAGTTAGGGAGTAAGGGTAAATATTCGTACTCAGCGTTGTTTATTTTGCCTACCCTACTAATTGAAGGCACTTGGTGAAACACTGTTTCGCAAAATGTGAAAAATTTGAGGTATCTTTTAAATGCCGATAAGATATTGAAATTGTGTGAGGAAGTTTAAGTTACGAAAACAAATATACTATACTCTGTTCACGATAAGAAGGCGGGTGAGAATTCGAGATGTAATGCACTATTTAGCAACAATGCGGCTATACTGGCTACTGCAGTGGCCGTTGTTCTCCCGACCTCTTTCTTGGCACGGAGAATTTCCAAGAACCAACGGACTTTAAACTTTACATACGTCCAGTAAAAATTGCGAACGATCAAAAGTATGAAAAAACGGACGAAATTTTCGTCCTAAAGGGTCAAAACTCGGCAAAAATAGTCGAGTTTGGATATTGATGACTCTCCGAAATTCGATATTAGACGAAATATCCGGAATTGAATTCGGATTGAAAAACACGAATTTCGGAGATTCACCAATATCAAAACTCGACTATTTTTGCCGAGTTTTGACCCTTTAGTACGAAAATTTCGTCAGTTTTTTCGTATTTTTGATCCTCCGTACCAAGATAGAGGTCGAAAGAACAAGGGCCATTGCGAAGGGTTGGAATAGCCAGTATAGCCGCACTGTTGCTAATTAGTGCATTACTACCTGAATACTCAACCGCCTTCTTATCGTGAACAGAGTATAGTATGTAATATTAAAAGGGCTCATTCTCGAACAAAACATTTTAAAAACAATGCAAATGTTTTTATTTTTCCTCTTGTAATTTATTTTGAGGCATCTTTCTGCCATATTGCAGTCAACTCCTCACTGTAACTATACAAAATATACATTGCAAAACGAGAAACACGGATCTATCTCCGCTGAGCAACGAAACGATACGAGCGCATCTATGGTCTGTGTGATTTGCGTGCATTCAACATTCATCTGCAACGTCTTAATACTCCCAACGCTCAACAGTCCCCACGTGCAGGTAACTAGACACCGGTGCGTGATGAGCTTCTTCGTCGTTGCGGTGATGCGGTCACGGGCATCGCTCTGAACGACCTTTATGAAATATTAGTCTGGGCTCATTGTCAGTAAAGCCTCCTTTTGAATTGACGGTGCAAAACTACTTCAACAGATAGCTACACCGTGCAAAAAGGATTAAAGAATGAGCACGTTTATATTGTAAACTTTTGATAGAGCTACAGAAAGGGCATATTCTGGTGTAAAATGACTGTGAAATAACTCCGGTGCGGGAGCATAAGAGAGTTCCAAAATTGACTCTAGAAAACTCAATAAGAGCTGCAACAATGGCGAAGCGTGCTAAAAATAATTCACGGAAAAAAAAAAAAAAAACTACGGTGAAAATAACCATAAGGATACCTGATTTTGGCACCTGCTAGATGTTATGGTAATGTTAACCAGAAGTATACTATGTTTTGACTATAGGTACTAGGTGATGTCACCTGATTGCATGTCGAATTTACTCAAAGTATCGGTAAATGTACCATACTTCTGGTCAAGTTTACCATAACATCTAGCAGGTGCCAACATCAGGTATCCGTATGGTTATTTTCACTAACCTTTTTTTTCCGTGTTGGACTAAGAACTCATGGACGTTACAATAGAGCAGGGCTGCCGTTTTGCGTATAATCAATGCTATTTTTCTATCCGCCGATGATTCCACCGGTTGAGAAAAGATTACAGAGTTCAGTTCAGTGTATGACTACAATGAACGAAAATAATCGCACCTGGAATCTTTTCTTAACCGGTGGAGTCGTCGATGACTTTTAAAAACTTGCGGATATTTTAATTAAGCAACGGCGTTTCCACCGATTGAGGAAAGATTACATATCAGAGTATTTTCGTGCATTCTAGTCATACACTGAACTGAACTGTGTAATCTTTTCTCAACCGGTGGAATCATCGGTGAATAGAAAAATAGCATTGGTTATACGCAAAACGGCAGCCCTGCAGTAGAGGACGAAAATAATGAGTGAACCATTTGTTCTACAGGACGAATTATCAAGGACTAAATGTCGTAAAAAAAAAATGGGGGGAAAAAAACAGGACAAAAAGTCTTGTAACCCTTTTTGGCAGCGTATACAGCATTTAGTCCATTTGAACTTGCAGAAATTGTCGAATTTAGTGGTCATCACCGATTCCTTGATAGTTCGATACTTTTTGTGAGTTCAAATGAACCAAACGCAACGTTGCCTGATTGCACGCTTAGCCCCTGTGCTGTAATTTTGTATGGCACCAGAGATGCCAATGTTTTATGCTATTTTGCTCGAAAATCCAAAAGTCGATTGAAATTATGATTCTCCGATGGATTTTACGCTTTTCGGGTTATTCTGCGGTGATATTATGGTTTGTGTAGCTATTTAATAGCAGAGTTACATATTTTTCTGCTGTCATCAAAAGTTGTTTGGCATTGCTTATGGGCTCTACGATCTTATGGAGCTTCTTGGCCAAAAGCGACACCAATTACGATTTGCACGAAGTTTAAATCGACACCTCAACTTCGCATAATTTTTACCAGCCCCATGCTCTACCTCGATATTTTGACAAAAAAAAAAGAAAGGAAGTCACTTGAATACATTTTTATTGACGCATCTTTTATCAGCATCTTTTGCCTCTTATAACCCTGTAAACACTTAATAAAGATTTCTCGCGAAGAAATACAAAAAAATAAAATAAAAAATAAAAAAAAAAAAAAAAAATAAGAAAAACCCTATAAACAAGTTAGAATGTTTGTATACACATATTTACACTGGTAATCCCGTTTCTTGAACAAAGTTGAAGAGCTTAACTTTCAACTTTTCCTCAGGGAACCATTTCCTGATATCCGTGGTATGATTCAAATTTTTTTTTTTTATGTTTGCCTTGGAAAGAGGGCATCTCTCGGCAAGTGCTGAGCGAACTGTGACGTTAAGAAAAAAATCAAGTGAGAAGGAGACAGGGGGGGGGGGGAGAGAGAGAGAGAGAGAGAGAGAGAGAGAGAGAGAGAGAGAGAGAGAGAGAGAGCTATCCTCAATTGCTTCCTTCGTCCTCCAACTGCAACGGTTCTCCGAAAGATCCTGACTGGGAATCCCAAAACTAACGACACCTCCCTCCCTCCCAATGTTCTTGCTACTTGTAACAAGTAAATTAATAAGGTATATCCTTGAATGAGTTGAGTGAGGATTATCTTGAAATCTCAAAACCTCCAATCATCATCTCCGCGTCAATTTTTTTTTTTTTTTTTTTAAACTAATAGACGCCATGTTGGATTAAAGTTGGCTTGAATATCGAATTCAGGTCATCAGGAAGATGTTGGAAATACGAGTATAGTGAGAGCTGCCATGGCGTGCTGTGACGAGGCTCCTTCGCAATAAGCTGTTGTTGCTTTTTAATATCTTGCTCCGCAAACGTTGAAAGTTTCATCAGCATTTCCACTTTTTTCCTCCTCTTTTATATTATTACTTGAACTCTGTGTTGCCAAATTTGAGATGGAAAGCCATATATATCATACATTGATTTTCGTGGAAAATATACGGCTCAAAACCGTATATCTGGCAACACAGCTCGAATTCCCAGTTTTCCTCTCAATCCATTTTTCCAAATGCCCGCCGGGGATCCGTGGACCCCAGTTTGGGAACCTGTGCAGCTGTCCTGTAGTCTGTACTCATTGAACCGATAAAAATCTAGAATGAGCGTGAATCACAATTGCATTTGCTTCAATTCAATTTATTGTTATATCAATAAATTAGCATCGCGGAAAGGAATAACAGAGGAATTTTGCGAACAAAGATTCGTCAATCCATGTCAAGCGTAATACGTTTAGCAAATGCAAGCATTGGCAGTAGAAGAGGTGGGTTTTCGAGAGAGAAACTCAGTGATGTTCTCAGGTATTTGTCTCTCTATATTCGTCATGGCTCTGCCAGAGGTTGCTCGATCGATTTGGCAACAACGTTTTCCCTCCATTTGATTAGATGCAAAATAATCGATTCGACAGTGAAGCTGCGCTTCACCAGCAATCGATTGTTTTATACATATGTAAATTCAAATGGAGGGAAAATACCGAAAAAACCTGTCACCGAATTGCTTGAGCCACCACGGGGTATTGTTGAGTACTTTTGTTTTGCTACGAAGAATATGACACTTGATCCTAACGTTAAATTGCGCGAATATAAATGTACACACTTAATTTTTTTTTTTAAAAATCAACTCAATAATGGGTACTGAAAATTATTTTCATTTCGAACAACCCGTATTTTCTCCGACTCACCTCTTACTTTATCGACGGAACGTGAACATCGCACCTTAACCTCAAAATGTTGGATTTTCTATTTAAATATTTTAAATACATGAAAACTTGGCTGCGCTTTTGCTGCCGAAGTTTTTTTCTACTGTACAGACGTTCATAAAATAATGCAAGAAATGTATCTATCTATACAAAAAACCAAACGTTTAATTGGAAGCAATGTTTATATGTTTATACTACCAAAAGTTCTATCTATATGAACAAGTATGTTGGTGAAAATCCATAAAAATCCAAGGCAGTATAATATGTAGCCAGTATATTGGTCTCTAGTACGGTAGTACACATTGTTTCAAAGTGGATCACAATGAGAGATTCTAGTCTATTTGCAGAGTTTTCTTTATGATGAATCAATGTTCTTCGCATAGAAAATTGTGATTACACCAGTGGCGGCTCGTGTAGTTTGGCAACCATGTGTTTTGCCATTTAAACCTATGCAAAAATATCGATTTCTTGGGGGGTGCAATGCACCTCCTAAAGATCGATTATTTTACATAGGTTTAAATGGAGAGGATCCATTGTTGCCAAATTGCACGAGCCGCCACTGGATTACACGGGACTCCCTCATTTTGATCCGCTCATTTCACCGTTATTTTGGAATTTTGTTTAAACGCATATATTTGGTTAGTATGAGGGAACTTACGGATGCTCCCAACGTTAATTTGTAGTGATTTTACCTCAGAGGATATCCTCCCTATAGCTGCAGCAAAAGTTTGAAATAGACTCATCTGGAACAAAAAACTAAGTAATGGACACAAATATTTTGGATTTTACAAGAATTAATTTTTCTCCGTCGATTTCGGGGAAAAAAGCAGGGATTTTTTGTCATGTTGGCACTACTGGATCACCCCCCCTCCCACATCGGCCGTATTGATGCCTATAGACAGTGGCGGATCCAGAAAAATTTTCTGGGGGGGGCACGCCTGTTAAATTTTGAAATTTGAAGCGTTGGTGGAAGCAATTTCGGGCTATTTTCTACAGATAAAAGGCAAAATTTGAGGCTTCTGCTTCCCCCC
The DNA here is from genome assembly GCA_011764245.1 of Trialeurodes vaporariorum. NCBI lineage: Eukaryota > Metazoa > Arthropoda > Insecta > Hemiptera > Aleyrodidae > Trialeurodes > Trialeurodes vaporariorum. The sequence continues at coordinate 56,389,031 of VMOF01000001.1, forward strand.
CCCCCGTCGATCCGCCACTGCCTATAGGTAACAACGTGCCTAATGATTAGCATCGCATATCTTGATTTTTTAGAAATTAAAATACCCCGTGTTACCTATAGGTAACGAATGCCATGCCGTAGAGGGTTAAGAACTGCCTAAATGGACGTAAAAAAATTGATGAAAATTACCTGGGACGTAAAAATTGGACGAAAGTACTTTGGATGTGAAAAATTGGATGAACTGTGCACCATCGCCAGCTAGTCAAGTGATATAAAAAGGTACGCCTTCACTGTGACGATGCCGCGACAGGGCTCTGATGTCGCACGTTATTTTCGACAATTCCGTCAACTTTCCTCGGAGAAAGGTGCATAGATATAGGATAGGAGAGGAAATGAAAAGGATGAGCAAGGGAGAGGAAGATTAAACTTAAAACTTTCTAAACTCGAAAATATACGCCGAGGCAGGCGGTGTGAATTTAATGAATTTCTGAATTCGCTCCATTCTGATCAATTAACGGCCGAGAAGTTTCTTAATTGCTCATCTCGTGAGCAATTTCTTCACTTCCAACTCCTTGGTGTCAAAATGTAAATTTCAAGTATAGATATAGATATAGCTAGAAGGGCGCTGCACGGTGGATCGAATGGACTGGAATTTCCCGGACACAATTTGATGAACAAAAATCAAGATACTGAAAAATGAACAATAAAACATTTTAAAAGTTTAAGAAATCAATAATTTAATAAATAAATAAATAAATAAATTTAAAAAAAAAAAAAAAAAAAAAAAAAAAAAAAAAAAAAAAAACAATTAGACTATCAATAAACTCAAAATAATAGCCAATCTTATAATAAAAATTACACAAAGACTTACTTAAAAGCCAAAGATCTTTTGATCTTCATGACCATCTTCAGTGGCCAGAGGAAAAACTTATTTGCAAATTTTCAATGGGGCTCTTGCAAACTTTTGCTGTAGGGGATTGAAGAAGTGATTCTTACATAAAATAAAAACCTGTAAAAATGACAATGAGTACACTAAAAAATCACGAAATTCACTCTCAGAATCGGGCTTAATGGCGGAGAGACGAAGGTATCATGGGAGATTCCTATCTAAATTGAGACATATCTCTGTGTTTCCTTAGAGAAAATGACATATTAGACAGGGATCTCCCATGATACCTGCGTCTCTCCGCCATTACGATCTTGCCCTTATGGCAGTAATGTGAGTTTATCACTGAATTTTAGACGTTCCCAGTGTGATTTTCGTGATTTTCGCTGGCTCTTACATCAGATTGGATTCTTCACAAGCTCACAGCAAAAGTTTGCAAGCGCCCCATTGTTTTTAATTAATCTCTCATAGCACCTTGCTCTTAGCTTTTTCCTAATTTTGCTTCTACTTTTTGATTTGCTTTAGATTTTTATTTTTTTCTATTTGATTAACATTTATGTATATTATTCGGCGTCACACTATTTTGATTAGTTTACATTGTTTTTTATTGCTTCTATTGTTTTTAATTTATACTTGTTCATAACTTTCACTTCTTGTCTCAGATGATGATTGTAAAGATCGGAAGGACTTTGGATTTTATTTAACCCTTTCAGACCTGAAAATCCTTTTTTCCAGGAACGGATTTTTGACCAACACGGAAAAAAAATATTAGTGAAAATAACCGTACGGATTCTGATTTTGGCACCTGCTAGATGTTATGGTAAACTTGACCAGAAGTATGGTACATTTACCGATACATTGAGTAAATTCGATATGCAATCAGATAACATCACCTAGTACCTAGTCAAAACATAGTATACTTCTGGTTAACATTACCATAACATCTAGCAGGTGCCAAAATCAGGTATCCGTATGGTTATTTTCACCGTAGTTTTTTTTCCCGTGAACATTGTTGATCTTAGCGCTGTTTCCTTATCCAAATTGATACGCATATTGTATTTTTTGTTTTCCATAAGACTATATATTATTCAAATGTCCATTGGAATGGACTCAAGGTCTGAAAGAGTTAAGTCTTAGCTTAGTTTTAATTACAAGGTTGACTATTATTATGAATTTAGTTTCGTTTTATTTCTCGTTTTTTCTTTTAATCCAATGCATCTTGTTCTTTGGTATGTTTCAATTAATGTAATAGGTTGAAACGAGTCAAATAACATACATTGTTTAAAGTAATTTAAACGTAAGTAATTTAAGTAATTTAAAGTAATTTAAATCATAAAAATCCACATGGCTTTTCTTGTCCTGATAAATCCACGTTTCGCTCCCGTGTGTACCGGGCGCTTCAATTCGTTACCTTAAAGTCATTAACGCTTGTTTTTAACCCCCAGCTCTCGACGCTCTCCTCTATAGGTTTACTTCAACGCCTTATATAACGGCTGCTCGAAGCCAGATTCATAGAATTCCTACACGTTGAACCATCTTTCTTGAAATTATTTTAAAAGGTGACTGGTAAAGTCAAAGTGAAGCCGCCCCCCCTCCTTCCAGCTTTGAGAAACTTTAGAGGCCTCCATCAGGCATCCTTTTTTAGCGGAAACCATAGATTATTTTTCTCGATAATGCACGACGTTTGAGACTTACAATAATAATAGTTTCAATTAACCATAAATGATGATTGTGGGAACGCTCAAAGAAATAAATGAATTTTGATTGGGGGGAGGGTTACCTTTCTTTATACCAAGGGTCGGATAAATGAAGTTGTAAAAATCATTGGAAGTGTCTCAGGATGCTGCAGGTATAAGAACAAAAATAAAGGAGAGATAGTGAGCTTCACAAAGTCTGTCTTCTTTTAAATATACTTTCTTGACTTCAATAAGAACAATACAATAATATTCAACGCAGTATCATGGCATTAACCTCTCTCCTCTACTATATTCAGTTGTCCGTCATTCTGGTTAAAAGACCCTCGAAGGATTTTTAGTAACGAGACATAAAAAAGTTGTCCCCCTCCTTCCAGCATTTTTTCGTTTCTGTCAGAGTATAATTCACCCTCACTTCTGATATCTTATCGTGAATAGATAGTCGGGAAAAATCTATTTACAAACATCATTTCATTGTTTTACTTCTTCCTCTTCTTCTCCTCCTCCCTCTCCTCCTCCCTCTCCTCCTCCTCCTCCTTCTTCTTCTTCGTCTCTTTCCACTTCTCCTTCTTCTTCTTCTCTTCCCTTTTCTTCTTTTATTCTTCCTCCCTCTTCTTCTCGCTACGATTTTTCTTCTCTCTCTCTCTCTCTCTCTCTCTCTCTCTCTCTCTCTCTCTCTCTCTCTCTCTCTCTCTCTCTCTCTCTCACTCTCTCTCTTTCTCTCTTTCATTCTTCTTCTTCTTCACCTTCTTCTTCTTCACCTTCTTCTTCTTCTTCTTCTTCTTATCTTCTATCTATACTTCTTCTTCTCCTCCTCCTCTCTTTCTCTTTCTTCTCGTTCTCCTTATTCTTCTTCTTCTCGTTCTACTTCTTCTTCTCCTCCTCTCACTCTTTTCATTCTCGTTCTCCTTATTCTTCTTCTTCTTCTCCTCCCTCTACTCCTCCTCCTCCTCCTTCTTCTTCTTCTTCTTCTTCTCGCTATACTTCTTATTCTCCTGTCTCTACTTCTTCTTCTCCCCCTCTCTCTCTTTTTCTTCTCGTTATTCTCCATGGATTATTCTTCTTCTTCTCCCTCTACTCCTCCTCCTTCTTTTTCTTCTTCTTCTTCTCGCTCTACTTCTTATCCTCCTGTCTCTACTTCTTCTTCTCCTCCTCTCTCTCTCTTTTTCTTCTCGTTCTCCTTATTCTTCTTCTTCTTCTTCTCCTCCCTCTACTCCTCCTCCTCCTCCTTCTTCTTCTTCTCGCTCTACTTCTTATTCTCCTGTCTCTTCTTCTTCTTCTTCTTCTTCTTCTTCTTCTTCTTCTTCTTCTTCTTCTTCTCCTTCTCTCTCTATCTCTCTCTCTTTTTCTTCTTGTTCTCCTTGTTCTTCTTCTTTTTCTTTTCGTCCCTTACCTTTACAAATAAGTATGTTTGAGATCAAAGGTCGCAATTTTTAACTGACTGAAACGGGTGTCGCGAAGTCGAGCTGTGCATTTGTTTTCTTTTACGCTCTCATCTGTCACCCTTGGCGGCTGTAAATTCACCTTCGAAAAGAATGAAACTCTCTTTTTTTCTCTCCGCTTTTTCTAAATCCGTTGTTTCCCATTTTTAGAGCCTCGTGTATACTCGCGCATTAAAGTAGATTTCTTCCACGGTTCAGCTCCAAGGGGCTCAAATCCACCGTTTTTGCTTCAAAATCCCGAAATGTGCACGGACGTAAAAAATTAGGTCAGCAATCACATGCAAACAATTACAACCTAGACTGAAGTTGAGAGATATTAGAGTAAATTCGTTTTATAGTATTTCTGTACTGAGAGAATTCTGGCTAAAACATCGGTGCGAATAGTGAACTAGCCTCTAAAATAAAATTGTGCCATTTCTGAACTCAAATTCTGTTTGAAAAAAAGTTCGAATTTTCCCATGCCAGAAATTATAGTTGAAATCACCAGGAATTATTTTTAAAATTGCTAGAAATTCAGGAAAATGATTTTCAACAGTAGCGCAAAGCAAATGACTAGAATTTCTTTGCGTTTTCAAAAATATTTCTGGTGATTTCAAGTATAATTGCTGGCATGGAAGAATTCTTTGACTTTCTTTACTCCAGAATTCCTATCCGGAAATATCATAATTTCTTTACGAAGACTAATTAATCTTGTGCACAGCCATTCTCTTTAAAACTTTTGTTTAGTGTGTTTGACTCAGTTCAAGGCGAAACATGTATACATGTCAACAACAGTGTTGCCGCGGCATGTACCTCGATTTTCTCCATTTAACGAAATGTATTTTTTTTAAAGGTTTTCAGGCAAAATACGGCAGCCCTGGTCCCAACAGATCAAAACGTCACACGAGGTTTTTGACTCAGTCAAGCTTATCTACAGTCGTTTTCCCTCCCATTTTTTATTCATGAAATTCAATGTATCTATGTCGTGTGGCCTTTAAAAATGTCACACTCCACTTATTTATATGTTTTACAAGATCACTTTCAAACGTTGTCGCTGAGTAAACTTCAAAATCAAGTCCCAAACTAGTCTTTTATTGCTGTAGAGTCTGTCCAGCATAGGCAATTATCTAAGTCACTTTAAAGTAAGCAAGTTGCAGGTTAAATCAGGGTTACTTTACCTTTATAGCGCGAACTTGAGGAAATTCAACAGATATAGGACTGTATTGGGCAATCGGCAATGGGTCTGCTGTGAACTTCAGCTATTCAGTGAAGCGGAAGTGTAAAATCACTTGCGAAGTCAATTCTTAGAGCTCTAAAAAGCTGGCAAATTGCCGCACAAATGTAACAAATGCGTCTGAATCAAGTTTGCAACATTGCTGTGTCCTTTAGTGACTTACAGTGTGCAAAGAGTCCCATATCCTTAATAATGGTTATAGCGTTATGGAATGGTTGACTCCTATGTAAAATTACTTAAGTGTAATGTTGAGAGCGCGAGGAAGTTCTAAAATCCGCTCAAAAACTCAATAAATCCGTTTAACAAAATTCACTGGCGCAACCAGGATCTCTTCCATCTCTCTCATTTCCCATTTGAATGTATAAGTAGGAAAGGGCAGAAAGAGGGGGGTTTTATCCCGTTGTCCATCCTTGTCTAACACACGTTTTTTAATGGAGAAAAGAGAGAGATGAAGAAACTGTCGGTGCGCTACTGACAAAATTCAAAGATGGTGGCCGATGAGCAGATTTAAAGGGCGTAGTTCTGTATAGTTGCAGCTTATTCTTTGATTAATCACTTTTCTCAGCATGGAAAACGGCAATTAGATGGGACTAATTATCACCATTGATTTATTTTTTTATATTTTTAATTATACATTGTCACCAGTGGATTAGCGTCCAATTTGACAACGTTGTATGTGTCCATTTAAACCCAAGAAAAAGATCGAACAATTGGGTGTTCGGCGAACACCTTCGCATTCGACCTTTTTCGTGGGTTTAAATGGACCTATTACAACGTTGCCAAATTGCACGCAATTGCATGATTATCACCCTCCCGCTCATTCGACCGCCATCTTTGAATTTTGTTAAGCGCACTTAAGGTGATTTTTCAGCGTTTAGTGCCGATTTCTGCCACCAGAGCGCTACCGTTCGATTAAAGTCAAATTACAGGCCGAAAGTAATTTATTTTTAAGAAAACGGAGTGTCGGGTTATTAGATAATCATCTGAAGAGTGTCTCTGCAAAAAATCTCTTCAATAACTTCAAAAATAAGGCTGAAAGTACCAAAAAATGAAATATCGCATTTCGATATAAGAATCGATTTGCGATGTTTCATTTTTTGGTACTTTCAGCCTTATATTGGAAGTTATTGACGAGATTTTTTGCAGAGATACTCATCAAATGATTATCTAGTAACTGACACTTCGTTTTCTTAAAAATAAATTACTTTCGGCCTGTAATTTGACTTTAATCGAACGGTAGCGCTCTGGTGGCAGAAATCGGCACTAAACGCTGAAGAATAACCTTAATGAGTTTGTGAGAAATTTTTTTTCTTTTTTCTTTTTGCAACAGACTCATTTTTGTCCTTTTGTCTAGGTACTATGGCTTTCAAAAGAGAGTATTCTGAAAGAAATTTTCATTATCACATTTCTCGACCAATTTGTGAATTTTTACGATTTTCCGGCATTTCAGAGTATCACACTTTTGCCACTTTCTGACATTATGCCACAACAAATTTAAAATGATGGAAAATAAAAGAAAAATTCATAAAAAAAAAATTCCGATGGGAGAACTTTTCTTTTGAAAGTCATAGTAAATAAACAAACAGTTTTTTTCTTTCATTTTTCCAGTGGATTGCAAAATGTTTCAAAACGATTGAAGAACAATTAAAGGATTGAGCTCAGCCTAATAATCTTGGGTCTTTGCTGCTCTAATATCGAAATACGACAAAAATCACGGGCGATAAAATGTTAGGACTAAAAGCAGTAGCGGCTCGTGCAATCTGGCAACAGTGCTATTTTGCCATTTAAATCTGTGCTAAAAGATCGATTCTAGGTGAGGCACAGCACCTCACCAAAGAATCGATTATTTTACATAGGTTTAAATGGAGGGAGTCCATTGTTGCCACATTGCACGAGCCGCTACTGACTAAAATTGGTGGGACATTACCAACAGGGGCCAAAAAATCACACACATTTGCTGGGCTTGAATTCAAGGAAAACATTACTATATGGACGATAAATAATGGACGAAATCTCCTAAAACCATTTTATAGAGGAATTTACCCTTTTCACTGCAGTGGGAAAAATTTGCTACGCAGATTTTAGAAGACTTTCATTGCGCGCGAAGGGCATTAACGCTTCAGAATGCTCAAACGCATATATAACGGGCCGGCAAAACCTTCAATTTTCAAACGAGCCTGGTCAAAACATTATTCTGGTAAAAATGAGCTGTAGAAGTTGAAAAAAAAAAAAAAAACAAAATAAACAATTGAATGAAAAATTAACCCGTTCAATACCAAGTAATGAGTCAACCACCTGCGCGCTCATTCAAATCAGGCGATGGATAAATATTTCTACTCTGTGGTACTTGTTTTGCCTACGTCACCAATTGAAGGCGAAAAACACTATCCTGGACAGTGAGAAATGAGATTTCAGACCCAACTCCAGTAAACTCGTTTTGATCCTCCAAGCAGGAGACAATTCTTGAAATCAGAGAATTTTCACCCAGATCTTGTAACAGTGAAGTAGGGCTGCCGTTTTGCGTATAATCAATGCAACTTTTCAATGCACCGATGATTTCACCGGTTGAGAAAAGATTACACAGTTCAGTTCATGTATTACTGCAATGAGCTAAAATACTCGCATCTGTAATCTTTTCTCAACCGGTGGAGTCGTCGATGACTTTAAAAAAACGTGCGGATACTTTAATAATTAATTACCGGATTTTCCTTCGATTAAGGAAAGATTACAGATCAGAGTATTTTCGTGCATTATAGTCATACACTGAACTGAACTGTGTAATCTTTTCTCAACCGGTGGAATCATCGGTGAATAGGAAAATAGCATTGATTATATACGCAAAACGGCAGCTCTGCAGTGGAGACATACGGAACGGTGAGGGGGAGAATGACGGTGGGAGCTATAGGGGGGAAGGAGGGGGGTTAATTCATCGATCCTCGTGAGTCGAGTGGTAGCACTCTCAAAAGAGCCGGTTAATCTCTTTGAGACGCCATCAAACAATGAGAGCTCAAAAAGAGCTGGAAAATGTAAATAATTCTCTACGCCTACTCTTCAGATCTCACTTTAGTCACTCCAGGCACTCCGCTCCGGTCACTCCTCCCTCACTCCCCTCCCCTCACTACGTCACACCTCCCCCTCCTCCCTCCGCCTCAGTGAGGAATGAGACACAATTAAAAGGGAGGTTACACAAAAGCAGGAGACTTGACGGGTTTTGATTCGCGAAGTTAGACGGACGCGAATGCGAACGCAACAAGAGAAAGCGAAGGGTGTGGGTGTGTGTGTGTAAAATTGGGGGGGGGGGTTTGGGAGAAGGGAAACTGGGGGGGGGGGAGGCGAACGAGTTTAAGAGAGCTCAAGAGCTCAATTTCCCTCGCGGGAAAACAAACTCATTTACACGGAAAACATTCTCCTTAGCCTGCTGCAAATTTCGCAGTCCTCAATTGCAGTTAATTACACTCTGGGATATTTTAAGCGCGACTGGCAAACTCAACCCCCCTTCCCCGCGGGTCGCCCTCCCCGCGCCCTCGCGATAAATATTTGGTTAAGTCGTCAAGAATTCGTTTATCTTTCGAATTGGCCATTTCCAGTCTTTAATGAAGCGGTGCGTGGTGGGCGCCGCGCCGTGCCCGCCGAGTCTGAAAGGCGGGGGAGGAAGACGCACAATGGATTGAAAAATGGAATCCTCTGGACAGAATTTTACGAATGACAATGAAGGTTATGAATAATTAACCACAAGAAAACTAATAAAATTGTGAATTAATTTATTTAAGAGCTAAAAGTGAGTCAAATAACATATGGTTTTTTACAAGAAAACATCAACACTGACATGTTTTGTAAGCTTAGAAACTACTTATATCTATGTCCCGAAAAACGGCCGTGTTTCGATCCCAGTGAGCGACGACTCGGTGGTTGATATAACAAATAGACTATTTTAACGAAGAGCGAAATGCAGAGTTGTACTCTGTTTTGGCAAGTTGATGTACATAATTGTAAACCGATCGATTCCAAGCATTCGGTTTCCAACTTCCAAAATGAGCTCCGGTTCCGCATGTACGATACAAAGGCTGTCTCAATAGTATGCAATATGCATTGGGTGCAAGAGTGGTTCCTCGTACGAGCGAACAAAATTGACTAGCGAGAAAGGGTTTGAGGAGGCGGACTCTAGATTAACTCATTATGTATCGAACAAGTTCTCGTCGAGCTCTTCCAGTTAAGAATTCAGAGAGATTTACAGAGTTGTTTAGGTGCAACAATCTATGATCATATAGAGCGATTAGATGGGTTACATGTAGGGGGCGGGGGCTGATTCAGCTCTTTTGGACGAGACGAGACAATACATCGGGAATCGATCATTTCCATTGGTTTAAACGGCGTAAAATTATAGATTTGAGGCCCGTTTATTGAGTCGTGCTCGAACGGAGGAGTCATTCGTCTAAAAAGAACGACTCAAACGACGTCAAATCTGTCATGTAATGCTGTTCAAAACCAAAGGGAATGGAGCTATTGCACACTTTTGCTGTAAGCGATTTAACTGTCGATAATGGCGTAAAAACCTCAAAAAATAACGATGGTGGCACTAAAAACTTCCAAAATCCACTCCTAAACTCAAAAAACGCAGTTATTCGCGCGAGCGTAATGGTGGCCGAAGGTACTAACAATGGGAGATTCCCATCTAACAATACTGTAACTCCATCAAGAAGCGACCAATAAGAGACGACTTTCATTTGACACCGGTGTTACTAGGTGTTGCGGTACCATTCATCGGATGTGGATCATCACTCTGATGACTAATTACTCTGTGAATCATCCTTTTCAGCATAGAAAGAGTGACGAAATTAAGATAGGAATCTCCCATTGTTAGTGCCTTCGGCCACCATTACGCTCGCGCAAATAACTGCGTTTATTGAGTTTAGGAGTGGATTTTGGAAGTTTTTAGTGCCGCCATCGTTATTTGTTGAGGTTTTTACGCCATAATCGACTATTAAATCGCTTACAGCAAAAGTGTGCAATAGCCCCATTATATAGATTCCCGCTAGTTTGTTTCTTCAAATGGGTAGAATCAGCCTGCAGGGATGTAATTTTGAAGACACCACGCAGGAGGCAGCCATTATAGATGAGATCTCTTACGGAAATTTTACGCAGGCTCGGTCCGTTTGTTACCTCCTGAATTTTAACCTCAAATTAAAATTTGCGTCAAATGAATTTAAAATAGGTCTGTTGCAAACTTTTGCTATCTTACAACTGTAGAGAGGGTCATTTCAGGTGTGACATCTCTTGAAAATAACGTTGGGAGCATTAGAAAGCTCCGAAATTGACTCACAAACTCAATAAATGCGTTTCGTAAAATTCCAAAATGGCGGATAAATAAGTTGGTCACAATAGGGGAGTCAGGAGTTCTGTTTAAACGCATCTTGCTATACTGAGAGAAGTTGTTATTCATGATACAGAGAAATCTGTAAATATATACAACTCATCCCTTTATGACCCACTCGTTTCACCCGTTCACCGCCATCTCGGATTTGTCTTAAAACGTCTTTTGGGGGCTCATGGCGTAGCTTTTGAGACTTGTTGATGCTTTCACGGTAATTTTCACGCAATTTTACGTAGGATTCGACTCACCGTAACGCTGTAGCAAAACAACCCACTCGAGAGTTTTAAGCGGGGATATGGGAACCGAATCGGAGCATGGAACCCGAAACCCGCAGAACCGGTAAAATCGGAACCAGAACCAGAATGACACTGCGCAGAACTGCACAGAAAAATAAAAAGGATGTGCTCCAGACACGATCTAAATACACACCAGTACGTAACGTGCTCAGAGCACAAACATTTCAGGTTCTGGACACGAGGGGATACGTTTCAGACGCAAACTCAACCTAAATAGATTGCGCTCAGAACTCGTTCCCGTACTGGTGTGTACATTCGTGTCTAGAACACGGACAGTTTGTGTCTGGAGCACGTCCATTTCTTTCTGTGTGAGTTCCGAATCGGTTCCATATTAGCTGAGTCTAATGATGCATCTTACTCCTCCGATCAATTTAAACTTAAATTTTGAAGTTCAAAGAGACAATCTCATTAAATTTTCGAAACTCACAATTCACAGTCATAATTAAAATCTCCTATTATTTAAGTCGGATTAATGAAAAGTTAATTTTTAAGTAAACATAAAAACGGGGTGTGAAAGTAAAAATGTTTTATTAATGTCAAATCTTCAAATTGCATTTTCACTTTCAGCGAATAATCGTAGCTAGGAACCGGTCTGGAACCGGCTCCAGAACCGGCTCCAGAACTGAAACCTGAATCTTAGGATTACTGGAACCGGAACCGGAACCTTTTCGAAAGTTCAATCGGGTTCCTATCCCTGGTTTTAAGAGCAGAAAACACTTCGTGAGCGTGAATCGGGCTCATAAAAAAAGCCTGTTTTGAGTGTTTCATGCATGGGAAAATAATTAACATTTATATTTGTTTTTGTGTGTTTCAGGTGTGTTTTACCCTCGGATTTTTTTCTTTTTTGATGTTCCGACAGTCCTGTTTTACAATTTCTCTTGATAACAGACAGGTAAATCGTCAATATGGCAAGTCTTACCAATTCTTCTTTTCCCCCATGCATGGTAACCATCGTTAAGTTTCTCGTTAGCCGCAAAAGCCACTCATGGGTAGCTGATGAAATCGGCTGATTTAACCCTTTATGGACCAAGCCCGAACGTAAGTGAACGTTAAAAACAGAAAAAAACCTCATGGTCCCTTGCAGCTTTTCTTGAAAAGGCGGTAAAATCGTAAAGTATACACAAAAAGTTTTGATCTATTGAAATATCTCTTTGCATGTTGAAAAAAATTTTCATTCCTCCCTCTTCTCGAATACCTACATCCACCCCAGCGACCCAGCAATAGCTCAATTAAAAAAATAAAATAGCCAAAACTTAGGCCGCACACCAAAGAAATGAAGGCTATGCTAAGATCAGCCATCGAGAATGCCCTCAAATTTAAATAGTCGCCAGTTTTAGGACCGTACTTATCATGAGACTGATGCACCACTTCCACAAGTTCGTTACTTGCTTTGTTAAATAGCCCACTCTCGATTAATCTGACCAGATTTTCGGCGAACTTCCTTCTATACAAAGAATATTTTGAAAATAAGAAGTAAATTGGATAATTCGTGACGCATTCGACGGAGTGACTGCTTTCGGTCACCATGTTCAAGTTCACTCCCACTTCTCTCAACGGTCGATTATCTCGGTTGAGGAAACGAGTTAAAAAAGCGTCTTGTCGCAATATTGTCGCGATATTTTTCAAATGTTGTTTCACGTACATCCCTTCAACCTTGTTAAAATCACCATTTAATAGCTGTCGTGGTTCTAGAGAAACGTCCATCTTCTCTGATAAGACAGTAGTTAAGTGCTCTAAACTGTCTGTCAACTTTTCCCTTATCGAGTGAAGTACATCATTACCGCCGATCAATTCCAAATCGTTGGCCAAATCATTCGTCTGTATCTGAAGTTCGGATTCTTCCAGATCTTCGGTCGAGGAAATGTCCTTCAATCTCACTCCTGTACTCAACAGTGTAACCATTTGACCTTGGAAAACTGTCGTCAATGTCAATGTCGAGAATGTTAATGTGATAAAAAAAAATTTACCCCCGAAGAATCGACCTAAGAGAAACCTTGGTTGAGCGATACACATGTAATTGCAGAAAATACTCCAAAAACTAGACTGCGTCTTTGTATCCATCACCTCCCGCTCTGTTAGATAAGACTGAAGTAAAATGGGCGCGGACATTTTGATAGAATAATGCAGCAAAGAACTGTACAAGTACGTTAGCAGAATTAAACTCCACACTTTGGGAGTAAAACTTGAGAAGGGTACTAAAAATTGCGGCAGAAATCCTCTACGTGGTATTACGAAACAGAGGGAACCCATCTCAAGTGGAAGTGAGAAATCGAAGTCAGAAAGGTCAACACCCTTCGAATTCACGTCGAAAATGACCAAATCTGCACCCACCTTTAGTCCATACGAATAATCTCGACCCGAGATCGTTTTGTTCGCGATCACATACTCGAAATCGAAATTCAAAACTGTTCCTATTTCGCTCAAAATCAAATCGCTATCTATAAAGAACCCGTCATTCGCAGTTGATGAAAGAAGGAAGCTACCGCCTGATCGTGATCGTTTCTCTTCATTGACCTTCAGTACGAAATGTTTTATCCCTTTCTTGGCGGGCCATGACAATTCAAAATCTGAGTTACCTGCGTAATTAAGAACCTTGTCGTTAAATGGATCATATCTGTAGCATTTATTTTCGAGACAAATGACGGCTTTAAATCCTCGAAAAATTCGCCAGACAAACCTGAACAGTGAAATTAAGTCACATGCCATATTTTTATTTTCGTTGGATGGTGACGATCTCCGAGAAGTTCTCAAATCGAAATCCGAGACTTCTGCACTCTTGAGAATGAAAAATATCAAGTTGCTTTCACCATTAAATATGCGATCTGCGTATAAAGGACGTGTTAGGTTCCACAGCTCATCGGAAAGTATAGAACGATATTTTAGCTCACGATTCGTTATTGACACGTTGACATCGCAATGTTTCTTAAAACCAGACTTCGGCAAACTTAGGTTCGACTCAAATTGAAAGCAATACCTTGGCAAAATGGTCGCAGTGGATGAAGGACTCAAAAAATTTCTGCGTAAGCTTTGAGACGAAACCAGCTTGTTTCCTTTCACTTTTCTCTTTGCAAATTCTAAAATCAAATCAGGAATTTCCTGACAATCGTTCAAAAGGAATAACATGTTTTTCGCTCGATTTTGAGTAATGCAGTTTTCCATGTCAATTCTATGGTCAATTAGTATCGTTGGGATCGAACTGTCGTGAAAAAGTATAATCATTTCTCCGATTGGAAAGTTTTGATTCAGGTTGGCAATGTGGAAAAACGGAGGTGCAGAGCTATCTTTAAGGGTCAAAGAGCATATTTTTAAGATAAATTCAGATTCTGTGATTGGTGTGCTGGAGTCGTCTGGATTATTTTGAACACTGAAAGCAACCCAAAGAAACAAGATAGTGAGGCTTATCTCGATTTTTTTGTTTTCGAACATAACTTTAGTGTAGATATAAGTAAATGGGAGAATTTTCGTGACTGTTACTATTGGGGGTTTCAAACAGAATGAAATATTCTTGAAGTTCGTAAACTTGTTAATTCTTCTTTTCAAATATACGTCTCACTAATAAATCGATATTCCCTCATATTCAAAATTGCTTTGCTGCAGTACACTTTTCCTCGGAAAAGTTTGAACTAATCCGAAAAGAGCAAGCGAAAAACACTTTGCTTTGACATTTACGAGAGTGTATATACAGGACCTTGCTTTTATTATTTTCAGACTGATTATTAAATATTAACAGGAAGTACAAACATCACAGAAATGAGCATTTTAGTCAAATCAATCTGGTAATTTATGTTAAGAAATAGCGCAAAGTATGCGCGCCATCGCTGTAAGAAAAATGTTGCTAAACTAACTAAATATACTACACTATGTAGAATTTTAAGCGTGCCATACGTAGTGTTGCAAGCTTCTTCCTCTCGTTTCGCTTCATACAGAGTACAAATATATCATTATGTACAGGCGCTCTCTGTTGGCCATGTAAGTTAGATGGAAGCTAAGGTGACCTGGAATCCACGATTTTCCTTCAGAATACATTGCTCATGTCGTATTGTGTATTTTCGAAAAAAAATTGGTGTATATTTCTTTCAAACACTCTGATCTGCTTAATTTTTTTTTTTTTTTTTTTTTTTTTTTTTTTTTTTAAATTTTTTATTTTTTTTAAGTCATTTGATGCTTTCACTGTTTTTATTTAGTCCTTTAAAGCTTCTCCGTTGAAGTATCAGTGTTGAACTCAGTTGACTTTGATGCACACTCACACACAAATAGTCAGTGTAAATGACTACATAACAGACAGCGTTTACACACGCACATATTGTAATGGGGAGCGTTCGCTACCCAAATATGGGTTTAGTATTCATGTATCTGATAGATTTGGCAACGCTTAGATTGCACTTCGGCCGAGTTCAATCTAGGCGAGGCCGGGAGAAGCTGCGTTTTGGCGCTTGGAATGCGAGATGTTTGTGTGATCTGTATGAATCTTCGAGTTTGAGATGCGTTTGTTTAGGAAAATCGTGTGTAATGACGCACGATTGCGATTGTCGGATATGTCATTGCATCCGAGGTGATAAAAGGGCCTGAAACGCTAACAACGACGACTAGAAAGCGAAGAGTGCGAAGAGTGCGAAGAGTGTGAGGATTTGCGATATTGGATTTGCGAGATTAGATTTGTGAGATTGTGTTTGTGTGAGTGCAGGTTCGAGTCCTGGCACGATTGATTTTGGAAGTGTGAATCTGAGTATTTGGAAGTGTAAGCCTGATTTTGGAAGTGTGAATCTGAGTTTTACAGAGATTGCTCTTAAAACTAGAGTTTGTAAGCGTTGAAATCCGAAGTGAGTGTCGCGTTTTCATCGAATAAAGTGTTTATAAGTTAATTCTGTCGTGTATTTCTGCATAACCGTGATCATCCCGAGGGCTTCGAACCGACCAACGTCGAACAGCTCTCACCAACCAGGGCCCCAACCCCCCCCTAGAACACTACATGGTGGAGGCGCCGGGATCACTCGTCCTCCTAACAGCTTCACTTTTTCTGTATTAAGCTCACACTCACGCACACCACTAATAATTCCTGCCCCGCGTAGCACATGAAATTCATGTTTCTCCTTACAAGTAACACTCAATTTAGTTGCATTTTCTACAGAAAATAGCCATTTATCATTTAATTTTTCAAAAACGCCGCTAAAATTCAAGAGCACCTCCTTTTTACATGGCGCCGTCTCATGTGAACAATACAACATAAATTCACAAGAATCTTCCCGTTTTCCACTCAATGCTCGCGTCACAGGACAAAGGGTAATATCCCGTCCTTTTTTACAACTATTCAACTCAGTCTCGTGCATCGTTGCATAAAATTTAAAATCCTTTGAAATCATGAGAATTTCATCAGCCAAAATTCTCACAAAAGTCCTCGTTCCAGGTGCTAAAATTGGAATCGTACGAATTTTGAGCACATCAAAATCACTCACGTCATCACGCATAGGAATATTACATTTAATCACAAGAACTCCTTGACACTCTTCTACTGTTACATGAGTCAACTCATAATAGCTCCTTAAATTATAATCCTCCACCGTTGCAATTAATTCCAATGGCCTTTCAATATTTCGACTTATTTCTTTCAGCACAGCTGTCAACCTCTTTGGTGCCAACAATTCGGGCGCTAAAACCCCTCGCATCGCTCTTTCGATTCCCATCCTCAATTCTCTTCTCTCTTCCATTACTTTACTCACCCATAACCCTAAGAGCTCAAACTGGCCCTCCAATACTTGCAATTGCTCAACCCTTTCAATTTTACCATTCTGTCCCCCAATCGCTCGAGCTAGAGTACCCAAGGCCTTTGACCCATTTACGGCCGATTCCAACATGTTTTTCACCACCATTTTCGTAGCCGTGACTTCCATCTTCAAATCTGCCTCCTTGCTTTTCATTGCTGCTATTTCTCCGTCCAATTAACTGCCTTTGTCGTGATTCAATAAGCCAGTAATACCCGAAAGCACATCTCCGAGCCCATCAAACAGCGCCCTATTTTTCCTTCTCTTCGCGATCAAACTGAGTATTCCGTCTGTTTCAGCCTCATATCTCTTAATTTCTCTATGCAATACCTCAAGCCTTGAAACAAAAGATCCAGTCAGAGCTACACTTTCGTTAGCTAGTACCTTTAAAGAAACTTGTATTCTACTCAGATCTAACTCTAATGCTCTATCTTGTTCAGTCAATACTGACAAATTCATATGCACTTCTACTTCATATGAGGCCGACGAATACACAATCTGACCCAAAGATTGGAAAAAAACGCCATTAATAAGCTCTCGGATTTCCATATCTCCAGCTGAGATTGCCATCACTTCAAAGAGAATAAATACGATGGTTCCAATCATCCTGTAATCAAATTAAAAATGAATTTAACTCATTCTGATTTTTCATCTCAATATTTACACTCACTAAACTCCTCCCAATTGATTTACTTCATCAATCTCCCGCTTATGTACATCATTGTACAGATTTATTTGGTTATATGTACATACTATATACATCTTAATATCATTATTTCTAACTAACTTTTCTCAGCAATTGAACAATAGCTGAAGTTCATTGTCTATACAGCTGCTATTATCTGAGTTTTAACTGGAACCCCCCCTCCCATTTAGTCAATACAAATTTAACCCAAAGTGCCAACTGCACACATACACTCCCCCCATATTTCATGCACCCTTTCGGTATATAAACAAGAAACAGAGCAAATCCCCATTACGTGTTTACATAACGATATAGGACATAAAATGATCAAAAGGCTCATTGAGCAATATAAATATAGACAGTAAATAGACTGTATAGAGAGAAAAAAAAATGTGTCTTTCAACTGAAAGATCAAGTACAACAAAATCCAAAACACCAGAAAGTATAGTATATGCTTTTTTTATTAAAAAAATAAATTTTAAAGTTCTTAAAAAAATTTTTTTTTAAGTCCCCCCCTGTTGTACCTTTTCCGACGCCGCCTTGTAGTGGCGCTGCGCCTGTCGAACGTCTTTCTGCAGGCGCAGCAACCTCTTTTGGAGTCGACTGTGCCTGTCGACCTCCTTGGCGACGTCGGACTCCAGGCTCGCAATTCTGAACTCTGACTCCTGCAGCTTGTCCCTTTGTAGATTGACTCGGGCTACAGCACCATCCACCCGCTTGGCAGCTTCGTCCGCCGCCGCAAACAATAAGTTTATGGTCTTTTCGCTTGGCCGGATGTCCTCATCCCATGATTCCGGGACTCGGAACCATCCGGCTTCGGCCTGAGCTGCGGCGACGGACATCACGAACTCTCCTCCCCGGCGGGCTTCTGGTGCCAAAGTAATCCATATTGACATGATTGCTGGCTGGTGAGCAGGAGCTGGTGACTGGCTGGTTGGTGAGCAGAAGCTGGTGGCTGGCTGGTGAGCAGAAGCTGGTGGCTGGCTGGTGAGCAGAAGCTGGTGGCTGGCTGGTGAGCAGAAGCTGGTGGCTGGCTGGCTGGTGAGCAGAAGCTGGTGGCTGGCTGGTGAGCAGAAGCTGGTGGCTGGCTGGTGCAGGAAAAAGTCAAAAGAGAGAGACAAAAGACTCTGGTGCAGGAGCTGGCGGCTGGCTGGTGAGGTGATCTGTGATATTTCCACTCTAGATCCGTTCTCATAAATAGTCATTTCCCCCCGTCCCCTCCTTCACTACTCAGAATCACATCACAGTACCCACCATGCATTTTGAACCAAAAAATAAAAAAAAAAAACTCACGAAAACAAAATCCGAAAATAGACTTCTAATTCACCGACTAAAATTTTGAAATTTGCCATTGGCAGCAAAAAAACTCAACCACAACATTAACTTCTTCGTTAATGTCAACAATTCTGTATTTTTCCGGATCGAAAAATTTCTTCAAAAATTCCACCTGTAACTTTTTGATGTCTCCGTTAATATCTACGTCATAGAATGCCCTGCCATTTTTTGAAACAATAACACCCTTACGCTCCCACTTTTTCCGAAATTTTTCATTGACACCGACCCTCCTCTGAGGATCATAGATTAACACTTCATCGCCAATTTCATACTCAACATTCCTATGTCTTTTCTCGAATTCTTTTCTCTGCACCTCCTGGCCCTTTTCTAGTCTAGCTCTCCAAATTATCCTCGCCTCTTCAAGCGACCGGATATGATCCAGCACCTCCCTAGAGTCTTCCTCTGGGGGAATCAATGCGTAATCTAAATTCAACATAGGCTTCACTCCAAACAAAACCTCAAATGGGGATATTTTCAACACCGCGTTTTCGCCGGCAACCAGGCATCTTCATCTTCCGATCCGTCTTATCGTTTTTTTGACGATTACATGAGACGAATCGGACATCAGCCAAAGGCATTAGGTCATATATGCAGTTATCTGGGTATCAGCACGAATCCGTCAATGTATACACGGCAAGCACGCGTTTTTCTGGCACTAGCAAGCAACATCTTCTCAAGGGACTAAGTACGGGTCTGGAGCAAACGACGACAGCGACGTAATACTGGTGGTATCACTCGATGAGCAGGCGCAAGCGAGAAAATTCTTTATTGTTGTAAAAAAAAAAAAAAAAAAAAAAAATTAATTGTTGTTATTTATGTGTAGCTCTCTCTGTAAAGCAGAATGAATGAGGGTGGGTAAAGGTGTGAGAAAGTGGTGTGAATGTGGTAGTGTGAAAAAGCAGATTTCTATGAGGATTTATCAGAGTCTTGAAAATTCAACCCTGGGGGTTCTGCCTTATTATTTTTTTTTTCTGTTTTTTTTTTCTATTTTTTATCCGAACTAAGAGGTATGTAATGGGGAGCGTTCGCTACCCAAATATGGGTTTAGTATTCATGTATCTGATAGATTTGGCAACGCTTAGATTGCACTTCGGCCGAGTTCAATCTAGGCGAGGCCGGGAGAAGCTGCGTTTTGGCGCTTGGAATGCGAGATGTTTGTGTGATCTGTATGAATCTTCGAGTTTGAGATGCGTTTGTTTAGGAAAATCGTGTGTAATGACGCACGATTGCGATTGTCGGATATGTCATTGCATCCGAGGTGATAAAAGGGCCTGAAACGCTAACAACGACGACTAGAAAGCGAAGAGTGCGAAGAGTGCGAAGAGTGTGAGGATTTGCGGTATTGGATTTGCGAGATTAGATTTGTGAGATTGTGTTTGTGTGAGTGCAGGTTCGAGTCCTGGCACGATTGATTTTGGAAGTGTGAATCTGAGTATTTGGAAGTGTAAGCCTGATTTTGGAAGTGTGAATCTGAGTTTTACAGAGATTGCTCTTAAAACTAGAGTTTGTAAGCGTTGAAATCCGAAGTGAGTGTCGCGTTTTCATCGAATAAAGTGTTTATAAGTTAATTCTGTCGTGTATTTCTGCATAACCGTGATCATCCCGAGGGCTTCGAACCGACCAACGTCGAACAGCTCTCACCAACCAGGGCCCCAACCCCCCCTAGAACACTACAATATAGGCAGATTATTTATTTCTAACGTGAACTATTTTGGAGATTTTGATTTCGTGTGATTTTTACAGGTGTTTCTAAACAGTGTATTTTTATGTGTTTGATGTTTGAAATTATCGTCTTATGCTTTGTAAATCAGTGACAATTATTTTGGTTTTAATGGTGTAGGGGAGAGCAGTGTTTTTTTGTTGTTGTAATTTTTTGTTTTTTCCCCTACCTGATCAGTAACATTTGAGTTGGCTGCTGGGCAAGTCTTTGTTTGCCTTCTCGACCTTTCGAAGCATTTATGAGCCAAGGAAGCTGGTCCATCGCGTCGCCGTCATACACCTAAAGATTCTACTTCAAGGTCAAGAAATCAGCCCGGGGTTGGTACGGGGCTGGACTCCGGAGCGCGCGAACCCCTGTTCCAGTGGCGGCTCGTGCTATTTGGCAACAATGTTATCCCTCCATTTGATTGTATGTAAAACAATCGATTCGAAAGTGAAGCAGCGTTTCATCAGCAATCGATTGTTTTACTAGATTCAAATGGAGCGGAGACACTGTTGCCAAGTAGCACGAGCCGCCACTGCCCAGTTCTACACGGAAAGAAAAGATTAGTGAAAATAACCATACGGATACCTGATTCTGGCACCTGCTAGAAGTTATGGTAAACTTGACCAGAAGTATGGTACATTTACCGATACTTTGAGTAAATTCGACATGCAATCAGGTAACATCACCTAGTACCTAGTCAAAACATAGTATACTTCTGGTTAACATTACCATAACATCTAGCAGGTGCCAAAATCAGGTATCCGTATGGTTATTTTCACCGTAGTTTTTTTCCGTGTAGTCCCGCATCTGCTCACTACTTTTTGCGGTCCCCCTTCCCTCATGTACGAAAATGCTTAGATGGCAACAATGAATATTACGCCTCCATCAAACTTCAAACATCAAAGTTTGATAATAATTAATTCATACCTTTTGGAGAAATGTTTGGAACATACAAATTTGTGAGCTTAATTATGTACTTCTCAACTCGTAGTATTTTTCAGGAGCAACTGTATCGAAATGGAATGCTTACCGATCGACCAAATTAAGTACAGGCGTTCTGTTCTACGTGGGGTTTTTCAGACCACCTGGCATGCTTTTATTATTATGGTCAAACTACGAGGCAAATACGAAAATTCGATGAAACAGGTGTAACGTATTTCGACCCTAACGAATTCGGGGGGCATATTTCCAACCCCCCCCCCCGAAACCACCTATAAGATTTTTATTTAGAGGGTGATGGCCCATCACTGATGGGTGGGCACTGGTCCCTCCAAAAATTAGATGGAAGGGATCTTTTCACTTTGAAATGTAATGTAGTAAAAAAAATTGAACTTTTTTTTCTCTTGAGTTATGTTTTTAAAAACCAACCCTTAATGGTTAGAGGTAGGTGTTGAACATTTTACAGACAATTTTTGATTTACCGCTGTTTAAAATTTCCAATCCGTAACATAGAATTTGTGCCGTTGAAGGTATAAGATTGCCGGAAAAGTACAGTCAGACTTAATGTCTGAATTTTTCGAGGTTATTAATGTATTCTACACGTAAAATTACCTTGCGACACCAAATTTCATGACATTTGGTTCATAATTATGGTCAATATTCCGAATAAACCATCATTTTTTTAAAACTGTTGGGGGCTGTAGCTCAAAAGGGGGGCATTTTCGGACACATATTTGTAGAAAAAAATAGTATTAATTTGACCTCTAGAATACGTGGTTACAAGTACGTCAAATGTTTCTGATACACCCTGTATAATTAATTGAGTATCGTCGCATTACCGAAGTTTTGGCAACTTGAAACTATTTCTTTTCAGTATGCAAATTTTTCAAGATACATGACTGAAGTATCTAAAAGAATTGGTGAATTGTAAAGAAAAAGTTACAGAGAGTTTCCTGCCAAGTTATCTGTTTTAAGACTTTGTTTTGTTTTTTGTTTTTTTTTATTTTTTGTTTTTGTTTATTTTTATTTTTCAAAATTTCCGTCGCGTTGTAACTATTCCACGCATCCAGTATTGCATCGTGATCGTGAACTTCTTGGTAATGTCATTGTATTTGGCGCTGCTTTTTGTAACTGGTGTGCAGCTTGCAACAAGCATCATGCGAATCGGTCCAACATTTTGACAAGAAAACACGTCAGAAATTAGCACTTTCAAACAGTTCAACACAAGTGGTTTACTACAAGTATAATCTTGCTTTTGCGCGTTGTTTATGCCTACTGCAAAAATTCCAGGCATTTACAAGTCCCGTTACTGTAGAAATACCCTTAATAAATGCGCAACACACCTCATACATACGTTAAATGGCACCTTGTGCTTTGCGTATTGCATACCCCGGCCAGGTATTTATACGGCCTCTCTGGTATATACTTACATCTCTGGTAAAAGTAATGCACACGAATCATCTTAATTACTCGCCAAGTGTTATCAACGTCGCGCGGGGAAATTGAACTCATAACGGTGCAGGCTAGCGAGGCGTAAGGAGAGGAGGAAAGGAGGCGGGGTGGAGGGAGGGGTGAGAGGGGAAGGGTGGGAGGGGAGGGGGTGGTGATAAAAAATTATCATCATTTTGATGATTCGGTACGCAGGAGCAGGATCCGTCTGTCTGTCCGTCAGAGGGGCACTAGGTTTGGAACACATACGTTCGGATCAAGTAGCTCGCATAACCAAGATTGATGACGAACATAATTTTCGTCGTCTCTCACTCTTGTTACCAGATGCGCAGTGTTTATGGACCGTATATTTTCCATAAGAACCGATGTTAAATATACGGCTTTTAACCTCAAATCTGGCAACTCTCTCTCTCTCGGGTTTGAAATCTTCCTTCAGCTTCGTCGCCGGGAACATACAGTAAACGTGAACGTGAGACATTTTGGGAGGGCGATGCTAAGTCCTGGGATCCAAGGAAGAAACGAGCCGAGAGAGGACGTGGACCAGGACCCAGGACCTGGCCGTGGAATGGCAGTAGAAGCGAGAGCAGAGCCGCTCCTTCCACCGTCTTCAGCGACATTTCGCGAGCGAGCGACTCCGTCTTCATGCATTGCATCGTCACAGCGTTGCCTTAACGTTCAGATGTAGAAATCGTAGTTATGCACGCAAAACTGCTGAAGCATATTTTCGCTACATTTCTTCTGGACTGTTTTAATAAATTTATGTATCGTATCGATTGCCGTCCAAGGGTCTCTGGTTCCAAGCAAACTCTGATTCAATGTACTATTCCACTTTTTTTTTTTTTTTTTTTTTTTTTTTTTTTTTTTTTTTGAGTCTCTGGTTCCAAGCAAACTCTGATTCAATGTACTATTCCACTTTTTTTTTTTTTTTTTTTTTTTTTTTTTTTTTTTTTTTTAGTTAGTTAGATCTCTTCAGACCTCCACCACATCCAATTCACAATACTTATCACTACAACGTACAGCTGAGAATTCTCGATTTTCATTATTTTATAGAAAGTTGAATCATTTCAGTAACTTGTTTGGTATCATGTTTTACCCTTACGCATCTCATATTGTTGCCAAAGACTAACGAGGCCGAGAAACAAATTTTCAATGTAGAAAAATAAAAGTGCGTACAATCTGGGAGACAAATTTTTGGCAATATTTCTATGAACAAATGTACGACTTTTGAATCGGTAAGATCCCATTCAGTACATGAACATGCAGAACTCGTATACTAATTTTTTCATTTAGCTGCTCGTATATAAAGAGGAATAGGTCTCCACCCTTGAATAGGGGCTGCAGCAAGCGACGGTCGGGGTACGCCAGTCCTCCTCTGCGGCACCACCCGCGCGGCCTCTGGCGGCGATGGTACGCTTCACTGCTGCGAGAAACTCGCTGATGTTGGTGTGGGGTTCCCTGAGATTGCAGCGCGGCTCATTTTTACTACCCTATCTCAACCCAACCCAACTCAGGGCTGCCGTTTTGCGTATAATTAATGCTATTTTTCAATTCACCGATGATTCCACCGGATGAGAAAAGATTACAAGGTTCAGTTCAGTGCATGACTGTAATAAACTAAAATACTCGCACTTGTAATCTTTTCTCAACCATTGGAGTCGTCGATGACTTTAAAAAACTTGCGGATATTTTAATTAATCAACGGAGTTTCCACCGATTAAGGAAAGATTACAGATGAGAGTATTTTCGTGCATTACAGTCATACACTGAACTGAGCTGTGTAATCTTTTCTCAATCGGTGGAATCATCGGTGAATAGAAAAAATAGCATTGATTATACGCAAAACGGCAGCCCTGACCCAACTTCTCAATGGATTGTTGTATAGTAGAGCCGTACGTACCAGTCGTTCCATGCACCCTACGGGCGCCCTCCACGGCCAGCATTCTAGGGGTACGTGCTAGTTGGTATCTAAGCGAGTTTGTTTTTTATTTAAAGAATCATAATAGTTGTTAAACAACGATTAAAGAAGTACGGTAAAAATCACTGACAAAAAATAAAGGATCAAAAGTACCTATCGGAGTGCTCACGTTTTAATTCTAAGCGATGAGCTTAGGAGCCGAGATAGTTGCGACAGTCTTATGACGGGCGATGAAAATTGAAAAGATTGCCACTGCACAATTGCACTGCAAGCTGATCGGGGACTTCATAGTTAACCAGATCAATAAAACTGAATACAAGTGACACGATTGGGTGGGAGACCGATGTGGGGCGGAAGTCTTTTGAAAAGCATTGTTCAGTCGCTCGTTATGTAAAGGTGTCTGAGGAGCAACCTTTATTTACTGAGCGACTGGACAATGGTTTTCGAAAAAGATCCACCCTGAATTGATCTCTCTCCCAATCGTGTCACTTGTTTTCAGTTTTATCGATATGTTTAACTTTGAAGTCCCCGATCAGCTCCCTGGTTCAAAACAATCTCTTATTCAATGGATTACGTATACAGGGTGTTGATTAAAATATGTACCATCTCGAATTTCTCGCGAACGGCTTCGAATTTCATAAAACGCCGAAACACGTCTAAAATATTTTCGAGGGGGACATCTTTTTTGGGGGTCGCCGATTTTGTGGGCCCCCCTGGGGGGCCCCCAGGGGGGGCCCCACGACCCTAAATCCCATACTTCAAATGGGGACCCCCAATTTTTATTTAATATTTGGAAAGGAAATAAAATTCTAAGACTTTTGGTGAAAACCGGAAGTCGATATGGTTTTTTGTTTTCGATATATCGAAGGTCAAAGTTCGATATGGACCCATCTTCAAAAATCCGTAACTCCCCTTTGAATGGTCCAAATTGAAAAAACTTTGGGTCTAAATTGCTCTACAGAGCAAGGTCTTTTCAAATAAAACCACGCATTTTCCAAAAAAATTATTTTAAGGGGGGTTTTGGGCCCCTAAATTTTTTTGAAAATTTGAAAATTTGAAGAGGCTGTAAAAAAGAAAGGACTTCAATTTTCAAAAAACGCTGAAACATGGGTCCCATTATTTCAAAGGATACCCCTTTTCTTGGGGTCGGCGATTTTCAGACCCTACAGGGGGGGCGGGGTCGGGGGTCACATTCCTCAAAATTTGAAAATTTTAAATGATAACGACCCAGACCCCTGCTTTGTGATATGTCGTTAAAAAGATCGTTACAAGCCGAACATTTTGGTGCAAACCGCGGTTCGATATCTTTTTTCGTTCTCGATTAATCGAAGGTCAAAGTTTCATATTGTTCATATCATACATTTGGTCGATATGAAACTTTGACCTTCGATTAATCGAGAACGAAAAAAGGTATCGAACCGCGGTTTGCACCAAAATGTTCGGCTTGTAACGATCTTTTTAACGACATATCACAAAGCAGAGGTCTGGGTCGTTATCATTTAAAATTTTCAAATTTTGAGGAATGTGACCCCCGACCCCGCCCCCCCTGTAGGGTCTGAAAATCGCCGACCCCAAGAAAAGGGGTATCCTTTGAAATAATGGGACCCATGTTTCAGCGTTTTTTGAAAATTGAAGTCCTTTCTTTTTTACAGCCTCTTCAAATTGTCAAATTTTCAAAAAAATTTAGGGGCCCAAAACCCCCCTTAAAATAATTTTTTTGGAAAATGCGTGGTTTTATTTGAAAAGACCTTGCTCTGTAGAGCAATTTAGACCCAAAGTTTTTTCAATTTGGACCATTCAAAGGGGAGTTACGGATTTTTGAAGATGGGTCCATATCGAACTTTGACCTTCGATATATCGAAAACAAAAAACCATATCGACTTCCGGTTTTCACCAAAAGTCTTAGAATTTTATTTCCTTTCCAAATATTAAATAAAAATTGGGGGTCCCCATTTGAAGTATGGGATTTAGGGTCGTGGGGCCCCCCCTGGGGGCCCCCCAGGGGGGCCCACAAAATCGGCGACCCCCAAAAAAGATGTCCCCCTCGAAAATATTTTAGACGTGTTTCGGCGTCTTATGAAATTCGAAGCCGTTCGCGAGAAATTCGAGATGGTACATATTTTAATCAACACCCTGTATAATTATGCATTTTCGAGGAAGTAAAATGCCTATTCGCAAAAAGATGGCATTAATTGTTTGATTTCATTGCCTAAATATCCGTTCAAAAAAGCGCTAATTGGGAAAAAAAATTGTAATTGATTCAGTGGAAATCGGTTTTGAATGAAAGTGCAAGTGTTTTAGAGCGGTTATCTGGACGCAGAATTTTAATGCATCCAGGTGAAAAATTATGGCTTTTGCTGCCATGCGTCAGTTTATTTTTCATGCAAATCCTTCCTAAAGAAACGGTTACATCGATTTCTGTGTCCATAGATAGCCACTCTGAAACACTTCCTCTTTCGTTTAAAACCAATTTCAATGGATCTGTCACAACTTTTTTTTTTTTGTTTTGTTTTTGTTTTTTTTTTACTTTAAAGGTTGAAAAAAATGAGGCAAACAAATCGAGCTCGTGTGAAAATATCCATAGGAGGTTTTCATCATGTCTCTATGGCTATGCTACCTCAAAAGTAAGCACCAGAAATATCCACTCTATATGGTAGAGCTTGTTGGTGTAGAGAGCTAAGCAGTGGCGGTTTGTGCGATGTGGCAACATCGGATTCTCTACATGTAATCGAGGCGTAAAATACACCTGTGGCGGCTCGTGATATTTGGCAACCATGCAAGTTTTCCATTTAAACGTAGGTAAAATAATCGATTCTTGCGGAGGCTGACAGCCTCCGGGAGAATAGATTGTTTTACATTGGTTAAATAGGAGGAGGACACGGTTGCCAAATTTCACGAGCCGCCACTGAAATACACACTACGTACTTTCTGCGTTCTGTAAGAACATTACTTGCGGACTGTAATTATAAAATTGCTGCATTTTTTTTTTTTTTTTTTTTTTTCTTTCTGAATCAGTCTCACGGAAAAAAATAGCTCGTGTCGTAGGCAAAAATGCCGGGCCAAAATTTGGATCGATTCTGTGCATGGGACACAATGAGACTATCAACCGCACAATCTGATTGTGTCCCATGTATAGAACTGATTCAAATTTTTGCCGGTGAACCCAAAATTCGTGCTCCAGTTGGCTCCAGTTCGAGGCTGGTCGAATTAACTCCGGGTCGAATTGGCTCCGACCAAAATTTTTGGGAAAAAATATAGAAAAAAAAGGATGGCAACGCTGTTCTGTAAGATGTATGCTACAACTGCGAATACCGTGATAATTGGGTCGAATTGGCTCCGTCCGTCAAAGTAAAAATATTTTTTCGAAAAAATACTGTCATTACCATTTTACATAGGCTTAAGACTGTCAACAAGAGTAGGCATGGTTAAAAATGTTGTTCAAAATAAATCTTAGTAATTTCTAAAACAATTTTAAGAAAAATTGTCCGTTTTATGACCGCATGCAAAAGTTAAAAAAAAAAAAAAAAAATTATTGATGTGATTGAAAAACGAAAAAAACGCAATGAAATGTTTTTAAGTAAAAGCAACGACGAAAAAAAAGGTATTCAAATTTAAAAATCAGCGGGAAATTTGAAAGATGTTGATTTTACAAAATTTAAACGATCAATTTTGTTTTTTTGTTGTTTTTTTTTGTTTATTTTTTTGTTTTTATTTTCAAAAACTTTTGTCGGAGCCAATTCGGATGTACCCATCGTATAAATTTGTGCTTCAATATTATCTAATCTCCTTTTTTAACCCACTGTTCGTTTTCCATCCCATTTTCCATTTTTTTCCCCTTTTCGATTTTAAAACATCCACCCCGAGAGAAACCAGGGCTGCCGTTTTGCGTATAATCGATGCTATTTTTCAATTCACCGATGATTCCACCGGTTGAGAAAAGATTACACAGTTAAGTTCAGTGCTTGACTGTAATAAACTAAAATACTCGCATCTGTAATCTTATCTCAAACGGTGGAGTCGTCGATGACTTTAAAAAACTTGCGGATATTTTAATTAATCAACAGAGTTTCCACCGATTAAGGAAATATTACAGATCAGAGTATTTTCGTGCATTACAGTCATATACTGAACTAAACTGTGTAATCTTTTCTCAACCGGTGGAATCATCGGTGAATAGAAAAATAGCATTGATTATACGCAAAACGGCAGCCCTGAGAGAAACTCCGTATTCTGTAAGCTGGCAGCATCGGTACATTCTCAGCGATTCGCGCGACGCGACGCGACATCACGCCACGCCATATTCCTCGCTCGTTCCGTCATCATCCTCCTAGACAAGAGAGGATAAGTGACATTCGCGGGCCGCGTGCTTCTTGAGACGAAAGGAGAACTGAAAATTCTGGAGAGCGCCAGAAGTGCACGCTACTGACTAGAGCCGCCACGCCACGCCGCCAAGTGACACCGACTTTGCGGGACAAACGTGATGGAAAGGGAAGCTGGAGAAGAGGAGAGGCTGAGTTGAGAGCACCTAGAGACCCAAACACTTTTTGTCTCGCGGAGGCAGCAAAATCTCCGTGGAAGACTCCACACGACAGAAACACGATAAATTGTGTTGTTCCGCAGCAAGAACGGGACGGCTGAAAGAGGAGGATCCAAGGGCATTTCCTGGTAATTTGTCTTCCTCTCTCTCTCCTCTCATTTAGACGTTTGTGTTAGAAAAGGATAGAAATACGTGCTATAAAAGCACGTGATTAGGGCTGCCGTTTTGCGTATAATCAATGCTATTTTCCAATTCACCGATGATTCCACCGATTGAAAAAAGATTACACAGTTCAGTTCAGTGTATGACTGTAATACACGAAAATACTCTGATCTGTTTTTTAGTCCTGTCCTGGTCGCCATGTAACGTTGGTATTCTATCCGAGATGACTTCGAGTAAGAGACGCGGTGATTGACATGATAATACACACTTTATTAAGCTAGAATCATCTACATATATACAGAGACACTGCACCTTGAGAGTCTGCCTGTTTATCAACAAACAGCCTCTCATTCGTCACACGCTATACTGTAATCTTTCCTTAATCGGTGCGGAGACTCCGTTGATTAATTAAAATATCCGCAAGTTTTTCAAAGCCATCGACGACTCCACCGGTTGAGAAAAGATTACAGATGCTAGTATATTCATTCGTGCAGTACAGTCAAACACTGAATGAACTGTGTAATCTTTTCTCAACCGGTGGAATCATCGGTGAATTGAAAAATAGCATTGATTATTATACGCAAAACGGCAGCCCTGCACATGATGGCCTCACCTTCTATCCTTTTCTAACAGACGCGTTCGAAACGACCGGCGAGAGAGAAAGACAAACCCATGTATCCGACATTGGAAGGATCTGCAGCGTTTTTCTTTTGCTCCTTCATTTGTCTTTGAAGTTGCGTGCAATGTGGCAACGTTGCATTTCTACATGTTAACCCTCGTGACATCAAGGCGTGTCTTCCTTCACCCCAGCGTTGCCTTTTTACGATTAAATGTGTAAAAATGTAGTGTAGACGCAAAGACTATATTCCTATCAGGAGTCGCAATTGAATGGGGGCTTTACGTGGTCAACTCTGATGAGAACAGAAATGAAAGACGGTCTCTGATTGGCTGATGAGCCTGTGACAAAATTTTTTCGGCCTTATAGATATTAACATGGAGTATTGATGGCTTCAGGCCGTTTTTTCGAACATCCAAGGATAGCCAACCTCACAATATCGATCACACCCAATCATAACGTAAATAAACTCGTAGCATGTGAAGCTGTGAGGTTGTCAACGTTGGCAATCCTTGGATGTTAAAGGTGTATGCATACAGATTGCTCGATATTTTACCGCCATCTTGGATTTCATTAAACGTCTCTTGTGAGTCTATTATCGCATTTCATGACTTCCTGATGCCACTAATGGACTTTTCGGGTGATTTTACATACGATGAAACCCTCTTTATCGTTGTAGCAAAAGTTTGCAACAGACCCATTGAAGCGAAAACAAGATTTATACGGTATTTGATATGCCCGAAGTCTGTGCCCAGACTATTTTCGGCCTTATGGAAATATAACTCGAAGTAATTTTTCTGGTAATTTTTCTCAAAAATGGTATAACATTTTGTAGTGCACACTGCACAATACTTAATTTTGACTGATCAAATTTTCATGAACAAAATGTATTACAAGTAAGCAGTAAAATTGACATGCTTAGTGTTGGTTAAAAATGGCAAGTCTCCATTTCTTTAAAACTCTGGATTCTGGGTTGCATGCTTGCCTTTTGAGTTTTATAATACAGCTTTTGTTTACTCTTTGGTTTAACCAATACCATCTAAGCATACCGTAAACCGGGGGTTTGAGGTTATATGATTAGGTTGCCAACTTTTGCACATGCTCTTATGGGGGAAAGAGGCATTTTTGCGGTTTTTTTCTAGTTTTTACTATTTTTCCGGCTGTAATAACCAGATTTACTTGGTCAGGGCACTTCCCTGGATGCTCCAGAGCGTTTCCGCGAAAAAACACTTTTTTCACAAAATTACGCGAACACCAAAGGGTCCCCCCTTTCACATCGACCCAAAGTAAGCAAGCTCCCCCCCCCCCCCCCTTTGGTGTTACATATTTTGGTGTGTAATTTTTCGGAAAAAGTGGTTTTTCACAGAAACGCTCTGAAACATCCAGGGATGTGCTCTGGCCAAGTAAATCTGGTTGTTACAGCCGAAAAATTAGTAAAAACTAGAAAAAACCGCAAAAATTCCTCTTTCCTCCATAAGAGCCTGTGTAAAAGTTGGCAACCTAATCACAGAACCTCCAACCCCCGGGTTTCGGTATGTTTAGATGGTATTGGTTTAACGGGAGACTGACTCCATCTAGTCCTTCAAGGGCTCATAGCCTCCAGCGTGACCCAATTGTTGTAAATGAATCGTTCGACAAAACACCTTCACGTGAGAACCGGGAACGATTGAAATCGAAACATGCGGAGGTGTAGATCAACTTTTTTGCACTATCATGAGCTGATTTAAAGGTTAACCTTTTTGTTGAGCCAATGATACCGCACTGACCGTTAATTTGTGATGTCAGCACTTAATGCTGCGTTTCAATTTTGTTTAACTTTAAGTATAAAATGTATACATATAATTCTCAGAAAAAAAAAACACTCCTGATATAAGCGGGTTTATCACTCGTTGTTTTACCACGGTAAAAATGCCGTTATGGAGAGCTCCATAATTGAAGTGGGGTGTTTGACTGGCTGATTTTTAATTTTGGAATCTTTATGACCAATCATCACGGATACATAAGTTTCTCTATTTTAATGGAATAAATTTATGGGAAATGAGAACAGGGTCAAAAGTAAACAATAAATGAGAAGTATAAGGTTATTTTGAAATATGCGGCTCAATATTCTTTGATTTGCTAAACGTTAAGTTTCATCTTTCAGTAAAAATACAATAAATAATAATAAAAAAAAACAACAAAAAAACAACTCAGTACTCTTTCCAGTATTCTATAGGAACTACTACGCCTGAATACCGTCCTCGTTTTTAATGCTTCCATAGAGGCCGGAGACCTCAGCACAAAGAGCTGTCAGGCCTGCGACTATGTAAACAACACTACCCGAGCGCATTTGTTTAAATTATTCCACGGAAAAATTGTCAGAATCAAGGACGCATATAAAATCGGTGTAAATGATAACTTTTCTTATGTATACCTCTCTCACTTACTGAATCTCTCTCTCTCTCTTTCTCTCTCTCTCCCTCTCTCTCTCCCTCTCTCTCCCTATACCTATCTCTCTCAAATGTATGAACACTGAGCAGTTTACATTGTTTACCGACGATTTCTGGCCGACACCATTCATCACTTTATGAAATGACTGCGAGAGTCGGTTTGTTTAAAGAGAGAGGAGGGGGCGAAGTTTTTGATGAGAGAGCGGTGGCATTCATAGGGAGGGGGGGGGGGTTGGGGCAATCGATCAAATCAATTAGACATCAAGCCGCATTCATCGGCTGATTAATGTAAACGCCGGTGCATTTACAAGCTTCGCGAGATCTGTCGATGGCGCGACCGAAAAATGTCCGCCTGCCGCTAACTCCTGCCTCCGCTGAGCGCTTTCAGAGGATTGTTGAATTTTGGTATGTAATTTAGTTTCAAATGTAGGAGTTTGCCCTATACCCTCTACCAATATCATGCCATACCGCGCCGACTGGTCCAATCTCTCCTATTTTTGTTGTTTTACATGGCAGTCACGGTGTGGTGGTTGAGTCTCACACGTGGCGTCGGGCGCGCAAGATCCGTGTGAAAAATTGTCAGTGGTGCGCTCATACAATATCTAGTCTCCAGTGGCGGCTCGTGCAATTCGGCAACCATGCTTATTTTCCATTTGAACCTATGCAAAAGTATCGATATCTTGGGGGTGCAATTGCACCTCCTGAAAATCGATTGTTTTATATAGGTTTAAATGAAGAGAATACGTTGTTGCCACATTGCACGAGCCGCTACTGCTAGTCTCTCTACATGTGATCAGGCTTCTTCAAAAAGGGGACATGTCTAGCAGAGGTTGCTGTTTTGTGCATTTTCCATCATACAACATGCATGATCAGCGTCCTGCGATCAGGGACCAAATGGGTCTGTTGAACACATTTTGCTACAACGATATGGAAGGTCGATTTTAGTGAAAAATCGCGTAAAAATCAAATTGGAAGCATCAAACAGTCATTAAATCCACTCATAAACCCGCAAAAGGCACCTTAAGGAAAGCCTAAGATGGCGGGCAAAGCGGCGAATCAACCCTGCATGCATGCACCACGAACACCAAAAGATGGCCGACGACAGCAATTTTATAATGTTATAATGTTGGTTAGAATGTAAACAAACATCTTACTTCCTCGTAGTCGTCACATTTTCTGTCATTCTGAGTGTTTTTATCCGGTAAATTTGACTTTCTCGTTATTGTTTGTGATTACTATGGTGTTAAATTATGTTCTTTGTCGATTTGCCGGAATCTTGAAACTGAAACGCCGGGCAAGTACCTACTTTGTCGAATGCCGTCGTCGGCCATCTTTGTTGCTCGCGGTGGATGCATGCAAGGCTGGCTCGCCCCTTCGCCCGCCATCGTAGGCTTTCCTTAAAATGCCTTTTGCGGGTTTATGAGAGGATTCTATGACTGTTTGATGCTTCCAATGTGATTTTTACGCGATTTTTCAGTAGAATCGACCCTCCATATTGCTGTAGCAAAAGTGTGCAACAGACCCATTATGTTAAGTCCCGAGCGTTTAGATACTTCCGTGCATCTTGCGTGTGGTTTCGACGAATCAGAGAGCTTCCGCAGGGTCACATGACCGTGCGCAAGTTACGCTCGGGACCTAACAAAATTTAGTTCCAGGTTACCAGAAGAAATCAATGCTATACGTATAATCCGCTCAAATTTAGTGGGTAGTTAAATATTCGTACTCTGCGGAGTTCATTTTGCCTATCCCGGTAATTGAAGGCACTCGATGGAGCATTATTTTGCAAGTGCTAACCATTCGAATTATCTTTTACTGTCAATTAGATATCGAGTCAGTGGCATAGCTGGAGGGGGGGGGCAGGATATCCGAAGGACCACCCCCCCTCATCCCACCCCAGACATTGAACTTTGCTCTAAAAAATTACATTTAGTTTACATGGTTAATTACAAAGTTACGGTTCGTCTCTGAAGCACTCGCTTGCCATATTTCGAATAGGAAAATCAGTTTACTATAATCAAACTAAATGAGCGTGGGTGTGTTGGTGTGTTGTCTCCCTAAAATCCAGTGGCGGCTCGTGCAATGTGGCAGCAATGAACTCCCTCCATTTAAACCTATGTAAAATAATCGATTATTTGGTGAGGCGCTGTGCCTCACCTAGAATCGATCTTTTAGCACAGATTTAAATGGCAAAATAGCACTGTTGCCAGATTGCACGAGCCGCTACTGCTAAAATCCGACAGATCAGTTACAGCCCACGGTGGGCAAAAACAAACGATTTGGCGGTCAAGAATCAGAAAGTTTAAATTGCCTTAACTTATCGTTTAAAAGCTTCTAGGACCACATTTTACAGTTTTGAATTACCTCCAACACATGGTTCTTGCTGGAAAGTGTACACAGAGAGTCTAAAATCAGCCCAGCTTCAAATGATAATTATTTAAGGTGATTTTAAACTGCTGAATTTTGGCCGCCAAAAGGCAAATTTGTATGCCCACTGTGCAGCATAGTAGGAGTTGATTCCGCTCTCCCGTAGGAATCAATCGGGCCGTGGCGCATTAGAGAGTCTCTTCCATCTCTCATCTCATTTTCCCTTTAAATGTGTAAGTAGGAAAAGGATAGAAAAAGGGATTTTATCCCATTGTCTATCTTTGTCTAACGTACGGAGTGTTTCAAGGGAGAGAAGAGAGCGATAGAGAATTTTTCTCCTTGCGCTACTGAATCGGGTATTTCGCCCCCTCGCGGGTGGCGCCCGCGCCCTGGCCGGC
This sequence comes from Trialeurodes vaporariorum, assembly GCA_011764245.1. Classification (NCBI taxonomy): domain Eukaryota; kingdom Metazoa; phylum Arthropoda; class Insecta; order Hemiptera; family Aleyrodidae; genus Trialeurodes; species Trialeurodes vaporariorum. Next base: position 56,424,207 of record VMOF01000001.1, read on the forward strand.
GGCCAATTTTATAAAAATTAAAATAAAGTTGAGAAAAACAAAAACTTTCATCCACCAAAATCGTTTAATAAATATTAAATTGGGTTGCCCTTGTTCTTCACTTGCCATTACAATGCACACGGCCGAGCGGTAAAAAAAAAAAAAAAAAAAAAAAAAAAAAAAAGTTGTTGAAATGAAAAAAGACATTTATGGAGCTCGCGATGCACCGCACAGCGTAGGTGGCTCAGGAACTTTTCCTTCTCTCTTTGCGCCCATTTGAACGAGTGTATTAAAGAAGGATAGAAGATGGGGCGAAATTCACGTGACTACCTCTAATCTGTCCCTCACTATCACACGCGTTCAAACGGGCGAGGAGAGAGAAAGTCCTGTATCCGCCGCGCCATAGTGCAATCCGTTATCTTTGTTTTGGCCACCACCACTCCACTTTTCAAAGCTTGACATCAAAGTTCACTAAAGCGTCAATATACCTATGTATATCCCAAACACATACATTGGGTTGAATTATGAAGTTTTACCGGATATTATTTCATCCACGGACAATATTGGCGATAGAACTAAACATTGGAGAATTTATTTAAACAAAAAATGTAAGAGCTTGATGAGCTCAGAAAAAAAAACCTTGGCTTTTTCCTACACCTCCCAGTTTTAAAAAAATGCTCGTGCAAAGTTACACAAATGGCGGGCTTTGACTTCACAGCCCGAAATCACCATTGCACGAGGGTCGTCTCAAAAGTATCTTTTTTTTTCTAAAAAAAAAAAAAAAAACAAAAAAAAAACTAATAACCCTAGAGAACATTTGAAAACAGTATTAGACGCGTCGTATCTTCAGCTTCAAAACCATTTTTTTTTGGATTTTCGTCATCTTTAAAATTAAACAAATGGCGGCGATTTTACCGCGACCATCTCCCGTCACAGTGGGCCCAAAATTTTACGCAATCAAAGGTATCGTTTTTCAGACATGAGGAATCAATATTGTGTAAGAGAACAAAAATGAGGTAAAAAAACTGTCAAAAACTGATACATTTTTGATACATTTCACACCAGTTTTATTTCCTTATTCCATCAGAAAAGAACACTTAATCCTTTTACCTCTCTCTGTCTCTGTCTGTCTGTCTGTCTCTCTCCCCCCTCTCTCTCACTCTCTCTCCCCCCTCTCTCTCACTCTCTCCCCCCCCTCTCTCTCTCTCTCTCTCTCTCTCTCTCTCTCTCTCTCTCTCTCTCTCTCTCTCTCAAAGTTAAAAAATTAAAAAAATAAATGTAAAGATCGTCTCAAGTCTTATGAATCGAGAGGGCCTCATTTCGGGTCAGCGCTCATTCGGTTTTTTTTCTCTCCGCATTGACTGTGAGCCGAGGCGTAAATACTCAGCTTTAGTGCTATCCCCTCGACATGATGACTGCATGAAGTTCTATCCCTCCTCCAAGAGCGGGACGAAGGGGGGGGGACCTCGCTGCCCCCAACACTGCTCGGGAAAATATCTAGGGTAAATTATTTCAGGAAAGACCTCTGATACTTACAACATAAATTTTATCACCGTCCCCCACCCCACTTTATGATATGCATTCGATGTGAAAAACGATGCGGGCATAATAATTGGGTCAAGCTCTTTCCAATTCCAAAGCCAGCTGTTGATTAGATTCCTTCGTTAAGCGGCAGAAGCGAAGCGTGCATTTTGACAACGTTGCATTTTGTCCGTTTCACTCTCTACTGCACCGTGTGCCTAATAAGTCACAAACCACTTTTTTGTGATTTTAATTTTAAAATTAGTGCCATGTCGTTGTGGGTCATTGTAATTTATAAGTCACAAATATGGCGGACCTGAAAGAAAAATACATGGTGAGGCTGCCAACAAAACTTTTCCACTCCGAAAAATAGTAAATCCAAGGGAGGTAACTAGATTCTAGTTCTTTAGGCGGGAGGTACTAACATTCGGACTTAGTTTTAAGTTGGTAAAAATGGCTCCCTGGCCTTCTAGAAAATGTTTTATGATTGGTTAGATGTTTTACTGAGTAAATATCATTGGTAGATAGAAAAAGTCAAATTTTTCCCTTTTTTATCATCAGAATATAATTGTGACTAATTAGTCACAATCCCTTTAGGAGTAGAAATTTGGGGTTGGGAGGGTCAAATCAAAAAATGGTTCGATATGTGTCTTTTTGAATGTCAAGATCTGTAACATATATATTGTTTTGGCGAATTTGGAAGACCTTCAGAAAATGATTGTAGTAGAGGGTTAAACGTATTGTAAAAAATATCCATAGCTATTGAGTGGGTGGCTAAATACCGTTGACTTCTACATTTAGCCTCATTGGAATCTCAACCCATGGTGCGTCACTGAGACTTCATGACAGAAAAGAAAGAAAAGTGAACTGTAAACATAAATAGAATAATAGCTAATATGTGAAGGTCTGAAGGTAACCCTGGTTGCAGTGACTGCTGCATCTCAGTCTTAGAGACGCGTGGGAATATATGCATTATTTATTGAGTAACCAATAACTTGGAGATATTCTGGAGGTACCCATTTCAATCATGTAAGTTCAGAGCCAGTAGAACTCTTTCCGCAACTGCTCTTGAACTAAATTTATTGCACCAAAACGAAGCTCTTCGACACTAAAGTAGTTCAATTTCAGCTAATTTTTTTTGTTCTTTTTGATTTGTTGATATTTCTTCTCCGTTTCTCATGTTTCGATGCAACTAGCGAGAGGTTTTTTGTGCTCCTTTGCCGTTGTCGTCTCGTCACACAGGGAATTGGAACATGGATTTTTTTCCCGGACGTAAAAAGTTCATGTTTTTTGTTTCAGAAAAGTTTTTGAAGTTAGTCATTTTTAGCAAAAACCGTGTGATCTGACTCATTCGAAGTTATGAAATTGAGACTTTAACTCCAAAACAACCGAACCTTACCGAACTTTCTAATCTTGGGTTTTGCTCTTGAAACGATATCCGACAAATTTCTTAGGGTCGGTTCACGGTGCATCGGTTATTGAAAAGTAGATAAATTGCTCAACATCCTGACTCCATTTTTCTTACACCGATTTTTCAGGGACAAACAAGTTGCAGAAAGTCGTAACTTCACAGCAATGATGCAAGCTGACACAACTTTTCCATTGACCAATATTCCACATCAGGTTACTTAAGATGCTAAACTAAACTGTTCCCAAAAAATTTATTAATTTTTTAACTGAAACGTGTTATTTAATAAACTTTAAGTAGAATAAACCTGACCAACACATATTAAAATTATTAGATTGAGCAGATAATTAAGAGCTTACTTTTATTATTTACACGCACTAGCCTTCTCTCAGAGCTGCCGTTCTGCGTATAATCAATGTTATTTTTTCTATTCACCGATGATTCCACCGGTTGAGAAAAGATTACACAGTTCAACTCAGTGCATGACTATAATAAACTAAAATACTCGCATCTGCAATCTTTTCTCAACCGGTGGAGTCATCGATGTCTTTAAAAAACTTGCGGATATTTTAATTAAGTAACGGAGTTTCCACCGATTAAGGAAAGATTACAGATCAGAGTATTTTCGTGCATTACAGTCATACACAGAACTAAACTGTGTAATCTTTTCTCAACCGGTGGAATCATCGGTGAATAGAAAAATAGCATTGCTTATACGCAAAACGGCAGCCCTCTCTTCTCCTCGTGCTTCCCACCATTTTGCATGTCACAGCTGTTTCAGCAATATTTTGGTGCAATTCTTGTATTCTGATGCGTCATTGAGAGGAGATTCTTGTTATAACTCAGGAAACAAATTTTGTTATGATCATTTACCTTGTGGTTGAAGATGGGTGACTTGTGACTTAGCATAAGAGTAAAATTAAATTTCATCATATTATAATCAAGGTATGGCTCAAAGGAATGTTCAAATTAGTGATTTTTCCATTACTGCATCACAGATTAAAGTTATTTTTCAGATTTACCACCACGATGACCGATTTTGACACCAGGCATAAAAGATGGTAAAGTTGACCAGACGACGGGTTCATTGAACCAAACTGCAGTTAAGTAAACATGTCTGAATTTTGGGATTAGTTGTTGACGTAATATCGTTTGCATTCGACCCGTCATGTGGTCAAGTTTACCACTTTATTTCATTGCTGAAAAAGTTCTTCATGATGGTGAGTCTTACGATTTACTTTTTTCCATGGAAAACAAGCTTTAATTTATTTATTTATTTTTTTATTTTTTTATTTTTTTTTTCATTTCTTTCGGACAGCCACTAAGAATATTTCATGAGTTTCAAAAAGAAAATATCGGAAGTAGAGCACTTTAAGATAAACTGTTTTAGTGACAAGCGGGAATTTTAAAATCCAGGAATATAATTGGCTTGCGGATGCTTTTTTTTAAACGCTAAACCGACACCTGATCGGTCAGTTTTAAATTACCCGCTTTTCTCACTTAAACCGTCTATTGAGGTTCAACGAACTCCATTCGGGGATCCGCGAAACAAAAAAGGTAAGGGAAGATGGAGATTAAGTTGATAACTTTGAGCTTTTAAAAAGTGGAGATTCGGTGGCCAAGCCGCGTTTGTTCCCAACGTAAAAGTGTTTGTTCGAGGCTTTCAAGCTTGGGTTCCTGTCCTTATCCCTGTCCCACTACTTAGTTTCCATGCGATAAACAAAACTCGTCATTGCCTTTTACTCATAGAGCTGCCATTTTGCGTATGATTAATGACATTTTTCTATTCACCGATGATTCCGCCGGTTGAGAAAAGATTACACAGTTCAGTTTAGTGTACGACTGTACTGCACGATGATACTCTGATCTGTAATATTTTATCAACCGGTCCAATCGCCGTTAAATTATTAAAATACCCCCAAGTTTTTTAAAATCATCGACGACACCACCGGTTGCGGAAAGAACACAGATGCGAGTATTTTCAAGCGTTACAGTCATAAACTGCACTGTATTGTGCAATCTTTTCTCAAAAAAGTGAAATCATCGGTGAATTGAAAAATAATGTCATTAATTCTACGCAAAACGACAGCTCTGCTTTTCTGTCATTTTGAAACAGTGTTGCCAGATCGAGGGTAAAAAGCCGTATCGCCCCCCCCCCCATTCAAATCAATGTAAAACATACGGATTTTTCACCCAAATCTGGCAACACTGTATTGAAAGAATCAGAGAATACAACGTATTTGAAACAAAAATCTGACAAACCTGCCGATAATATAGTCAGAAATTACATCATGAATAGCTTTAAAGCTGCCAAACAAATGAATTTTTCTGTCAAAAGAGTTTCTTCTGACATAAGTTCAACAAGAAGCGACCCGCGCAAATCTAATGATAAATTTAAATCACATTGCTTTTGAGAGGAATCAAAAGGCCATTCGGCACTCAGCCACGCTAAAAAGGTGGAAAGGTAACTGCGTTGCCAGTGGAGTATAGGGTGAAATTTGGCAATATTGCACTGTCCCCATTTAAACCCATTAAAAAAGTCAAACGTGAAGGTGTTCACCGAACACCCAACAGTTTGATCTTTTTCATGAGTTTCAATCGGACAAACTGCAACGTTGCCAAATTGCACGCTACGCCACTGACTGTTGCCTTTATATGGTTTCTATATTGTGTAGCACTTTGGATGGTTAATGCTCGTACTTATAGCCTTATGTTACTTGGACCAAAAATTACATCGGGTATTGAGTTATCTGGACGAGAAACGACTCTGCGGACATTTTGTAACGTGGGCAAAAATTACATTGAATTCAAAATGCTTTGGACATTGTTTTTTTTTTTGTTTTTTTGTTTTTTTTTTTAAATACCGCGGGCGGTTTTTTCACAGTGGGCATTTTTCCAGACATTTCTTCTGGCCTCCCATATTTAGTATACAACATTTCTCTCAGTGTAAATTGAAGAATTAGACTTGTAGGACATTGACTGTAAGACATCCAAAAATAAATAGCTGGAATAAATAGAAGGGCTTGTAGGAGGCAAAAACTTCAAGGGGTGACAGATATTAGAGTACAGTATACATATAGGGCAAATAATTCAGGATGTGAGTTGTAAGAGATCTGTAAAAATGATACGACTTATTCAGAATAGGAAGCGCTGGTGAAGTGCGGCAAACCAGTCAATAGACTGATGACTGATAACTAAACAAAAAATAAAAAATCCGCAAAACAGCAGCCTCTAAAAAAACGAATAAATCCGGCAGTTATGCAAAAAAATAAAAATAAATAAAAAAATAAAAAAAATAAAATAAAAAAAATAACCTACTAATGCGCCTCGGCCGAAAGTACGGACAAAGGATGAAGGTGAGGAAAAAATGGAAAAAGTGGAAAACCACTGAAACGGAAGAAAACCGCGCGTGGCGGGAATTCTGAGAGTTTCGAATGGGTTGGTCGCTCTGTTGTGAAGAATGACAATGTAAACTGATAAGCCATCGTTGTCACATTTGATGGATCGACCCATCAAAATCTATTCAAAACGAGGAGAAATTAGGCAACCGTTTGCAGGGATGGGACAGGCGAGAGATATTATATGCTGTTGAGTTGTGATTCTCATAAGCTCCTAGCGGTCGCAGCGTACGCAGACTATACCATTGTACCCTTTTTAGGCTCCCTCCTAAAAATGATGTGGCAGGTCGAGAGATTGAATGAGGCCAACCCACCCACCTACCATTCAGCTTCATCAATTCATGATCTTCCCGCTTTTCAAAGTACCGACAAGAAATATTCACTTATAATATATTCAAAGTATCGGTTGCCCCGACCACCCCAAAGGAGGTCACTTCCTTGACTTTTCTCCCCCCTCCCACCCGGGCGGACTTTGCAACTTTCAATTTGACTTGGTTTAATCTTTCTAAGGGCGAATCTTATAAAATAGGATTTACTCTTCCGAGGATAAGAACGAGAAATTTCAAAGGGCTTCGAGAAAGCGACAAAAGTCTTCCTTTCTACAGCTACATGTATACTAAATGGTTGGATAGTATACCTATACTGAGTACCGAAGATTTCATTTTATTCCTCCTATTAGACTCCGTATCAGTGGCACAATCAGGAACAGGACCTCTACCAACGCCTTCCTTTTCTAAACGAAATAAGTTGAAAGGTCAAAAAGAGGGGATTTCATCTCCTTATCTAGTATCCACCTATATGTAAAAAATCTGCTAGAGAAAAGATAGGAACTTTATTGTATTTCGCCACTGTATTATATCAAAGGACCAAACACCATCGTTTTACTAACAGATCAGCACAATGTCGTGGTGTAGTAAGGATAAAGGGTTGAAAGAGGGGGAGGGTTCACCTGGGGTGTTACAATGTTAGAGATGGATGTCACTTGTCAAATCGATGGTACTTTTAATAATTTTTTTTGACGATGGGATTGTGGATTGAAACAATTCCAAAGTTGCAAAAATGTCTAGCTTTGAAAAGGTTCGCGTTTGGCGGGAAACTGGCGATTGCGCAATAGTGTGGCAAATCCGGTGACCGATATCCGGAAAAAGTCCATTTGCATGCCAATTCGAACATTGAAAAGTCTTATACGAGTACGTGTTTTAAGGAAATCATTAAATTTACGGTCCATGTAATTAGTCTACATTCTGGTAATGTGAGGTATAATTTATCAACAATTGGCAACACTGGCGCTGTCTTTCACTATAGACTGTTTTAGTAGAGCGATATATCATATCGATTGCCGTCCTAGGATCTCATGGCTCCAGACAAACTCTGGTTCAGTGTAATTTCTTCATAAGCGCATTTTTGAACAGAAATTTTGACTATTAAATCAAGAAACTATTGCGACCTTCTTGCGATTATGAATTCTACGTTCTCGAAAATGCTTTATTATGCCTGGTTTCTTGACTAGAACTGCCGAAATCAATTAAATATTGCAGATTAACTATTACATTTGGAGGTTAGAATCGCCCGAAATCTCACCAATTCCACAACAACAACAATAACATTTTAAGAGCCACGAAAATGCGAGGTAACATCTCCTAGTACCTAGTCAAAACATAGTATACTTCTGGTTAACATTATACCATAACATCTAGCAGGTGCCAAAATCAGGTATCCGTATGGTTATTTTCACCGTAGTTTTTTTCTCGTGGAGATCGTCAAAAAGTGGCCAAAAATCATAAATTAAATTTCTCGATCATTTATCATTTATAAATTTTCAAAACCAATTTTAATTCTAGAAAACACTTCAATCAAGTAATTCAAACCTAGAAACACTGACGATGCTTATAAAAGGTCGAAAATGCATGGGCGGAGCAAGCAATTTGGCAACAGTGGAATTCTTCCCATTTGAATGTATGAGAAACAGTCGATTTTTGAGGGGGGCCATGGCCCAATTTCTAATAGATTGTTTCTCATAAATTCAAATGGGAAGAATCCACAGTTGCCAAATTGCTAGCTCTGCCCATGCGAAAATTATGATTTTTGATGACTTTTTTTTCAATGATTTGTGGCCAATTTTTTTCGATCTCAGAACACATGGCCAGTGGCGAATCCACGGGGGGGGGCACGGGGGCACGGGGGCACGTGCCCCCCAGAAGCCTCAAATTTTGTTTTGTTTCCTATAGAAAATAGCCCGAAATTGCTTCAAATTTCAAAATTTCACAGGCGTGCCCCCCCCCCCCCCCCCAGAAAAATTGTCTGGATCCGCCACTGCACATATGGCACACACTACGCAGCACATCATATTTCAAGGGCACGGAGGAGTCCCCGTGAGTCGGCCTACCATCCTTTCAAAAGCAACAAAGAGCTTGAGAATGAGGGGGGGAGAGTCGAGGGGGAGGGGGAGGGGGAGGGGGCGGGGGCGGGAAAGTGAGAGAAAATTAAAAGTTTCGGAAAAAGGGAACTGTCGAAAACAAATGGAACTTCATCGATTGTGATACGAATGATCTGTCTTTTAAGAGCGGGGAAAGGAGGGAGGTTGGGGTAGGAAAAGGATATTAGGGGGGGGGGGGGGGGGGGGTGGAAGGCCAGTCAACGGATTGAATTCGGCAGCTGATCGATAGCACATTTTCTACTCCTGTCAACTTAGCCTTTCCGTACTCTTTCCCTCAAAAAGCCTTCTTCTCAAGGCGCTGTAAGCCGGAAGAATTAAGGGATGGTTGTTGGTTATTTGGAAAGGAATAAGGTTTGGAGGAGGAGAATGGGTGGGAATAGGAAGGGGTGACATGGTATCACTTTCGCTTCTATCCTAACCCGTGGGTATTTTCAGCTTCCTGTAAATTAATTATGGTCTGCCATCAAACTAACATTCGCGCCTTCGGTGAACTTGAGCAAATATACTTTTATTCATAAAGCTCTAAGTCAGCCAGGCCCTCCACTGCCAAATCGAGCGGATGCTCTTCACTGGAAAAAAAAAAAAAAAATGAAATCCGACTTTGAATATTCATAAAGTTAACCTCTTATGGACCAAGCAAGCCCGAGTATACTCGTATTTCTCCTCTAGTCTATTTCACATTGCTCCAGTATCATGATTCAAAATAAACGCGATTCTCGATAAAGACACAAGATCAGGTTTCGTTCGGGCGCCTTCAATTTATCGTATAGGCAATTCCAACTCCCCCGAGTACGAATAGTTAACTACCCTCCCTATATTAACGGAAGAGTGGCGTTCTTTTGATCAAACATGGTCTGTAAAGGGTTAAAAGTATGGACAACACTTAAAAACTGTAGGTTTTGACAATTTAAGCCGGTAAAATTACCTGTGTGCAAGAAATAAAGTTTGCAACAGACCCTTTGCACAAAAATGGATTATCTGAATCCGCAATATAATCGTTAATGGGTCGATTTTTGCATTTATATAAGTGGATGGTTGAGTCCGTACTGTGCATTATACTGAGTCGCTAAAGTTCTTTAGTATGGTTCTGAAGTTAAACAATTTACACCCCATTCGGATACCACGACAGCGATGCCAGATTTGGGATCAAAAATACGAATTTCCCATATCATTTAATGTTAAGGGCTCATTTGTTTTACTACAAAATTCGGCGGGAAATTCACAAATTTTACATTTCGGGTTAAAAAAGAAAAAGTTTAATGAAATCCAATATGGCGGAGAAATATCGAGCAATTTGTATGTATGCATACCACAAACATCCAAGGATAGCCAACCTCACAATATCGATCACAACCAATCACAACGAAAACAAACACATAACCTCTAACTCCAGTGAGGTTGTCAAAGTTGGTCATATTATAGTCTGTTCAGCGAGTTAAGAGCCATAGGCTGTCGAGCGAAAACGCATTATTTGACAACACCGCATTTAAGAAAAATGTGAGACAAATTAAAAAGGTCTCTCACTGTCAGTTCCTTCAGAGGCGAGTTTGGAAGATCCGTCCACGGACCGTCTTTTGTTCAACGGCTACCGCTAACTTCATTGTTTTGTAACGTTTTCTTTAAATTCAGTGTCCTATCCGAATTTTCTTTCCGCGACTTTTAAGATAAATTATGACCACATCTTCGATCTCAGCGCAATTTTTCCTTGAGATTGACTCCAAATTTTAAGCAAATAGCTCGAGATTAAGGTGAATGATGAGTTCAGGAAAATTCAGAGTTCAATCTGATAATTCAGACAAACCTTGGCCTATTTGCGTGAAAATTTGAGTCAATCTCAAGGAAAAATTGCGCTGAGATCGAATATCTGGTCATAATTTGTCTTAAAATTCGAGGAAAAAAAATTCGGATAGAACACAGAATTTAAAGAAAACGTTACAAAACAATGAAGTTAGCGGTAGCCGTTGAACAAAAGATGGTCCGTGGACGGATCTTCCAAACTCGCCTCTGAAGGAACTGACAGTGAGAGACCCTTTTTATTTTGCCTCACATCATTCTTGAATGCCCAGCAGTGTTGTCAAATAATGCGTTTTCGCTCGACAGCCCATGGCTCTTAACTCGCTGAACAGACTATAGATTAAACACTCTTAATCGTTGTAGCAAAAGTTTGCAACAGACCCACCCATTATACGCAAAATGGGAGTCCTGCTTTTTTGTGCCAAATCTGGCAGCCTTGAACCTTGGTGACTCTTCACAGCGCAAACAAGTTCCAGGCTTGGCACTAGCTCAAGAAAGAAAGGTATGATTCTCATTTTATGGTGTGAATAATGTTTTGAGTGGAAATAATTGTACTTTGGCACAAGTTCAACCCTTAGATACTTGACACTTGTATTCGTTGTATATACTGACAAGGAGAGGCACTTCCGCGGTACTTACTTCTACTTTCCAATTTAAAGAGAAGAAATGAAGGTCATCTTCGATCAAATTTTATTCAAACCCATTCAAGAAATATTTCCTGAGAGAACAAACGAGAAAACGAGTGAAATGGTTCCAACAGAGGAATGCGCGATTGCAAGGAGCTAATAATAAATTGCAGGGGTTGTTGTTCCAATTGGGGATCTCCGTCAGCATTGCTATGCCGAAGTGAGCTTAGAATCAGCCTGCAAGGCAGTATTGACTCTTGTGAGCTCAAGGAGTGGGGTCTGGGTGGGGGGAAATGGGCCCCTGGCCAGTTATTTTAGGGTAAATTTCTTATTTTTTTAAAATTAAATTTTCGGGCTACATGCGACATTCAAGGTCCTGATACAAACGACAATCATATTAATTTTAACATTTTGTGAAGAATTAATTGTTGAAGAAATCAAGAAAATGTTCACGGACAAAAAAAAGATTAGTGAAAATAACCATACGGATACCTGATTTTGGCACCTGCTAGATGTTATGGTAAACTTGACCAGAAGTATGGTACATTTACCGATACTTTGAGGAAACTCGACACGCAATCAGGTAACATCACCTAGTACCTAGTCAAAACAAAGTATACTTCTGGTTAATCATTACCATAACATCTAGCAGGTGCCAAAATCAGGTATCCGTATGGTTATTTTCACTAATCTTTTTTTTCCGTGTTGTGTCTGTATATTAGAATCTTTAGACTTAATATAAAATTTGAGGTTGTCGGCCTCCGTGGTGGTGGTCAGCGCAACTGGTCACTAACCCAGAAGTACCGGGTTCGAATCCCGGCCGATGCAACAATATTTGATGAATTGATGGACTCGAATCTTGATCGCCTCAGAAGGACATGGATGTAACTCAGTCCCCTTGATTTACTGCATTTTTGTCTATAGTTGGCTGTAGGGCGTAGGCTCCTCAATTCGGAGTATAAGCCATTAAACATCAAGCAAAAAAAAAAATTGAGGTTATCAATAGATATAAGCCGGTTCAATAAATATTTCTTTTGTAAATGACTCGTTTTTATAGGACCAGTCATATGTCGTATATGTTGCATATTCTAATGGTATTAAATAGAAAGAAAAGAGAAAAAAACAAGAACTGTCATTTTAAAAAAAAAAAAAAAAAAATAACCATCAGTATCCAAAATTTGGCGAAATACAATGAAAAATGGACATACAACATTTGATATTTACTCGATTACTTAAATGGCCTAAAAGTAAAAATGATAACTAGATTTAAATAAATTAAATAAATAATAATAATAAAAAAATCGAACTAAGGCTGCTTTTACGATGAAAACCCGTTGCGGATATTTTCATAACCCCCCTCCCTCCCTCGGAACCGAATTCGTTGGTCTGATGTATCTTCGACTCACAAGGGTAAAATCAATTTCCTGTCAGTTCGAGGTTTGGCATGACAACGATGTTCGTTTGAGCTTACTTTCACTTCCGACCGAAATCTTGTAAATTCATTGTAAATCCGGAATCTATCCTCCCTCATTTATGTCGCATAACAAAGTATCCTTGTGTTATTGTTTTGCTTGTACTTACCTCAAGCTTCATAGATCATCCTTTCTTGGGTTTTTTAAATGCTTTACCTTCTCTCAGTAGAATCTGATGAACTATCGTCGTACAAACGTTTACATTTAATCCATCCTCAAGCCGATAGACGCGCGGATCCGTGTTGTCACATTTGTCGAAAACGACGCAAATTTATCGTGTGACTTAACTCTTTCAGGGGCGGTGAAACACATGTGTCCCACTTAATTTAACATTGGATTCGATTGGATTTAAATGGACACTTTAAAAAAGTTGAGTGACCCATTAAAGTTCTTAGAAAATTGTCCTCTTTTGAAAAAAATAATAAAATGTCAAAAAAACTCAAATCCCAAATTGAGTGCAGGAAATGGTTAAGGTAAAGTGTGCGTATTTTTGAAATATGGAAGCACTGCACTAGGGTGTGGTGATTCCCTCCCTATAGATGTAATATGAGCTCTCAGATTTAGACTCACACGGAAACCTCAAGAGGCAAATGCAAATGGCAAAGGGTTTTCGTTTACTTTTCGCGCACTCGCTTTTATTACACATTTACAGGCCAGTGTTTGCGGTAATTATTGTTGATTATATTACTCTGCTTGATTATGTTATTCTGGAGAACATGATCTCTTTCAATATAACGACCGTTATTGTCATCGGAACCTAACCTTTTAGAAATAGCGAAATAGCGACAACAGCGCAGAGGTAAATGGTCATTCCCCATTTGCAGTTTGCCTCTAGAGCGCTCAGTGAACGGTTTCTTTAACTTAATTTTTGAGGAAGAAGAATATGGCACGGTGCAACTCTCATAATATACAATGACTTTAGTCTGACCGGTCGGCAAGTAGTCCACAGCTCGAAAAGTTTGGGATCCTCTGCTGTAGACCGTGGAACGTTCTGCTGAGGAGAATAACATTGTGAGAAAAATTTTCCAAATAATTCAACCGGAATTCCATTTAGGAAAGTATTAAACAGAAAACTTGTTGAATTAACCGGAATTCGGGTTAAAGTAACCGGACGTCCGGCAATTGTAACCCGAATTCCAGTGACAGTCACCAGAATTCCGGTTACAGCTACCTGAATTTCCGGCGAGGCAATTATAGAGGTCTTTAGTAATGGCGACTGCCGGTGATGAGCATTCCAAACGAAGACAGTTTGTCTCTCTTGCTCTCTGCACGTAACCCCCATGTACTGCTATCTCACTCTAATTTCAAAAATCGTATAGAGACAGCTTTCGTGAAATTTGTTGACTGAAATGAATTCCTCGAAGCATTTTAATGCGATTTATTTTGATAAGAGTATGTCGTAAAACAAGGCCCTGTATACGAATTTCGGAACTAGAAAGATATGGATATACAATATACATGGGGGTCACGGGAGAGTGAGTGAGATAGTTTGGATTGCTGAGCGAGTTTTATCACAACCGATTGCGACCGATGAGAGCATTTTTGTTGTTGTTGGCACACCGTTGACTTCGCACTAAAACCGTCTATTAAAGAGACATCTTGTTGCGGCAACAGTGAATTTTTCTCAGTGATGATCACCTCTATGTACAAAGTCTTGGCTTTGCTGTAAGAGCGGCGACTCAATTTTTAGGTAATTTATTTATTTATTTATTTATTTATTTATTTATTTATTTATTTATTTATTTATTTATTTATTTATTTTTTAATTTATTTTTTGTGTGTTTATAATTGCGGTTGAAAATTAAACAGTAAAGTTTCGAAGCCGTTTCTTTTTTAAATTTTAGCTTCATTTCCCGGAAACGTTTTTATTTATTTACTGCAGACACGTATATAGTGAGCATATACAGCTCTTAAGAATACAAATACAAATCCAAAAATAAACATAGTCATATAATTAGATCTAACTTATGGTAAAGTTAAGCTCACTCGAAACTGGGGATGAAGAAGCAGGAAAGTAAGCGGGTGGGGGGTTGAATGAAAACATATTCTTTATTCGGAAACGATGAATTTTCTGCATGAATGAATCAGTACGGTGGAGAATACACACGGGGTTGAATAATACCAGCCGTCTCAGAATGATATCACGTATCTTTCATGTAAACTGCTGCTCATTTATCCTCAGCGTCGCACAGTGGGGCGTGTCAATCGGAGGGGTCGGACATGGACAATATGTCTAAAAATGAAAATTTGAATGTATTTACCGCCAAAAAACCAAACTGCAAAGGATGGTTAATTCTTGCAGGCAATTTTATATCAAAATCAATGAAACCACTTTCAAACTTCCACGTTGAATAATAACAAATATATAGGCATTCCTCTCCCCCCCTCTCTCTCTCTCTCTCTCGCTCTCTCCTTCACCTCTCTCTCTCGCTCTCTCCTTCACCTACCTCTCTCTCTCTCGCTCTCTCCTTCGCCTCTCTCTCTCCCTCCCTCTCTCTCTCTCTCTCTCTCTCTCTCTCTCTCTCTCTCTCTCTCTCTCTCTCTCTCTCTCTCAAAGGCATTTAAAGTCGTCACGACATGTCCGACCTCTTCCATTGACTCGTCCCACTGTGCGTCGGTCGTCTCGTCTGTGTCACTCGGCTCTGTTTACAACAGTTTGTGCGTTCTCAGAATGAGTTGAGAGAGGTAGAGGTAGAACTGAAGAGAAAAAGAGAGAGAGTGAGAGAGAGAGAGAGAGAGGGGTGAAGGAGAGAGTGAGAGAGAGGGGGGAGAGGAATGAGAGAGGGATGTGATGGGAGCTTCCCGCTCGCTTTCCTCGAGGAAATTCAAGTTGATTCACAAATGCGCCATCCTCCAGTCTACACTCGAAAATGGTTGACATAATTAACTCATTTTTGGGCGCTGGAAGGCGCAGCAGGAGTACGTCGTAGCCGCATGATACACGGTTCTTTGTTTCCACGCTCGACGTTGCCAGATAGAGGAGAGGAACTTAATTAATTGAAGAGGTGTTGGGTTGAGGGGCTGCACAGATAAAACAGAAAAAAAAAAACACTTTGGTAGCGCTGACAAAACCTTTGGTAGATAAATGACTCAGCAACAGACTTAAGTTGAGGTAACCAAAGTTTTGGATCATCCAGGAAATATTTTTAGTTAGGCGTACAAAACCTTTGATAAGCTCTGCTAAAGTCTTTTGCTGGCTAATTTTTCTACCAAATTAAGGTTTTGTCAGCGCTACAAAAGTGTTTATTTCTATTCTTTTTTTTTTTTTTTACCTGTGTAGAGAAGGGTTTACCGAAAGACAAAGGTCGAGTAGAGACTCGACCTTCTGCCTGCATTTGGGTTGAGCAAAGAAATATCAGGAAAACAAAAACTGGTTACGCTGACAAAACCGTTGGTAGAAAATTTTTCTACGAAAAATGACTCAGGAAAAGATTCTAGTAAAGCCAACCAAAGGTGTTGTACGGCTCACTGTAGAGATTTCGCTTGGTGAACAAAACATCTGGTTGGCTCAACTAAAGTATTTTGGTGGGTCATTTTTCTACTAACTGTTTCTATACTAACTACCAAAGTAGTTACTTCTGTTTTTTCTGTGAGGGCTGTCAAAGTCTACATTTTTGGTTTGATCAAGATAAATTATTACAGGTAGATGCATACAAATATGGTGGACAAATACAGGGGTTTTATGAAGCAATTTGCGTCTAGACAGATAAGATTGGTCACTTTCCTAGGTCGATATAAATGGGGATACAATACATTTGATAAAAGACTCCGTTTTTGGTTCACGATACCTGATTGGTGAACCAGCTCTGATGAACAGGTTCACGGAAAAAAAACTACGGTGAAAATAACCATACGGATACCTGATTTTGGCACCTGCTAGATGTTATGGTAATGTTAACCAGAAGTATACTATGTTTTGACTAGGTGCTAGGTGATGTTACCTGATTGCATGCCGAATTTACTCAAAGTATCGGTAAATGTACCATACTTCTGGTCCAGTTTACCATAACATCTAGCTGGTGCCAAAATCAGGTATCCGTATGGTTACTTTCACTAATCTTTTTTTTTTCCGTGTTGATTTATAGCTAACCTACAAGCTTCCGAATGCAGTATATCTTGTGCTGCGCATGGGCGGATACAGGGAATTGTCTTTCTCTCTCTCCTTCCATTTGAACTTATGCGTTAGAAAAGGACAGCAGAGGGGACCATCACGTGACTTTGGCCCCCTCTTATGTCCTTTTCTAACGCATAAGTTCAAATGGAAGGAGAGAGAGAAAGACAATTCCTTGCATCCGCCCATGGTGCTGCGCGACGCGACGCTCCAAAAGGGTTGCATCTACCAAGGGCTTTTCAAAGAAAAATTATAAAGAAATCATATCAGAGAGAGAGAGAGAGAGAGAGAGAGAGAGAGAGAGAGAGAGAGAGAGAGAGAGAGAGAGAGAGAGAGAGAGAGAGAGAGAGAGAGAGAGAGAGAGAGAGAGAGAGAGAGAGAGAGAGAGAGAGAGAGAGAGAGAGAGAGAGAGAGAGAGAGAGAGAGAGAGAGAGAGAGAGAGAGAGAGAGAGAGAGAGAGAGAGAGAGAGAGAGAGAGAGAGAAAATGCAGATTGATGGGAACACTAATGCTGTTTAAGGTTCAGGTAACTTTGGACAATCTAACGAGATTTCCAGCCATTCTTGCAACTAGAGTCAACACTCCCTTCTTCCATCCCTCTTTTCCTCATTCTCTTCTTGTAGTTGTCATGGCGCAGAATGCAGAAAGAATAGACTCGAGAGGGCGTTGTTGAGACGAAGACGTAATGGAGGAAACAAAATTATAAAAAAGAAATAAGAATGGAACGGGGCGGGAAATAGGGTTAAATATGACTCGACGTTCGTTGGCTTTTTACATTTCACGCCACTGATTCTTGCATTTCCATTCCATGGATATCTTTAGAAATTATTTCTCGAGTTGCGAGAGATAGGAAAAAAAGGGGGGAAATGTAGTAGTGTCAAGAAAAATGCCATTTAAATCCGTTAGAATTTTTTGCATTTTCACGAAAAAAATTGGAGTTCTTAAAAATAAAAAAAATCTGTTACTATCCTACAGTTCATCGTGTCTTCTTCATTTTGAATTTCCTTGGAAAATCGAAGCATTTCTTGTCACGACGAGACCTCAGAATTGCAGGAAACACTACTCATTTGGAAGAAGAGCAAACGAGGACAATAAATACTCACAGGGAGCCTGGAGGGAATCCAAAGGAAGGGGGTAGGAGGAGAGACGAGATGGTGACAACCCCCCCCCCCCCCCATTGGTCAACAAATTAGGAGTAAGAAAGAACGGGAGCGAGTAATTAAAAAGAGAAGGTGAAGAGAAAAATAGAAGTCTTGAAGTTTGCGTTGGGTAATGGAGGGTTTCGAGATTCGAGGCTCGAGTTTCTTACCTTGATACTTGCGGGGGTGAAATATTAATATTGTTACCATCTTAGAATTCTCGTAAATTCGGGAAAAATTGGAAAAAATCTTGGTTCGGGCCAAAATCAACCGCATGTATGGTAAATAGGAGCATTTATTTCTTTACCTGGTGAAGCGAAGCTTGAATTCTAACAATTTTCTGGGCAAGGAATTCCAAGAAAAATGAAGGGTTAGGGAGGTCGAAATAAGTTTTAAAAGCAGCTCTAGAGTGGCTTGAATTTTCAAAAGTTGCTTCTCGAAGACCTTTTGACCCCTTATCAGCATACCATCCTCCCCCTCTTTATCGCATCACAAAATATACATTTTCTTGATGCGTTCATTTTTTTCATAGTTCCAATCATCTTCTTTCGTTGGGGCGTTGCTTGGTTGGTATTTATTCTCCATAGTGCTCAGCTCGCTTCACTCCTTCTTGATGACATTAACCCTTTAAAGACCAGGTTAGTTCATATGAACGTCACTTTTCCGTTTGTATAGGGAAGGTAGATAACTGATCGTACTCGGGGGAGTTGGAATTGCATATACGACGGATTGAAGGCGCCAGACGAAATCTCATCTGTTTATACTACATCGAGAATTGTGTTTATTCGGAATCCTGATACTTGAACAATGTGAAATAGACTAAAGGAGAAAACCGAGTATATTCGGGCTTGGTCCATAAGGGGTTAAACAGTAGTTCAGCTTCCGGTCTACAATGTCCGAATTATTGATGGAATCCGCATTAAATGTTATCCTGCGCTACAGAGCGATACAGAGGATTTATGGGACGTGATTTTGAAATTTCAAGGAGGCAGCTTTGATGGAAATTTCGCTTGGACATTTTACACGGGCTCGGTTTGTTTACCTCATTTTTTTAAACTTAAAAAGGAAGTTGTAACAAATTCACTTGAAATTGATTTCAAGCGAAAGTGTAAGTATTTGAGAGTGACTCAGAAATTGATAGAACACTGTTCCTTTCGGAAATATGTTTGTTCGATAAAGAAATTGACACGGAAGAAATATACAAGCCAAAATTTCTCACCCGTGTAGTTGTTTTAGAATCCTGTATCCAGTTAGCCATTCCAAAATACTTGTACTTTCGTTTAAAACCAATTTACACTAGATTATTTACAACTTTTGATTTAAGGTTGAGGCAATAATAATATGAGGCCAGTGGCGTCGCGTGCCATCTGGCAACAATGCAACTGCTCCATTAAAACTAATCGAATATATCGACTTTTCCTTGTGCACTGTGCACCCCCTGAATTCGATATTTTACACGAGTTTAAATGGATAGAATACATTGTTGCCAAATTGCACGCGACGCCACTGTATGAGGCAAACAAACCAGAATCAGATCGCCCAGGCTGCCTCACGTTGGGATAGTACTTAAACATGTATCAACCTCTCTATTGCAGTGGCGTGGCGTGCAATTTGGCAACGTTGTATTGTACCCATTTAAACCCATGTAAAATGTCGAATAAGGTGTTTACCGAACACCCAAGAGTTCGATCATTTTCGTAGGTTTAAATGGACGAACTGCGCTACGCCATACTGCTCTATTGATTTACCTCGTTGATGTTATGACTATATTTGTCTATTCTTCGCAAAAAACCGGCTCCTAGTTTTCTTGTCCCTCATCGTCACCAGCCACCGCACAATGGGTCTGTTGAATACTTTTGCTACAACAATATAGAACCTTGATTATCATGTAAAATGCTGCGAAAATAACGATGCGCACATTAAAAACGTTCAAAATCCACTCGTTAACTCAGGAAATCACTTCAATTTCAAACAGCCCGCGCTACACTAGACACTATTTGCACCGGTACACTACTACAAAGACGGAACCACCGTGCATAAATAAACAACATCGTAACTACAAAATTATGGAATTTATTTTTTAATACGTGAAATATAAGCTGCATTTGCTGTCTGGTCTTTTCGGTTTATCAAAGATTACAAAATAATAAAAGAAATGTTCGCATCTAAACGAAACATTCCAATGTTTGTAAGTTCTGTTTACGTTTACATAAACGAGACGGTTCCATCTATGTAGTTTTAAGTCGGTGATATAGTGTCTAGTGTAGCTTGGGTTGTTTGAAATGGAAGGTATTTTCTGAGTTAATGAGTGGATTTTGAAAGTTTTTAATAGGCGCATCGTTATTTTTGCAGAATTTTACGTTAGAAACAATGAGTTATATTGATGTAGCAAAAGTACGCGACAGACCCATTCTCGCAGATCTATGATAAAAAACCGTTGAATTATCAACAATAATAATGTTTTGAAGTGAAGATTGAAGATTTTTCCCCGCAAGACTGGCAGCGCTGCTCTTGTCTCGATATCCCATTCCCCCCCTCCCTTCTCCAGAGCGCATTTATACACTCCTTTTGTTCTATTTTTCATCTCGGTGATGCTGTATCCTTTTACATTTTCTTGTCTTTATTTATTCATTCTATTTCCGCTGTTTTTGCATTACTCGGATGACGATTCAAGTTGTTTTTCTTCTTCTTTCTTTTCATGTTCCTCCCGTGTTTAAGTGTTTTTTGAAATTCCGATACAGATTTACTGCAAAGTACTTCTCCCCCCCCCCCTGTTTCCACCACTATCCCCGTAATATCAAACTGCATTTGTCTGAGAAAAGAGATAGCATTTTTTGTTTTTCCTCCTCCTCCCCCCCCCCCATTCAAGAGATGAAAGTTCTGAAGTTCATTTTTCAACGTTTCTCTTGCAACGTTCGAAAGTGAGTCGCCAAACTTCAGATTAATTATAATTCGCATTACTGAGGCTATCAGTTTCATGTCGATTGCAGTCCTGAGCCTCGCAGCGTATAGATTTCTATTCTGATCACCAAATCCATCAAAATGAAACATTCTGACTCGAAATGGGGCTGTTGACACTTTTTTGCTGCAAGCGAATTATTAGTCGATTCTGGTGTAAAAACCTCCAACAATAACGACGGCATCACTAAAAATTTCCGAAATCCACTCCGAAACTCGATAAACGCTTTTATTTGCGCGGGCGTAACGGTGGCTGAGGGTAGTAATAATGGGAGATTCCCATCTAACAATAATGTAACTCCATCAAGAAGTAACCAATAAGAGACGACTTTCATTTGACACCGGTGTCACTAAGTGTTGCGGTACCATTCATCGGATGTGAATCATCACTCTGATGACTAATTACTCTGTGAATGATCCTTGTCAGCATAGAAAGAGTGACGAAATTAAGATAGGAATCTCCCATTGTTACTGCCCTCGGCCACCATTACGCCCTCGCAAAAAAAAGCGTTTATTGCGTTTAAAAGTGGATTTTGGAACTTTTCAGTGCTGCCATTTGTTATTCTTCGAGGTTTTTACACCAAAATCGACTGTTAACCCTTAACTGCAGATGAGCCCAGATCTGGAACAATTACTTTGAAGCTTTATCTAAAAGTAGGGGACTTCAGTTGTACTGTCGCTGCATGGTAAGTCACATGTGGAACAGATACGAAACGAGTAAGAATTGTCGATTCTGTCCTAGAGCGCGCAGCACAGGATAGAGGACGAGCAGAGTGGTTAAAAATAGCTCACTGAAAATCTGATAGAGATTTTCCGATTTTCATTGTTATGTTTGGGAGTAACGCAGGGGTACCATATACAAAAAAAACAACTATTGAAACTTACTAACTTATTTTTTACTACTTTTTTTTTTTTTTTTTTTTTAGCCTGAAAACTTTATTTTCAGTTGCATGGATACCTAAATGTGGGTAAGGCCATATTTGGAACAATTAATATTCAGGCTCTTTACGATTGAAATATAATGGAAAGAATTTTTTCACTATTTTTCCCTGTCTCAAGGATCAAAATTGTACTGAAAAAAAAATTATTTTATTGAAAAAAAGAAAAAATCATGCAGTAAAGGGTTAAATCGCTTACAGCAAAAGTGTGCAACAGCCCCCATTTTTCGGTGAATAGAAAAATACGATTGATTATACGCAAAACGGCAGCCCTGCCTCGTCGTTCGTTTCACTCGGCGGAATCAACACAGATGTTATGCGGTTTACCGTCACGACGCCGACGAAGGGATTCGCAACGCGGGGAAGCGTTATGGTATGGACCGCCTACTGGACTGACCTCTGATATTGATATAGATCTTCGTTTCGATAATATAGAGGTCTATGATGCGTCGGGCTCCTCTGTTGAAATTTGTATCCTCAGGTCGGGTTTGATATGAAATTGAAGAATAAAATTAAAAAAAAGATAATAGAAAAGTAAAATTTGACAACGATAAGTTATGAGGGGGGGGGGGGAGGCAAAACAAACCGCTGAAAAAATTTCGTGTTCTGAGTTTGGGGGCGCGGACTACAGGTTGGGGAACGCTGGCTTGCGGATAACACCGTAAAATTGATACAAAAAAGATACGCTGTTTGAGTTGAAAAACTCCTGATCGGTGCTGCAAAATAGATTTTGTGTTAAAACCTGGTGTTGACAGTAGGTATGTTTGAGATGACCGTGTTCCGTTAAAAAAAGCGTAGGACAATTTAACTACGAATTTGTGTTTAACCATATAATGACCAGAATTGTTCAAAAGAACGTCCCTCCTCCGTTTATATAAGGAAGATAGATAACTGTTCGTACTCGAGGGAGTTGGCATCGCCTATACAACGACTTGAAGACGCCCGACGACATCTTCTCTTGTAAGTGTTTTCATGGATACTGGATAGTCGCGTTTATCCGGAAGAAAGACTGGAACAATGTAAAATAGACTCGAGGAGAAAAACGAGTATACTCTGGCTTGGCCCTTAAAGGGTTAAAGTTTACTATATCTAGCTCTTCAACACCGAGCGACACTGACAATACAATCGGCAAAATTGTTATACGGTACATAATGGGTCTGTTGCAAACTTTTGCTACAACAATTAAGAGTGTTTCATCTATTGTAAAATCGCCTGAAAAGTCCACTGGTGGCATCAGAAATTCATAAAATGCAATAATAAACTCACAATAGGCGTTTAATGAAATCCAAGATGGCAGAGAAATATCGAGCAATTTGTATGCATGCACCACAAACATCCAAGGATGGCCAACTTTGACAATCTACAAGGTAGAGGTTTACAGTGGAAATCTGAGTGCTTTGAGCATGGATGTTTCAAGTCCTGTTGTCTTCTGACATTAAACAAACATTCACACACTGACATTAGTCTATAGTTGGCTGTAGGCTCCTTGACTGGAGTATAAGCCATAAAACAAGCAAAAAAAAAAAAAAAAAAAGGTAGAGGTTATGTGTTTATTTACGTTGTGATTGGTTGTGATGGATATTGTGAGGTTGGCTATCCTTGGATGTTCGTAGTGCATGCATACAAATTGCTCAATATTTCTCCGCCATCTTGGATTTCATTAAACGCCTCTGGTGAGTTTATTATTGCATTTTATGACTTTCTGATGCCACCAATGGACTTTTCAGGCGGTTTTACATTAGAAGATACACTCTTCATCGTTGTAGGAAAAGTTTGCAACAGACCCATTCCACACGTGCGCTTAAAACCTCAGATTTGTAGAGATTTTACCTTATATAATTCCAAGCAATTTGATAATAAGAATTGAAAAACTAGATTCATATTTCAAATTAAATTTATTTACATAAAACTCATACTAGATGAAGAATATGAAGTTCAACTGCGGATGGAGGGCGAGTAGAGTCTGGCGACAATTTTTTTTCAAGACCTTTTGTAAACGGCTGCTGCCTTAGTTCAGCGCAATGAATTTATTTTCAACGATTTTACTTTCAATTTTCTCTCCAAGCCGCTTTCTTTTTCTTTCCTTTTCTTGAAATTAATTCCTACCGTTCTCTCTGCTCGTCTTTTCGGTTCAATGAAAAGTTAATTTAATTGCATGCACTTCATTTTGACTCGTCGCGCAATGGACCGATTCGAAGGGTTTCACTTTTTTCACAACACAATAAATTGAGACCATTTCCGGGTAAAGGGGTCATAAAAAAATGGGTGTGCTCTTTTTGAGAAACCATCGATGTGACTGAACGAAACCTTTTTCCTGAATAGCGCACTTTTTGTTTCATGGGTCCTTTTTCCGGAAACGGCCTCAATTACGTTAATCGCGTCGCAAGGAATAAAATAATTCCTAAAATAGAATAAATATTATCAGTCAAATACATCCAATGATGTGAATTGAGGAATTTCTAGCATTTTTTATATCAGAGTATTCTGATGTTTTTTTTTTTTTTTCGTATCAGTCTATAGTATACGAGAATTTTCACCAGATGTTCAAGAATACTATATGGTACAGATACAAGATACTCTTCCAGATTTTCAAGAACCATGGTACAAATAACATAGTTCCAGTAACGGTACCTGAAACTCCGAAAATGTCAACAGTTTTATTTCAGGAGAAACGCAGTAACCAAGTAAAAAGATAGAATCATGCATTCATTTACCGTTTCATAAAAAAAAAAAAAAAAAAAAAAAAAAAAAAAAAAAACCTTTCCAATTAATCATTCTCTACTTTTGAACATTAGGATTTGTTTTCCCATGATGGGTCTGTTGCAAACTTTTGCTACAGCGATATAGAGTGTAAAATCTCAAGTAAAATCACGTGAAAAGTCCATTGGTGGTATCAGAAAGTCATAAAATGCAGTATTAAACTCACAAGAGGCGTTTAACTGAAACCCAAGATGGCGATAAAATATCGAGCAACCTTTTTGCACGCACCGTGAACACCCATGATGACCAACGTTAACAACCTCACAGCATCGGAGGTTATGAGTTTGTTTGCGTTGTGATTGTTTGTGATCGATGTTGTGAGGTTGGTTATCTTGGATGATCATGGTGCTTACATACAGGCTGCTCGATATTTTACTGCCATCTTGGATTTCAGTTAAATGCCTCTTGTGAATTTGTTATTGCATTTTATGACTTTCTGCTGCCACCAATGGAATTTTCAAGCGATTTTACATGACATTGGTTACTCTATAGCGCTGTAGCAAAAGTTTGCAACGGACCCATTACGGACTAAATTCTTCAATAGGTCTGAGATTAAAACCAAAGAACCAACCAAACAACCATTGGACAGCAAAGTCCTGAACAACATAAATAGACAAAAAACTAAAATTGGAAAAAATTGCTTTGGACGAACGAGTATATATATGTATATTATACAATAAAGCATGTATAAAGCATTGGAGAACTGTCTTATAACAGTTATTCGGTGTCTTGACCCCTAACTCCTCCACCATTTCCAATTACACTCGCATTCAAATCGGAGAAGGCAGGGAAAGACAAATCCACTACCAGATCCAGGAAATTGTCCTCTTCTCTCTCTTTTCCCGTAAGAGCGCATGTATTAGAGAAGGACAGAGGAGGGGGCGACAGTCACGTGACTCTTCTTAATCTACCTTTTCTAACACTCACGTTCTAATGGGAGCAAAGAGAGAAATAACGGATTCCTGGATCCGCCAATGTACAAATCGCTGGATCCGCTTTATTTTCCCTACCCTGTGTTTCCGTCCGCTAACTTATTCGTCTCACTGTGCGCGCGTCACTTTAACCCCTCTTTCTGCCTCACTTGAGCTCTCAACCTCTGGCGTCTAGAGCGTAAGGTAAGCTATTATTTGACCGAGCGTGTTTCTAATGCTGATCCAGATCCTGCCGTTGAATACCCCCTCCCCTTCTCCCTCCCACCCATATTCTTCGTTCACCGCTCATCCCATGAAAGTTCGACGAAGGGTTTTGAAATCCGGAAAATAATCAGCGGAAAGCGGCAAAGAAGAAACACGAATACTGGTATCGGATTGAATCCTCTTTGCTAATCTGACAAATAATGGGAACAAAGGCTGATCGTTTCGCGCGTAATAATCTACGATTTAGATGAACTGTCATTCGATCCGAGTTTAAAATCTTGAACCCCCCCCCCCCCCCCCCCCTTTCATACCATCCTTATTAAATCCAAACCGCATCATTAGAAATTTTTTCGAATGATCTTATTTCGACGATTTCACCCGTTCCCAGTGTTGCCAGATCGAGGGTAAAAAGCCGTATCGTCCCCATTTAAATCAATGTAAAACGTACGGCTTTTTCACCCCAACTTGGAAACACTGCACGTTCCCCAGTAATTTCATGGTCTTTAGCACTTTTTTGCAGCAGCAGTAAAACAAGCAGGGAAAATTCCAACACGCAAGTGTTGGAAAAGCGTGCCACTAAAATCTGAACAGTTTTAATGCTTTTGCTAGCAATGATATAATTAGACAGCGTTCATCAGAAAGGAGCCAAGTGACATGGAGCTGATCTCGAGAAAATTGAGTCCGAAGTTGAAGAGCTAGCATTTAAACAAAAAGCTTGGAATTACTAACGTTTTGATTTCATTCAACTAACGTGTTATGTTTTTGCATTTTAACACCGGAAAATTGGAATTTCCTATGCAGGAAAGGTATTTAATTTTTAGCATTTAAAGTGACTTGGTTCCTTTCTTTTTTTCTAGCATAATCACGAAAAACGAATCTCTAAGAGAAACCAGACGGCAGAGTTGGTTCACACTGTTGATTATTTTAAGTCCATTCCCAATTCTAGTGGGAGTTGGTTCCTTACGTGACTCGGATTAAGGTTAAACCTAATCGGAAAAAGGAACCAAGTTCTCATTTTATTCCATCATATGGACAATGACATCAACGAGACTCACTAGCTCACCTTTACCTGGAATTTTGAGGGGAAATAATTGTTATTAGAAGAAGCACTTGTTGCTTCGTGATTCAGTATTGCTAGCTGTATCAACAAATAACTCCATTTGACCAAAAATGTCACTCGGTTCTTTTGCGACAAATGCTGTCCAATTGAGCTTGTTTGGTGAGAAATCAGGAAAAAAATAAATTTAGATCAGATGTATCTAAGGAGATGAGTCCAAGGAGTTGTTGCAACTGTAAACTTTCGATACTTGTCAAGAAAATAAATGGGGGGGGATTAAAATCCACGAACGTCTTAAACCTCCACACCTACTAATCTATAACCCTAGAATGCTTGACGGGTAAGCTGCCCAAAGGGCACCTGAAACGGCAAGTTCTGAATAATAAAGGATGATTTTTTCATGAATTCGAAAGTGTTCCATTTATGCAAATAACAGATATCGTGATAATCGCAATAAGTGCTGACAGCACCTAAAACGGAAAAAAATAAAATAAAAAAACCGTTTTTTTGATTATGCTGTCCATTATTTTTCAAAGGGTTTTAGATTTGTTAAGACTTACTTTCAAGCGGTAATGCTGTTAGACTCTGAAATACCTGATAACTGCAAACATGTTTAAATTTGTTCGAGGAATGTAAGAATGAACATTTTTACAAGGATACTTTTTTTTGAAAGTCAACTAGTAACTGTGTACTGTGTAGCTCCACCATTATTCCTGAAACTTTAAAGTCATTTTGTGAGTCTAAGAGTGAATTTCGTAATTTTTAAATGTATGCTCATAGTCAGTTTTGCTGGATTTTACTAAAAAATTAACTATTCAATCGCTTATAGGCACAGTTATAGTAAGAGCTCCATTACTGTATCAGAGCGTACACATTAACAATTGAAGGGTAGAGTGGATATAGGGGTTATGTGACACTTTTTTGATTTTGAGAAAATCGACTTTAAAGTTCAAAGTATGGACGTTTTCGACATTTCAGCTGAACATCAACCGCAACAGTTTTGAAAGGAGGGTCATATCCTACATTTTTTGAACCAAGTTGGAAAATTTATTGATAGATACCATCATAACTCCTTCATCCACTGTACTAACTCGACTTTTATTCCAAAATGTCACAAAACCCCTTTATCCACTCTACCCTTCAATTGAAACATTAGGTTGGAACGAGGTAACTAAAACTGGAGGAAGGTGATACATTGGGAAAAAAGGGGAAATGAAAAATGGTGAATAGGGGTATATGAGGGGTAGGGTGGGAGGAGGGGGCGGAGTGTGTGAGAACGAGGCTGGACAGGATCACGGCCGCAGAATATACAAGCGTGAACGAGCCACTGACATGGATGGGGTGTGGGGAGGGGCGGCTTCGGGGGTGAGGGGGTTGTGAGGAACGAAACACGAATCGAGGGGTCGGACCAGCATAATTTGTTTGCGTTATTTTGACTTCGACGGGAAGAAAACTCCCGGAAAGATATCCGTACGGGACATCGAGAGTTGTTATCGGGATAGCTGAGCTCGGTGAATCCGTGATTGATAACCCGGTTTGACGGTCGGTCTTTTCTCTTCCCGAAACGCGAGATCACCTGGGGGAATCGTCTCACCGAAGTCAATTGAATCCACAGTTGCCCACCGCTATTCAACGTGCATGAAACAAAATCCGGACAAACCACACACCAGATTCCTCCACTGGTGGACAAAAAGATTACAGATTTGTGTATTTTCATGTGATGTCCTCTCACTGCTCAGCTGAACTGTTCCATCTTTTTTTTTTCACCGGTGGTTAAATAACCAATTAATTTTGGAATTCCTCTGAAGTCATACGAAGCGGCAACCCGGAATTATTCCATTCTCGTTTGCCCTCCTCCTTTAAATCGCAATTTAAAGTTCACTTGCGTATTCTATATCCTATCTTGACCCACAGGCGGATACAGGAATTCGTCTGTCTCTCTCTCCTCCCATTTAAATGCGTGCGTTAGAAAAGGACAGAAATAAGGGATAGTACCACGTGATGGCCCCCCCTGCTTTCCTTTTCTAACACATGTGTTCAAATGAAAGGAGAGAAAGAAGGACGAATTCCTGTATCCGCCCACGTCTTGACCCCCTTTTAACGAGTTTCTTCGAAGGCACGCGCGCTTTAAGATTCACGAGCGAAGTTTTTGTTTCAACAGGAAGAATGTTCCGGCATTAACCGGGTGAAATTAATGCTGATAATATCTAGGAAGTTTGAAATTAATCAGAAAAGAACCCTTGAAACTCTATAACAACTATGAGATTTTTCAGATTTTTTTTTCCTCAATGAAGGTTGGTATGGTTTTACTTTCAAAGAATGGAGCTGTTGCAAACTTTTGCTACAGGCTTCTTAATAGCCGATTCAGATGTAAAGACCTTGCAAAACTGACGATGAGCTCACTAAAAAATCACTGAATCCACTCCCAAATTTGACTCGACAGTTATACAGGGTGTTAAGAAAAAAAGTTTCCACTTCGGTTTTGTCGAAAACGGCTGCGAATTTTGAAAAACGGCCAGACGCGTGCCCAATTATATCAAGGGAGACCCATTTTGGGGGGGTTATTTTTTTCGGCGCCCCCCTGAGAGGTGCGAAGTAGGGGGTAACCCCCTTTTTTCTCATGGGAGCCCTATTTTTATTTCAGTATCTAAAAGAGCGTAAATAAAAAAACTTTTTGGCGCAAACCGAAGGTCGATATCGTTTTTCGTTTTCGATATATCGAAGGTCAAAGTTCGATATGGACCTATTTTCAAAAAATCATTACTCCACTTTGAGATGCCGGAATTTGAAAAACCAGGGGTCTAAAATACTCTAAAAAGCAAGCCCTTTTTAGAAAAAAATACAAATTTGACACAAATTTAGCCAAAAATAGGGTTTAGCGCCCCCGAAAATTGTCAACGTTTTTGCCCCCCCCCCCCCAGGGGGACCTATCAGACAAATTCCTTGAGACGATCCCTATCGAGTGATACATCGATCAAAAGGGCATACCAAACTGAGCATTTTGGCGCAAAAAACTGCAGTGGAAACTTTTTTTCTAAACACCCTGCATATTGAATTTACGTGTCTAACTTTGATTTTCTCTGATGATTTAAGACTCACAATCTTAATTAATTTCTGGTATTCTTTTTGTTTCAGATCGAGGAGTGCGTGGAGGATTAGTCAGGGACCAGTTGAACCAATTACAACGTTTCAATGCACCAAGATGTGTCGTCCCTTGCAATGGAGACGGCGTTGCGAGTTTTGTGTTTAAAACGGGAACATCTAATCGATTAATTTAGAAAAAAAAAAAAAAAAAAATGGAAGAGAAAATATCAAAATTAATGAATGCTGCTAGTGTAAGGACAATGCTAGAGATTACGAAAACCCGGTGTCCTCAGTGGAGGGACCACCAGTGCCTAATATACTGATTCCGAAAATGACTTCAATCGTATTTAGGTGAAACAAACTCTCTACTGACGGCGGACGGGGATGAGAAGATATTATTTCCAATTAAGCATAGGGACAGAAGGATGAGAATGTAGGGATTTTCGAGTTTAAGACTCGACTAAAAAATGTGACGGGCGCGGCGAGAGTTTCCTTGGAGCAAAAGAAGGGAGAGTGCAAAAATTCAAATAAATGAAAATCGTAGAGCAATGGCCGATATTTCTCCGACAGTTAGTTTCGGGAATTTAAATAAAGAAAAGTGGATTATAAATCTATTGTGCCGCCTCATCTACACAACGTTCACCAACAACGACAGGATGAATCAGCTGGAATGCTCCTTCATTCACCAATCGAATCGCATCATCTATCAGAATCACAACGGTTCCAATTTAATCGACCTGTTCGGAGCGAACGGCGAGGAGTCTCACCAGTGGACAACATTAGATCCTCAGAATTCCAGTTCAGAAGTTTTTGATGATCGGACGTTTGCTAGTTCTGATAAAATATTCGAAAGTGATCTGTTTCCAAATGCAAATATTAGTTATTTAAATAATAAATTGTTTAACAGTGATGGCACCGCGCTAAAAACGAACACGTTGATCCAATCACTGGATCTTGATGATCTCGAAGATTTTAATGGTTTAGACACCTTACACCTGAATGCTTCTAGTAGTTTGATTTTATTCCATTGTAAGGGCCTAGATAATGACCCCCTCTCGGACGAACTGACTTGCGAACCTGATAATCAAAGGACGTCAAATATTTCGACCGATTTAAAAATAAATATATCATACTTTAAGAAGCATCTAGTTAGAACAAAGGATTTTAAATTTCAAGTGATCATTACGGCTAGAATACATTCCCAATTATTTTACAACGTTACGAATTTGTTTATGCACTGTAGTGATAGGAACAGATCCTTGACGGACGATTATTTCAATTGCTTTTTGGAAGTGGATAGGACGAATAGTGTGATACTGGATCGTTTCCGGAATTTAGAAAGTGCGTCACCAAAGTACGGATGGTATTTTTTGTTGGTGCTAATTTTCATCGTCGCCGGTGGAGTCGGTAATATTTTAGTGTGTCTAGCGGTATGTTTGGATAAGCGCTTGCAGAACGTTACCAATTACTTCCTCCTGTCCTTGGCCATCGCTGATTTACTCGTTAGTTTGTTCGTAATGCCTCTTGGAGCGATACCTGGTTTTTTTGGTAAGTGATAATTTAGACCACCCCTCTCTCTTTTTTATTTTTAATTTAATCCATGACATCCTGAATCATTTACTTTTTTTTTAAACAACTTTCATCAATAACCCTTAATAAAGGAACCCCAATCCTTAATCTTTTTTTTTTTTTTTTTTTTTTTTTTTTTTTTTTTTTTTTTTTTTTTTATAGCAACTATTATAGAATACCCAGAAAAGGCTGATGCCAAATGACATTTAATTCTATAACATCTGATTCTCAATTTAATACTCCCTAATTTAAATACCCCCGAAAAATAAAAAACTTCCCTCTGCTGTAGCCATATGGCTACGCTTGGATGTTATGGGTAATTACAGGCAAAACTTTTCCAGATTTCAATTCTATGGATATAGCCAGCGCCATGAGTGATTTTTCGGAAAAGCTGTGTTTTTGGCATTTTAAATTGGGGAAAAAAAATCCAATAAAGAAAAATCTAAGAACGTCGGCACCTGCGCAATTTTTTATGGATTTGTTGAGCCCAAAACGAGCGATTTTGTTTGAGCATGGGTCTGTCGTAAACTTTTGCTACAGCGTTTTGGAGTGTAGGTTCCTATAGGTAAAATCTCTTGAAAATGTCCATGGGAGCATCAGAAAGTTCCAAAATCCGCTTACAAATTAAATAAATGCATTTAACAAAGTTATAAAATAGTGGCCGAATGAGCAGGTGAAAAGAGGGGAGTCTCGTATGATTACAGCTTTCTCAATGACGAATCAATTTTATTTTCTCAGCATAGAAAGTTGCAACTATAGATGGGACTCCCAGACTCCCTATTACAGCTTTCTCAATGACGAATCAATTTTATTTTTTTCAGCATAGAAGTTGCAACTATAGAGGGACTCCAGACTCCCTATTACAGCTTTCTCAATGACGAATCAATTTTATTTTCTCAGCATAGAAAGTTGCAACTATAGATGGGACTCCCAGACTCCCTATTACAGCTTTCTCAATGACGAATCAATTTTATTTTCTCAGCATAGAAAGTTGCAACTATAGATGGGACTCCCAGACTCCCTATTACAGCTTTCTCAATGACGAATCAATTTTATTTTCTCAGCATAGAAAGTTGCAACTATAGATGGGACTCCCAGACTCCCTATTACAGCTTTCTCAATGACGAATCAATTTTATTTTCTCAGCATAGAAAGTTGCAACTATAGATGGGACTCCCAGACTCCCTATTACAGCTTTCTCAATGACGAATCAATTTTATTTTCTCAGCATAGAAAGTTGCAACTATAGATGGGACTCCCAGACTCCCTATTACAGCTTTCTCAATGACGAATCAATTTTATTTTCTCAGCATAGAAAGTTGCAACTATAGATGGGACTCCCAGACTCCCTATTACAGCTTTCTCAATGACGAATCAATTTTATTTTCTCAGCATAGAAAGTTGCAACTATAGATGGGACTCCCAGACTCCCTATTACAGCTTTCTCAATGACGAATCAATTTTATTTTCTCAGCATAGAAAGTTGCAACTATAGATGGGACTCCCAGACTCCCTCATCATTGCCACCCGTTCATTCGACCGTCTTCTTGTCATTTTGTTGAACGCATTTATTAAGTTTGTGAGTGGATTTTGAAACTTTCTCATGATCTCAAAGTTATTTTCAAGTGGTTGCACATACTAATCGACACCCCAAAACGCTGTCGCAAAAGTTTGTGACAGCCTCATTAAAGCCGTACTTATTCATTTCGCCAATCGAGCTGTTGCAAACTTTTGCTACAGGCTTATTAATAGTTGCTTATGGGGTAATACCCAGTAAAAATAATAAATAGCACACTAAAAAATCACGAAATCCACTCCTAAACTCACAAAATGCTTTTAAACGCGAGACCGTAATGGCGGCCGGGGCCGCGGTTTTCATTGGGGTTCCCTACCTTCAATCAGCGCCATCTACATGAGGTGACACACCACACCACACAAGAAGAAGAAGAAGCATACAATTGCCCTAAGAAAACCGCGGCCTCGGCCGCCATTACGGTCTCGCATATAAAAGCATTTTGTGAGTTTAGGAGTGGATTTCGTGATTTTTTAGTGCGCTAATCGTTATTTTTCTAGGGTATTACCCCATAATCAACTATTAATAAGCCTGTTGCATAAGTTTGCAACACCTCCATTGTTTAGTGAATGCGAGTGATATTATGTCTATCTGCCGCGCTAGTAGTCGTTGACGCTTTTATGGGAATTGTTAATTTCATAAATCCCGGCTTTATTTTTGAGTGCTTTTATCTTAAAACTTTCAGGACATCTTCCTGAAGTCTGCTTGCAGGTGCCAATGGCAAACATTTATCTTACGGATATGAAATTTGAAAAACCTGTGAAATTATCACAACAGGAAAGCCCTCAAAATTACTGCTGGTCTCCAGAATTTGTTTGGATACGATGTAGTTTTAGCTTGATAATCGCTGCGCGGACCCATAGCTAGAATATATCAACATCTCTATGATGGTGGGTGAGATGAAACTTGTTTTTATCATACCAACACGGAACACCAACGATTATTCAAAATAGGTATTACTAAGAATCCTGCTGGCCGATTATGGAGGATCGTAAATCAGTCGCTATTGAGTGCGTTTATACTTACGGGTGGTTCATCCTTCGAGTTTGTCATTTCGATAGAAAACCCCTACATCGCAGTGGAAATTCGACACCTTCGCTATCGTGCACATTTTCGTGGAGATTGAAGGGTTTCTATCGAAATTTCTATTTAAACCATAAATTCCACCCACAATAAGGGTACATCGTACTCCCTACGATTACGATAGGCTCTTTCATAATAATCACTGTCCAATTAAGGTGCCGATCATTTACTTCATCGATAAACTGGTCGTGAAGACTGTATACAGGGTGTCCGGTAAGTCCCGGAACGGCTGCGCCATTTCTTTATTTACGCAGATAAAAAAACCAAACTTTGGGAATGGTCCTAGATAAATAAAAACTACTTTTTGGGGGGGGGGGGGTCAAAATTTTGGTCGCCCCTCCCGGGGGGGGCGGGGGCGCCCCTAACTTTTTTTTTCAAATGGCAACCCCTATCTTGTGATACCTTTTTCGAAAGAAGGTAAAAAACTGAGCATTTTGGCGCAAACCGCATGTCGATATCTCTTTTAGTATTCGAGATATCGAACTTCAAAATCTATGGAAACCCATTTTAAAAAAATCATAACTCTTATTCAGAAAGTCGCTATTTAAAAAACTAGGGGTCTAAACTACTCTACATAACAAGCTCTTTCCAGGAAAAAACACCTCTGCCCAAAAAAATTAACTTACAGTTATTGTTTTTTTTCCCGCCAAAATTTTTTAAAACATTTTGGCGGGAAAAAAAACAATAACTGTAAGTTAATTTTTTTGGGCAGAGATGTTTTTCCCTGGAAAGAGTTTGTTATGTAGAGTAGTTTAGACCCCTAGCTTTTTAAATAGCGACTTTCTGAATAAGAGTTATGATTTTTTTAAAATGGATTTCCATAGATTTTGAAGTTCGATATCTCGAATACTAAAAGAGATATCGACATGCGGTTTGCGCCAAAATGCTCAGTTTTTTACCTTCTTTCAAAAGAGGTATCACAAGATAGGGGTTGCCATTTGAAAAAAAAAGTTAGGGGCGCCCCCGCCCCCCCGGGAGGGGCGACCAAAATTTTGACCTCCCCCCCCCAAAAAGTAGTTTTTATTTATCTAGGACCATTCCCAAAGTTTGGTTTTTTTATCTGCGTAAATAAAGAAATGGCGCAGCCGTTCCGGGACTTACCGGACACCCGGTATATGAGTGATGCTATATTGGTTCAAAATTGTAAAACTTGGCTATTGCTATGGCTACCATCGTTAAAGTGCCTGTTTTTAAAAGTCATTTAACGAATAACCTTTGAATAATGGACACTTTAACGACATGGTTACTATAGCAATAGTCAAGTTTCACAATTTTGGATCAATAACATCACCCATTTAGAGATTTACAGTCTTCCCGATAGGTTTATCGATGAAGTAAATGATCGGTTCAGGTTTATTAATATTAGTCTAGAGTCTTGATGCTATAACCATGGGCGCCCGGAGGGGGGGGGGGCAAGAGGGGGCACTTGCTCCACCTGGAATTCAAAAAAGTCAAAATTTCACGATGAAAAATGAAAGGAAAAAGAAAATTAAATTAAAATGACAGTTAATCAAAGGAGTAATAGTTGAGAAACTTCATTTCTAGTTTATATTGTAATTTTAACTAATTTTTTGCAAGGAATAATAAATCATATATTTTTTTTACTATCGTTATCATCTGTCGTACCTTTATCCATTATATCAAACACGTCAAAATTGTTATTATTATTTGATACACCTAAAATGGGCTAATAATTGTACACTATTTGAGTGAAAAAAAAGTTTTCCCTTTTTAACACGGGGGGGGGGGGTCCCCAGACCTTCCCTTGGGGGTTCAAAAATTGTCTTCCGAGGAAATTTTTCTGCGAGAATCCAAGACTATAACAATCATAAAATGATTAGTAATACTGTTTTACTTAGTGTTATGTGAAATAAAAACTATTTCCGTGTTTGAAACTCTTAGCCCAAAATTACATATTAATGGGTGACTAGAGCACTGACATTTCCGTTTTTTGATGCTGATTGTTTTATTATACTCCTGTGTGTTTTGTGAAAACCATCGATTGACAAACCAACTAAATTTTTTTTGTTAGACACGTTCTCATCTTTAGAATGAGACTAGCGCTGTACTGACTATTACAAAGGGAATAAAGTTTCGCACTCTACAAGGTGGTCCAAAAGTACCGGGACGGCTTCATAACTTTTGAACGGCTGCAGATTAAAAAACCAAACTGGGGGTAATATAACTTAATAGAAACTACTTTTTGCGTACCCAAAAATTCCGGGTGGCGTCCCGTAAAGGTGGTTCTTCACTTCAAATTTTCAAATATCGATTATTGAAACTTAAAGAACATTGACCTGCGGTTTCCGCTGAAAATCTTAGAATTATGGCTTTTTTGAACAAGGTATCACAAGATGGGGATTGATTTGAAAATTTTGAGTTGTGGGGTGAAATCCCCCTTTACGGGTGCCTCCCGGAATTTTTGGTACGCCAAAAGTAGTTTCTATTAAGTTATAAACATCCCCCAAGTTTGGTTTTTATCTGCAACGTTCAAAGTTATGAAACTGTCGAATTTGGACCATAAACAATACAACTTTTTCGTAATAAAGTTGTATTGAAACGGAAAACAAAACTTATCAAAAATAGTGCCTTTTTTATAATGATATTGCGGTGCCTCAATTTATTTTCTAAAACCTTCTTGGTAACGTTTGAGAACCATTAAAAAAAAATAGGTAAATACTTAAATATACATAAACAAATAAACAACATAAAAAATAAAATAAAAAGACAAAAAAACGAATCAATAAACAAACCAACAAATAAGAGAACAGATAACAAACCTTTGAATAAAGAAATTCAAATTAAACGAAAAAGTCGCAGGACACTTAGGCACTAACATGACTTAAATCTTTAAAAAGAAGAAAAAAAAGTGACATTTACAGTAATCGGAAAATAGAAAAATTTGCTCGAGATCATTCATCTTAAATACATCATTAATACATACATATACATACCCATACATATACATTTTAATTCATTACCGTATATTACCAGCATTCTTGACGGAGGTTACGGTAATGATAGGAGGTCACGGTAATGATGGTTACGGTAATGAGGAACACGCTAGTTTTTGGCGGTAAAACACAGAAATATCAACGGATTGTAACGAAACTTCATATTTGAGGTCAGACATATTCCTTACGTAGGAAAACGAAATCATTTCAAGAAAAAATTGAATGCTTACCCAATTTTTAGTCAGTTACGGTAATGACGGTAATAAGTTACCCTTTAACACAAAGTTCAATAAATTTGACACTAAATTTGCCAGAAATTTAAAACAAGAACGGAGAAATACTCACCATGCGTGCTCCTGCCAGAAAGTTGTCACTCAAATGTAAACAACCGCCACTGCTGACCTATAGCGACGAAAACAGGCGCGAAATCAAGGGGTTACGGTAATGAGGCGGGATCCAGTAACAAGCATAAATCGCTCACTGAACGCTAAAATTGTTGCACTTTAAACTTTCCCGCCTAAGAAAATTAATCCTTAGGATATACCGGAATTAAAAAAAGGTAAGCAAATTAGAAATTCATTTCAGTTTAATTGGTAAATTTAAGAAATTCGGCAAATAACAGTTAGTAATATATTTCTGTTTATTCGTTAAATACAAGTGAGTACCTTGATCCTTTATATCCAAAACTTCCAGAAATGGGTTATAATTTTTGAACACCTAAAATTCGGTTTTAAAGAAGTACACTATTCGAGTAAAAAAATGTTTCCCCTTTTTGAACAGGGGGGGCCCCCTAGACCTTCCGTTGGGGTTCAAAAATTTTGCCCCCCCCTTGGAAATTTTTCTGCGGGCGCCCATGGCTATAACAATCAAGACAATCGATTAGTTAATTTAAGAATTTTACATTTTTTATTATTTCGAAATACACAAACTATACCGTTTCTAAACTCTTAGCGCAAAAATACCATATTAATCGCCGCGGTGACTACGAGCACTTACATATAATTATTTTGATGCTGATTGTGTTTATTTATATACTCCTGTGTGTTTTGTGAAAACCATCGATTGACAAACCAACTAAAGTGTTCTTTTGTTAGACACGTCTCATCTTTAGAATGAGACTAGCGCTGTACTGACTTATTACAAGGCGGGAATAAAGTTTCGCACTCTACAGGGTGGTCCAAAAGTACCGGGACGGCTTCATAACTTTTGAACGGCTGCAGATAAAAAACCAAACTTGGCGGATGTTTATAACTTAATAGAAACTACTTTTTGGCGTACCCAAAAATTCCGGGTGGCGCCCGTAAAGGGGGGTTTCGCCCCCCAACTCAAAATTTTCAAATATATCGATATATTGAAAACTAAAAACAACATTGACCTGCGGTTTCCGCTGAAAATCTTAGAATTTGATGCCTTTTTGAACAAGGTATCACAAGATGGGGGTTGTTATTTGAAAATTTTGAGTTGTGGGGTGAAATCCCCCTTTACGGGTGCCTCCCGGAATTTTTGGGTACGCCAAAAAGTAGTTTCTATTAAGTTATAAACATCCCCCAAGTTTGGTTTTTTTATCTGCAGCCGTTCAAAAGTTATGAAGCCGTCCCGGAACTTTTGGACCACCCTGTATACAACTACAACTTCCTCCTCATTGGAGGGTCAATTATTGGCATTCTTCATTTCACCGAGAAGCTAATCTGTTGGGACGATTTTCGTACCATCCCTTTTTTTAACCATTTCATACCTGGTGTACATTTCAATGTACTATGGCTTTCAAAAGAAAGTACCCTAGTGGAAATTTTTACCATTTTAAATCTTGGCAACTTTTAAACAGGTTTGCGGCTTTCAAGTGTTTAAGAGCTACACAGAGTGACTCTTTACAGTACGTCGTGAAAAATCCAAAATTCTATTGAAAACAACAGAACAATTTAATGATAAGAATTTCAGTCAGAGTACTTTCTCTTAAAAGTTATAGTACATCTGAATTACATAGAATCTTAAAGAGAAAATGAAAATATGATACGCATATCGTTTTAAGTGAGAAAATTTTGCTAAGATCAGCTATGATGGCCAAAATGCCACAGTGGCGGCTCGTGCAATTTGGCAACAATGTTTCACCTTCATTTGACTGAATGCTGTACAATCGATTGTTGGTGAGGCGCTGCTTCACTATCGAATCGATTGTTTTACATACAATCAAAGGAAGGAAAACATTGTTGCTAAATTGCACGGGCCGCCCTGAAATGCCAATCCTGATAAAAAAAAAAAAAAAAAAAAAAAAAAACGTATTTTCAGGTTTGAAAGGGTTAAGGAGTGGAAGGAAAAATGTAGATTCAGGAAGAAGTTGGAGCCGTGGCACAGAATACTACAATCAGACCGAAAACTTAAATTCATGTTGAAACATTTTTTACTTCGGGACACTTCGATTCCGCTATATTTGAAAGTGAGCATTTCCGGAAATCTTTTGGCAAACAGCCGAATTGTGTTTGGTTGAGTGTCAATCCTGATTGAAAATATAACCTCAAAAAGCAAGGCTGCCATCTCGAGAAGTGAGCAGGCTTGGTTGCCAGTTTGTGCTATTAAATTTCAAACTTTGTTTCCATTGGCTCGTATGGGAGTTTTTGCTCCGATTGCAGTATTCTGTGGTAAAGGGGGAGCTTTAGCAGTGGCGGCGCGTGCAATCTGGCTACAGTGTGTTCTCTCCATTGAAACCAATGTAAAACAATCGATCTTCAGGAGGTGCAATTGCACCCCCAAGACATCGATACTTTTGCATAGGTTTAAATGGAAAATTAGCATAGTTGCCGAATTGCACGAGCCACCACTGAGCTTTAGAGATTTGGATGTGACTGCGAAGCTTTCGCGCTCACGACTCGCGGAGTCAAGACAAGGCCTTCAAAAAAAAAAAAAAAAAAAAACAAAAAAAAAAAAAAAACAAGCATTTTCACTACAGTTTAGAACATGAATATTTGACGGGTCATCTCCTTTCATGCATTGTGGATATCATACAGGGACTTGGAGCCACCTGTAGTTTAGGCCGGTCATGGAACCGAGCAAAGTACTCAGATATTAATGGGATGCGGGATACCCTATGATATTAATGGGAATGCTGGAGATTCTGGAGGAGGCATTTGAGCTATGGTCAATTTCACGGAAAGAAAAATATGAGGATTTGCCGTGCTCTTGGCCCTATTCATGCAGTACTTCTTCTTCTTCTTCTTCTTCTTCTTCTTCTTCTTCTTCTCCTCCTCTACCCACCCCTCCCCTCCCCTCCCCTCCCCACGCTATCCCTTCGTATCTTTTGCATCCTTTTCATTATTTTTTTTTTATTTTTTCCCCCATCTCCACGTTGATTGCGACGAGGGGAGAGGTTCAAGGGTTTTGGGGTTATCGGCCGCTCTCCATTATCCAGAAATGTTCAGTTTTTCTCTAATCAGGGCCTGCACAGCTATACAGGGTGTTTCAGACCACCCGTCCACTATCTTTTTAGCGAAAACGGCGCAAGATAATGAAATTCTGACGAAACTTTTCCAATGTATATCGACCCCAAAGTATTCAGGGAAAATATTGCCGACCCCAAAAAACGGCCCCTAAGGGCCTATTTGGGTCCCTAAGGGCCTATTTGGGTCCCTAAGGGCCTATTTGGGCCCCTAAAAAGGGCCAAATTGCTGTTTCTCAATGTTTTCTTATGGGGCGGGTGTTTTTTTATTTCAGAAACGAATTGTACGCCTGAAAATAAGCATATTTTGTTCAGGGCATTATTTTCAAAAAATGGCCCTTTCTCAAGTTAGGGGCCGTTTTAAAAAAAAATAGGGGCCATTTTGAATCGCTCGCTGTGACCTTGAAAATTGACGGATTTCAAAAAACTAAAAATATTCTGAATCAGCAGATCAAGGGCTTTCATTTGATGTATCACAACTTTATTTTCTGCGAAAAGATATTTGGGGCCCCCTCCCCCCTAAATTTTGGGGCTTTGGGGGCCGCTTTGGGGGCCGCTCAAAGATTTGAAGTATTTTTCTCGTATTGCGGAGGATTCATCGAGGAGGCCATAGAAAACACAAAATCCCGCGAATACGAGAAAAATACTTCAAATCTTTGAATGGCTGTAACTCCCGTTAAAATTATCGGATTGAGACCCGGTTTGGACTATTTTCTTTGTCATTTTAAGGGCTTTCGAATGATTTTAAAAATTTGTACCCTGCCATTTCCAATTTTACTCAAAAGGGCCCCGCCCCCAAAGCCCCAAAATTGAGGGGGAGAGGCCAGGCCGTAACTCTCGTTAAAATGATCGGATTGACTTCCGGTTTGAACCATTTTTTTCGTCTTTTCAAGAGCTTTTCAATGATGTATCACAACGTATACCTTGCTATTTGAAATTTTTTTCGTAGCGGCCCCCAAAGCCCCAAAATTTAGGGGGGAGGGGGCCCCAAATATCTTTTCGCAGAAAATAAAGTTGTGATACATCAAATGAAAGCCCTTGATCTGCTGATTCAGAATATTTTTAGTTTTTTGAAATCCGTCAATTTTCAAGGTCACAGCGAGCGATTCAAAATGGCCCCTATTTTTTTTTAAAACGGCCCCTAACTTGAGAAAGGGCCATTTTTTGAAAATAATGCCCTGAACAAAATATGCTTATTTTCAGGCGTACAATTCGTTTCTGAAATAAAAAAACACCCGCCCCATAAGAAAACATTGAGAAACAGCAATTTGGCCCTTTTTAGGGGCCCAAATAGGCCCTTAGGGGCCGTTTTTTGGGGTCGGCAATATTTTCCCTGAATTCTTTGGGGTCGATATACATTGGAAAAGTTTCGTCAGAATTTCATTATCTTGCGCCGTTTTCGCTAAAAAGATAGTGGACGGGTGGTCTGAAACACCCTGTATAGTTAGGAATTCTTATTTTTTCTCCTTTTCCATTCAAAAATCGTCCTTTATTTCGTCATCTGGGATGCCGATGCATGGGCGGCTCCAGCAATTGGGCAACCATGAATTGATCCCATTTGAACGAATGAAAAACAATCGATTCTTGAGGGGGTCATGGCCCTTTTAACAATCGATTTTTTCTCATGCATTCAAACGGGAATGACACATAGTTGCCAGATTGTTGGATCCGCCTTTGCGCCGATGTTCTCTATTTTTCTTTAAAATAACCACGTGATTGATAGTCATAGCTGTACCCAGGGATTTGTCTTTCTCTCTTTCTCTTTGCCCATTAAAACGCATGAGATAAAGGAGGACGGAAACAGGAGCTGAAGTTAAGTGGCAACCCATATTTTTTTCCTTTTTAATGGGTTCTTAAAAAAAAAAAAAAAAAAAAAAAAAAAAAAAAAAAAAAAAATCGACTCATCCCATTTTTTACTATGTCGTTAGAAAATAACACCAAAATTAAATAGGGACCAAAGTCACGCGATGGTCCCTCCATTCTTTTCTAAATATTCTTAAGCTTGTGGCTTGAAAGCATATACAGTTCATCCATGGATCCATCTCTGAGTAGGGATGTATATGTAATGTATCAGCGGCGCACGGTGGGCCAGATGCATTTCGTAGCGTGCCAAAAGTCCGAAAAACGAGGTGCTTTGTTTTGACCGCTATAATGGCCTTAATGTACTCCATATGACCCATGGGTAAGGTCATTGAACGGATTTGTCTCCAAATTTACTGATAACCGAGATACAGAGGTCGAAAGATGTATCTATCCGCAAGGCTCGCCCGAGTTAAAAAAAACAGGTTCTCGGTCATGTGCTACATGTTTGTTTAATTTATGAGTTTCAATGCAAAGCTACGGCAAATCTGGCTAAACAAATGAATTCTACAGAGCCTGGTGAGTATTTTTCATTACTATTTTTTGATTTTTGAGCAATTATTATACATTCTATGGCAAATTTTCATATTGTTGTCGAAAAACCTGGAAAAACGTAAAAAGTGTCAACTTTGTTAGACCCGGAAAAAAAAATGTCAAAAAATATCAGCCCGGTCTCTTCATTTCCCAGTTGTACATAAGCTGAAAAACGAGGAAAAAAATTCCCAATAGGGACTTGTAGGGACAAACCTTTTTTTTTTTTTAGTTTCAAGATCGCTGTTTTTACCGAAATATTGAAATTTTGATGATCCTGTTTAGATATTTCGGTAAAAACAGTGATCTTAAAACTAAAAAAAAGAGGTTTGTCCCTACAAGTCCCTATTGGGAATTGTTTTCCTCATTTTTCAGCTTATGTACAACT
Organism: Trialeurodes vaporariorum; assembly: GCA_011764245.1. Lineage (NCBI taxonomy): Eukaryota > Metazoa > Arthropoda > Insecta > Hemiptera > Aleyrodidae > Trialeurodes > Trialeurodes vaporariorum. The sequence goes on from VMOF01000001.1 coordinate 56,467,412, forward strand.
GGGAAATGAAGAGACCGGGTTGATATTTTTTGACATTTTTTTTCCGGGTCTAACAAAGTTGACACTTTTTACGTTTTTCAAGGTTTTTCGACAACAATATGAAAATTTGCCATAGAATGTATAATAATTGCTCAAAAATCAAAAAATAGTAATGAAAAATACTCACCAGGCTCTGTAGAATTCATTTGTTTAGCCAGATTTGCCGTAGCTTTGCATTGAAACTCATAAAGTAAACAAACATGAAGCACATGACCGAGAACCTGTTTTTCAACTCGGGCGAGCCTTGCGGATAGCTGCATCTTTCGACCTCCGTACCTCGGTTATCAGTAAATTTGGAGACAAATCCGTACAATGACCTTACCCATGGGTCATATGGAGTACATTAAGGCCATTATCGGTCAAAACAAAGCACCTCGTTTTTCGGACTTTTGGCACGCTACGAAATGCATCTGGCCCACCGTGCGGCGGCTCGTGTAATGTGGCAACAATGGATTTACTCCATTTAAAACTGTGTAAAATAATCGATTACTTGGTAAGGCGCACCGCCTCACCTAGTACCGATCTTTTTGCATACGTTTAAATGCGGCAAAAGTGCACGGTTGCCAGATTGCACGAGCCGCCACTGATATGTATAACCTAATTTAAAATTTTGCAAATCGTGATGTATTTACTAAGAGAGTCTGAAACCACAGAACACAATACAGATTCCTTCCGTGACAAATTGCGTGGCGGTTTCTCCGTTGGATTAATTTATGGGGTAGCCGAATTGCGATCTTGCCAAACAAAAGAAATATTATACTTTCGTCCAAACGAAAAAGGAACATCAGTCTTATAGTATTACGTCACGGCCATTGTTTGTTCAGTCGTGCTACCGAATGGGTCTGTTGCATACTTTTGCTACAACAATATAGAACCTTGATTCTTATGTAAAATTCGGCGAAAATAACGATGCGCACATTACAAACGTTCAAAATCCATTTATTAACTCAGGAAATCACTTCAATTTCAAACAGCCCGCGCTACACTAGACACTATTTGCACCGGTATACTACTACATAGACGGAACCACCGTGCATAAGTAAACAACATCGTAACTACACAATGATGGAATTTCTTTTTTAATACGTGAAATATAAGCTGCATTTGCTGTCTGGTCCTCTCGGTTTATCAAAGATTACAAAATAATATAAGAAATGTACTCATCTAAACAAAACATTCCAATGTTTGTAAGTTCTATTGATGTTTACATAAACGAGATGGTTCCGTCTATGTAGTTATAAGTCGGTGATATAGTGTCTAGTGTAGCGCGGGTTGTTTGAAATGGAAGGTATTTCCTGAGATAATGAGTGGATTTTGAAAGTTTTTAATGTGCGCATCGTTATTTTCGCCGAATTTTACGATTAAAACAATGAGTTACATTGATGTAGCAAAAGTACGCAACAGACCCATTGCATGTAGGGACAAATTACACAAAATCCCTCTTATGCATGCGGGTATGGACTCCGAGGGTGAACTTATCAAAAAGGTATCTATATAGTTTGAGTCAATTTCTTGGAATCATAATTAGGGCCTTCTCGAGAGTGCAGCTCCAAAAATATAAGACGCAGTAGCGAGGCGTGAAATTTGGCAACGATGTACTTTTTCCATTTAAACTTACTGAAAGAATCGAATGCTTCGGCAATCGGCGATGACCAGATGTTTCGACCTTTCTAATGGGTTTAAAGGGGCGAAAGGGAACGTTGCCAAATGTCACGCTTCGCCACTGATAAGACGTCTTATAAACACGGTTTTAGTCTGAAGTCAACGGTCAGCAAACAAAGCATTCATCGATTAATGCTGATCTATCATTCAGAATCAGGATTCTTCGATTATTCTGAAGCAGCGGTGGAACTAGACAGTTTTCTTGAAGAGGGGGGGGGGGGGGGTTTTAATGTGGAATTTTCTTCTTTTCGAAGGACGGGTTTTGAGGTCATTTTTTTGGTAAGGGAGGACTGAGGAACTGAGGAGAGATGGAAGAGGATGACCTTTTTTTTAAATGTAGTGTTATTAAGCGTGCCGTATATATATGGTACGCTTCTTGTTTTCATTTTCATATCTAATATATAGGTTGCATGCTTTGCTTATGGCAAAACCTTGGCGGGAAAGGTTTGAAAAATTAAAAACGTATTTTCTTAAAACTGCTTTCATTAATCGTTAAGTTATTGCTGAAATCCAGGAGGTATATTTTTCTATTCTCTTAAAATTGTAAAAGTTTTGGTATTCCTGTTAATTTCATTAAGTTATTAAGCGTCAAAGTCGAATTCCTTTGAACAGGATTTCTATACAGGTCCAGCAACCTAAGTCATTTGTGCCAACCTATGAGTCAAAATTCCAAGGCAGGAGGGGGGGGGGGTGGAAACATCTCCCGCAGGAACCCTCTTTGCCCCTCGCCTTTGGGCTCCATCGGTCACAAGATTTCTTCACGAAGCATTAAGCGGAGAGATTTGTGAATGTGTGGGAGAGAGAGGGTGTTAGAGAGGTTTTGTGTCTCGGGACTCGCAGGGTCTGAGGACTCATAAGAGTGTCAAAATCTGTTTGACGAGGGTATCGAAAAGAAGTGACGAGGTATGGATGAAGAGCGGGAGGGGTATAGAAAAGAGAGGGGCTCATTCATATCCTTAAATAGACCTGTGTAGTGATGTCGTCACGATCAAAATTGGTTCCAAACAAATGTTCTATCTCGCTCACTCTCGTTGATTTACCTATTAGAAATCAGATCCAAATTTTCGAACGCAAATTCATGCTAGTTAAAGAACAGTTATCTCAAATTTTATTCCACCATTAGATTCCACGTACCTTAAAGTATCTTTTCACTCTAACATAATTCCTAAAAGATCACAAGCGAATTTATATTTATAATCACAGTTATACCGAAAGATGTTATACGTTTAGTCCTCGTCTTACTCACGGTCTCTTATGGGAGTATCACCGCCAACGCAGCGGTTTCTCGGCTGTCGAATCTTCCCCGCTACGTCCGTCCCCAATGTTATTTTAAATGGGCAAACAGACTTACGAGCAGACCTGTCATTTTGGTGGGCTTTTAATCGTTGATAGGCGCAGGGGCGCAGGGCTCATCAAAACTCCCCTCTGCTCTTCCCGGGCACCGGCAATGTTATTTTAAATGGGAAAACAGACTTAAGAGCAGACCTGTCATTTTGGTGGGCTTTTACTCTTTGATAGGCGCAGGGGTCATCAAAACGTCCCCTCTGCTCTTCCCGGGCACCGCCAATGTTATTTTTAATGGGAAAACAGACTTACGAGCAGACCTGTCTTCTTGATGGGCTTTTAATCGTTGATAGGCGCAGGGCTCATCAGAACGTCCCATCTGCTCTTCCCGGGCACCGCCAATGTTATTTTAACTGGGAAAACAGACTTACGAGCAGACCTGTCATTTTGGTGGGCTTTTAATCGTTGATAGGCGCAGGGCTCATCGAAACGTCCCCTCTTCTCTTCCCGGGCACCGTCAATGTTATTTTAAATGGGAAAACAGACTTACGAGCAGACCTGTCATTTTGGTGGGCTTTTAATCGTTGATAGGCGCAGGGCTCATCGAAACGTCCCCTCTGCTCTTCCCGGGCACCGCCAATGTTATTTTAAATGGGAAAACAGATTTACGAAAAGCCTTGTCATTTTGGTGGGCTTTAAATCGTTGATAGGCGCAGGGCTCATCAAAACGTCCCCTCTGCTCTTCCCGGGCACCGACAATGTAATTTTAAATGGGAAAACAGACTTAAGAGCAGACCTGTCATTTTGGTGGGCTTTTACTCTTTGATAGGCGCAGGGCTCATCAAAACGTCCCCTCTGCTCTTCCGGGGCACCGCCAATGTTATTATAAATGGGAAAACAGATTTTTCGAAAAGCCTTGTCATTTTGGTGGGCTTTAAATCGTTGATAGGCGCAGGGGTCATCAAAACGTCCCCTCTGCTCTTCCCGGGCACCGCCAATGTTATTTTAAATGGGAAAACAGACTTAAGAGCAGACCTGTCATTTTGGTGGGCTTTTAATCGTTGATAGGCGCAGGGCTCATCAAAAGGTCCCCTCTGGTCGACCGGGGCACCGCCAATGTTATTTTTAATGGGAAAACAGATTTACGAAAAGCCTTGTCATTTTGGTGGGCTTTAAATCGTTGATAGGCGCAGGGCTCATCGAAACGTCCCCTCTGCTCTTCCCGGGCACCGCCAATGTTATTTTTAATGGGAAAACAGACTTACGAGCAGACCTGTCTTCTTGATGGGCTTTTAATCGTTGTTAGGCGCAGGGCTCTTTGAAACGTCCCCTTTGCTCTTCCCGGGCTCCGCCAATGTTATTTTAAATGGGAAAACAGACTTACGAGCAGACCTGTCATTTTGGTGGGCTTTTAATCGTTAATAGGTGCAGGGCTCATCAAAACGTCCCCTCTGCTCTTCCCGGGCACCACCAACGTTATTTTAAATGGGAAAACAGACTTACGAGCAGACCTGTCATTTTGGTGGGCTTTTAATAGTTGATAGGCGAAGGGCTCATCAATAGGTACCATCTGGTCTTCCGGGGCACCGCCAATGTTTTTTTAAACGGGAAAACAGACTTACGAGCAGACCTGTCATTTTGGTGGGCTTTTAATCGTTGATTGGCGCAGGGCTCATCAAAACGTCCTCTCTGCTCTTCCCGGGCACCGCCAATGTTATTTTAAATGGGAAAACAATTTTACGAGTAGACCTGTCATCTTGATGGGCTTTTAATCGTTGATAGGCGCAGGGCTCATCAAAACGTCCCCTCTGCTCTTCCGGGGCACCGCCAATGTTATTTTAAATGGGAAAACAGACTTACGAGCAGACCTGTCGTTTTGGTGGGCTTTTAATCGTTGATAGGCGCAGGGCTCATTAAAACGTCCCCTCTGCTTTTTCCGGGCACCGCCGCGTCCGTTCAGGAGGACTTGCCTTTCGGACCTTTTTATTGAAAAAGACAATACCGTGAACTGACCAATTTATATTGTCTTTTGAACGCCCACTCGAAAATTAAACTTTTGCGGCATTCGCGAATTTTGAATAACTGACTTTAAATTTAAATTGTGCACGACGTAGACAGAAAAATGATACCTAACGGCGGTTCAATTCGTAATTTTTCAAAGATTTTGGCATTCCTGATTGAGTGATGTCAGAAACCCGAAATCTTTGAAAAATTACATATTGAACCGCCGTTAGGTATCATTTTACTGTGCACGTCGAGCAGAATTTAAATTTAAAGTCAGCTATTCAAAATTCGCGAATGCCGCAAAAATTTAATTTTCGAGTGGGCGTTCAAAAGACAATATAAATTGGTCAGTTCACGGTATTGTCTTTTTCAATAAAAAGGTCTGAAAGGCAAGTCCTCCTGAACGGACGTTGCGGAGAAGAATCGACAGCCGAGAAACCGCTGCGTTGCAATGTAGTGCGTTTATACCTGACGTCCCATCGGACTTCTTATCCCGAACAGAGTATACATAGGAAATTCCACTTTTCGGGTGTTGAAATGCAAAAAAATAACACGGTAGTTGAATGAAATCAAAACGTAAGTAATTCCAAGTTTTTTGTTTAAATGCTAGCTCTTCAACATTGGACTCAATTTTCTCGAGATCAGCTCCATGTCACGTGGTTCCTCTTTGATGAATTATCATTGCTAGCAAAAGCATTAAAGCTGTTCAGACTTTAGTGGCACGCTTTTCCAACACCTGCGTGTTGGAATTTTCCCTGCTTGTTTTTTTTGCCTTCTATTTTAGTCAATGGGTCTGTTGCGTACTTTTGCTACATCAATATAACTCATTGTTTCTAACGAAAAATTCGGCGAATATAACGATGCGCGCATTAAAAACTTCCTAAATCCACTCATTAAATCAGAAAATACCTTCCATTTCAAACAACCCACGCTATACTAGACACTATATCACCGACTTATAACTACATAGATGGAAACCATCTCGTTTATGTAAACATGAAAGCACTTACAAACATTGGAATATTCCGTTTAGATGCGTACATTTCTTCTATTATTTTGTAATCTTTGATAAACCGAAAAGACCAGACAGCAAATGCAGCTTATATTTCACGTATTAAAAAATAAATTCCATAATTTTGTAGTTACGATGTTGTTTACTTATGCACGGTGGTTTTCGTCTATGCAGTAGTATACCGGTGCAAATAGTGTCTAGTGTAGCGCGGGCTGTTTGAAATTGAAGTGATTTCCTGAGTTAATGAGTGGATTTTGGACGTTTTTAATGTGCGCATCGTTTATTTAGCCGAATTTTACGTAAGAATCAAGGTTCTATATTGTAGTAGCAAAAGTATGCAACAGACCCATTTAGTGATTAATTTTTTTTTGGGGTCATCGATATCATTTGACAAGAATTTGAAGACAAGAAAATCCGGGGATTCACTGGCTCCACTGGTTCCAATCGTTCCTCTCAAAAATAAGATTCGATCTCTTCTCTGAAAGAACCACTAATCGATTGTTTTTCTATTTCAATTTGACTGCATGAGTGTCCCTCTGAAAGAAGATAATTTGATTGTTGTTGTTTTTTTTTTTTTTTTCATCCTGTACTTGACGTATTGACGTATGTCTCTCTGTTTCAGGCTACTGGCCGTTGAACATCGTTTGGTGTAACGTCTACGTAACTTGCGATGTTCTTGCCTGCTCCGCCTCCATCATGCACATGTGTTGTATCAGTCTCGGTCGTTATTTGGGCATTAGGAATCCATTGAAAACCAGGCACACCTACTCCACCAAGCGGCTCGTCGGAATCAAGATAGCCATCGTTTGGGTCCTCTCCTTCCTCGTTAGCGGATCAGTCACCTATCTTGGTTTGTATCATATTAAACTTTCTGTCATTCACACACACATATTAAAAAAAAAACAAGTTGGAACTTGCAACACTGGAACAGTGTTAGCAAAGAGAGCATGAGTGTCGGCCGTAAATCATTGTAAGTGTGGAGTTTCATATTGATAGTACAAAACTGCGACAAAGTCAATCGCAACGCTGCATTTGTGTTTGTATAACAGTGATCGCTGTAAAAATAACTTGATAGGTCAAAGTGGGAATGAAAATTTACTTATAGCGTGTTGAAACAGTTGTTCACGAGGCGAGGTGAATACTGTGGTTTTGAAAATCTATTTCGATAGTGATAGTTCCTTTAAAATCGGATGACGCAATACCAATCCTAGCAAGCCGCAAAGTCTAGTTTAGTTATTTGGGACTTTTTTAGATTTCTCTCGCCTGAACCAAAGTCATCAGGAAGGAAATTCTTAATACCAATCCTAGCAAGCCGGAAAGTCTAGTCTAGTTATTTGGGACTTCTATAGAATTTTCCTCGCTTGAACCAAAGTCATCACGATGGAAATTCTTCGTCTTTATGGTTTCAGCTCTTTTTGTCTCAGATTAAAAAATGAATGTTAATATTGATCAAATGTCATCCGACACTCATCAAGGCCCTTAAGGAACGTAATATGAACTTGAAAAAAGCTCATTCGATTTTTAAGGGAGCTTAAACGGTCCATGAGAGACGAAATTCGCGGATACAGAGTATCCACAGCTTATTTCAATGTTCGATCTGACAAGACCGTGCGCCTTTGAAAAATCGATATCTCGATAGTGAATCGATGTATTGCAATTCGGTTTGCACCGGTCGAAAGCGCTTGCTTGTGACTGACAACCTCGAAAATTTCAGATCCATCCGAGTTTATTTAATGACCTTACAGGACCTCTCGCGGCCGCAGTTAGACATTTCTTGTCAGAGTTACGCTGAAACGGGGAGTAGTTCCCCCCCTAAGATGATATTTTTTGGCTCGAAACTGCATTGGGCCCTCTCGGGACATCATTGGGACCCGAAAAAAAGCGGAACCGATATAATACGGCACACGACTGGTTCGTGAGAGACGAAATTCGCCTTTTTCCAGCCCAGCGCCCCTCTAAGGTCGATCTGACAAGACCGCGCGCCTTTGAAAAATCGATATCTCGAGAACGAATCGATGGATTGCGCACTGCGGTTTGGATTGGGCGGTAGATTCAGCTTTTAGATAATTCTTGAAAAAATTCAGATCCATCCAAGTTTTTAAACGGATCTTATGGGACCTCCCGCGGCCGCAGTTAGACATTGTACGTGAGACTTACGCTGGAGTTGGGGCCACGCTCCCCCCCCCCCCCCCCCCGATATAGACTTTATCGGTCCGACATTTGTCAGGGCCCTTAATGAACTTCATGTGAACTCAAAAAACTCACAGATGACTTCTCACGGCGCATGCTAGGTCCATGAGAGTCGAAATTCGCGGATTTTAGAGAATCTTAGATTTCTGACCCTATACCGCGCGCCTTTGAAAAATGGATATCTCGAGAGTAAATCGATGTATCGCAATCCGGTTTGGACCGATCAAAAGAGTAAGCTTACCGGTACTCGCCGTTAAAATTTTGGATCCATCTGATTTCATTTTGAGACCTTACTTGAGTTACTTGGACCCCAGTTGGAATTATTTTTTCGAAGTTACGCTGGAAAGGGGGGTCGCTCCCTCTCTTGGAAAACTGTGGAGGGGGCCCTTTGCTGGGGCATACATTCTATTTTTCACTTTTTTTTTTTTTTTTTTTTTTTTTTTTTTTTTTTTTTTATTTGTGTCTAATCTAAGTTGGGGGAGGAGGAGGAGAGTACCTGCAAGTCAACCGGCAATTTACTTTTGATAGTGGCTGCGGGTCGAGGGTGCGGATTGCGGACTTTTAACTTGTTGTGGGGTTTACAGGGTGGCCGTGTCTAAACTTATGAGAAAAGAAGGCAACCACAGACCGGAAGAACGTTCAATTTCTGGTTCAGAGACTATGGACAAAGACATGGGCACCCGCAAAACAATTGCCCGGAGGGGCAACTTTTTGAATGTCAATGGAAGGTCTAGGGGACACCACCTAGAGACGGGCAAGTCTAGAGACCCCCCCCCCCCCCCCCACTTCCGCCCAAAATAGAAAATAAATCAATTATCCTTCCAAATGGTAGAAATTGTAAGTGATTGTAGCATGTAGTTGTATCAAAAGTAATTCTATTTTTGACGTGTTTGATATTATGAATAAAGTGACAGCATCAGATGATAGAAATAGTAAAAAGCTAAGTACAACTATTCCTTCTTTATTTTCATTGTCCTGATGAATTCTAAGAGTTAACCTATTTAAATTAACAAAACCAAAACTCTTGCCTATACATTCTCTAATCATGTAATATCGACCAGAGGATTCTGAATTTTCAAGGAAGTTCGCAAAATTCTCGTTGCCAACGGTAGTTGCCAATGTAGACACGTTCATACTAGTAGATTTTAAAACTTCTTTCGGCGAGGGAGATGACGGGTGGGAAGGATGATGTCGTCTGAATCAGGAGGGGGTGGGGTAAAAATCAGGGGGAGGTCCAGATCTGGGGGGGAGAGGAATCCTGAAACTGGGGGGCGAGCTGTATAGTGGCAAGGGGTGGTTGGGCACCACTGCTTGGGGGGGGGGGCTACTTCCCGCCCTGCCCCCCCCTAAATTACGCCCCTAATTAAAATTGTAAAGTAAACTAAGAATAAAGTTTGTTAACTCTTACTCCTTTCGTTATTATTTGATCTTCGAATGTTCCGATTCTTTTTTATTGTAAAGTTTTGATTTTTCTGAATTAGGGGGGGCCGCGCCGCCCCTCGGGGAGCGCCCATTGACAGATAAGGGAGAAAGGTAAGTGTGGGAAAGCGCACGGGAATCCGGCGTAGTGTGCCGCAAAAATTACTACCAATGGCGGATCCAGAAAATTCTTTTAGGGGGGGGGGCTTCACGCCTATGAATTTTCAAATTTGCAGGGAGGAATTTATGGGATTTTTTCTGTTGAAAAGAGGCAAAGGCTACCGTGAGTTGGGGGGGGGGGTGCCTTTCCCGAATCCGCCGCTGATTACCATGTAACACTGGGCCACGATGACCGATGTCGCATAAAACCAGGTAGAAGACCCGTGGCGGGCGTGGCATCCGTGATGGCTGTGAAATTGGGATGAAGTAGATTTACTTACACACATCATTCATGCAATCTGCACAACGCGGCAAGCAACTGTTGTAGGCGTAGGTGCAGTAGTTCGTGGGGAGGGCAAAGGGGACGGGAGGTCGTCGCAAAACCATGGACGAAAGGACTGCCGACTGTTGTTAGTCCTGTTTTGCTCTCGACCCCAGCGCTCCAAGCAGCGGTCAGCTGAACTACTCTTTCAAGTGAGCGATCCTGGCGATGTGTCCATGCTCACATGCTGTGCTACTGCTAAAACCGTTGTTGGAGTTGGTCTGTTATGGCATGGCTGTCAACTGTTGTCGGCGACCCAAGAGGATCAGATAACTCAGTGTCTCAATGGAAGATCGAAAGCAAGGGAAATTCAGCTTTGGACAAGGTAACAGAAATCATCAGCAAATTAAAAAAGTCGCCTGATCTCTACTAATAAAACAATGTCTATGTACTCTTTTTTGTTTGATTCCGTTTTGAGGTTAACTGTGATGTATAGTATTTCAGTCCTTGATTAATCATTTTCGACAATTCAGGAATCTTTCAAGAAATACTCCAGACGTTTGCTTTATAGCGGATTTTGCTTCCTTTTAATTCGCTGATCATTTGTTCCCTTCGTTCAATCGTGATTCAAAATACCTACACGGTATACATTTGCGGGAAGGCATGGGAGAAAGGGAGCCGGAGCGGCCACCGCTGCAGCGGTTCGCTTTTAGTTGACCCTTACTGCTGCTTGGAGCGCTGCGGTCGCGCTCGAAAACCCGCTAACAGGTTATAACACGGGCGGAGATAGGAAGTCGGCAGTCCTTAGTTATATCTTCGTCCATGGCTCGGAATGGTCTTAAAATTTTCCTTAGGATTTGATCTAGAACGCAACGTTCTTCCATTTTCGAAAAGTTAACTCTAGCTCTCGCAATTAACGATTAAAGGCGGAAAAAGCATGGCTTCTGGACCACGGAACAGTGGCGTTATCTAGTGGATGAGAATCTTACTACAGGTCGCTGAGGATTCACCTTAAAACGCAACGCCGATCGCGTTCCCCAAACGAACTCTTTTAGCGGACCGAAACATCAACAATAACAGGATTGGAAATTTGAAATCATCTAAATGCATTTTAAATCGCAGAATACACGAAACATGGACACAATCCTCTGATATAAAACCCCAATATCTCATACAGAAAATTTCGTTGAAGTCTGATCCAAATTAGTAACGTAATTACATTCCCAAAAATGCTTAACCTCAATCTTGGCCAAAAACTCCCGCCACAAAGAAAAAGCGACAAATTGGGAGGACACCGGATTGGCGGAATCACATGAGTCAATCGGTCCTCGAGGACCCGTTCTCGATACTGAAACCAAGCGATCCCCCGAGCGGACCCCCGAACCATGCCGTTCCTATAAGAAAAGCATTATTGACCTTGTAGAAACGATTTCAATAGAGCATGACACTCATGCTCTAAAAAAAACAAGTGATCGACAGTCTAGTGCTGCACGGAAAAAAAACTACGGTGAAAATAACCATACGGATACCTGATTTTGGCACCTGCTAGATGTTATGTTAATGTTAACCAGAAGTGTACTATGGTACTAGGTACCATAGGTGATGTTACCTGATTGCATGTCGAATTCACTCAAAGTATCGGTAAATGTACCATACGTCTGGTCAAGTTTACCATAACATCGAGCAGGTGCCAAAATCAGGTATCCGTATGGTTGGTTATTTTCACTAATCTTTTTTTTCCGTGTGGAAAGCATATAAAATGGGGCAGTTGCAGGGGTCTAAAATAATGTGTTTTTTGTAAAGAAAATGAAAGTACTCGATGAGCTGAGAACAAAGATGCCTTTGGTTTCTAGTTAAGTCCCATTGTTCCGGAGATGAGATTTTGGCCCAAAATACATTGTTTTAAATGGGAATTCCGCGTAGTGACGTCACAACACACCCGATTTATTACAACTTTACACGTGTGTATCTCCAAAACCGGGACACCTAGGAAAAAACCAAAGGCACCATTGCTCTCAGCTCATCAAGTACTATCATTTTCTTCATAAAAAACACAACATTTCAGACCCTTGCAACTGCCCCATTAAGGTGATTCCAGTCGAAACTTCTCCAGATTTCAATAATATAGTCGCTTTTCAGAAAAGTCATGTTTTTGGCGTTTTAAACTGAAACCATAGATAAAACACAAAATCCAAAAACGTCAGCACCTGTGAAATATTTGTAAGGCTTTTTTGAGTCTAAAACGAGCGAAATTGGTTTATAGAATCAAAGCCGTAAATGTTATTCATTTCACCAAAAGCTTATTTAGTGAGTGAGGGTGAGTGCTAGTGATAATACGTCTATTTGCCTCACTTGCGCTCGTTGCATGAGGCCTACGGGAATTTTCGTATCTCATAATTTCCGGTTTTACTTTTGAGTGTTTTAACTTGAAACTTTCAGGGTATCTTCCTGAAAGTACGCTCGCAGGTGCTGACATACTTCAGATTTGTGTTAAGCGTAAATTTGTCAATTTTAGCGGAACTAATCAACCCTGGAATCAGCTTAAGGTGATTTCATGCTATACTTTTCCAGATTTCAATCCGATGGATAGCGCCACTAAAGTCGCTTTATGGAATGTTGCGTTCTCGGCATTTTAAACGGCTACCAAAGAAACAGTGGCGTCGCGTGCCATCTGGCAACAATGCAACTACTCCATTTAAGCTCATTAAATATATCGAATTTTCCTTGTGCACTGTGCACCCCCTGAATTCGATCTTTTACATGAGTTTAAATGGATAGAAAACATTGTTGCCAAATTGCACGCGACGCCACTGCAAAGAAAGAATGCAAAATTCAAGAATTGGATAGCCCATAAATGTAAAGAAACCTTGAATGTATGAGCCGTTTAAAAGTCCTTCAGTTTTAGATTACAAACATGACTTTAAAAGCTGCCTTTAAATGGAAGTGATTTCCTGAGCTACTGAGTGAATTTTGAAAGTTGTTAACGAGCGCATCGTTATATTTTTACCCATTGGGATCAGTATTTCATATTGCTATTGTCAGTGGGAAACTAAATTGAACTAAATGTACAATTATTTTTGTGTTTGAACTGACTAGAATGTCTTTTAATATAAAATAGATTTAATTTGATAAAAGCTGCAAAAAGTGTGTCGTATGGTGCATTGACAGTTATTTAATTTTGGAAGTTATTCGGGGCGAGCGATGAAATGGCTGCAGTATTAACCCTTTCCAGCACGCATTATGGATTTTGACTTTTTTGAGATTTTTTAGACCGTTCAACAGAGGACGATTTTCTAAGACTTTTGATGGGTCACACATATATGTTTTTGCAAAATATCCATTTAAATTCCATTGAAACCCATGTTACAGAAAGTGGTACACATGTTGTACCACCTTGCTGGAAAGGGTTAATAGCCGTCTTTTTTTTTTTTCTTTCTTTTTTTGCTTTTTCAATTTAAAATAATCATGAATTTACTACGACAGCTTTGTAAAAGCCCGCATCTAAAGGCCGACTGCACATATTTGATCAATTTCAACTTATTTTAGCTAGCAATTAAAATGTGAAGCTAGGAGATGGTTCAAACAAAAAATTTTCCACGTGGGGAAAATATGTAGGAATTTAAAATTAATGTTGTTTTTTAAGCTCTCTGTCTCTGTATCTCTCTGTCTCTCTCTGTCTCTCTGTCTCTCTCTGTCTCTCTCTCTCTCTCTCTCTCTCTCTCTCTCTCTCTCTCTCTCTCTCTCTCTCTCTCCCTCTCTCTCCTCTCTGACTTTCTTTCTCCCACTCTAAAAAAGGACGGACAACTTTCAAAAATACTGCCAACACTTGTTTTTTATGGAAAAATGTTGCTGAATGATTGTCATTTGATTGCGGAGGAAAATCAGATAAAAAGTTGAACCCTTATTTTGTGGTTGAAGAGCGATTTTAGAGACCCATAAAAAGCAAATAAAAAGAGTCCTCGTGAGCAGTGAGCAGTGAGCACACAAGTCATTATTCATTGAAATACTATTCATGTTTATTGAACCGCTCCCTCTCTCCCTCGCAGCGAGTAATGTTTTGCAACAACAAGTAGGAGGCAGAGCAATGAGCATGCAACAAGTTGTTGTGAGTTCACCATCACTATTGAATTACAAACTTTTCTCCGAAGTTGTGCGATTCATCATTCCTCGCCAGTGGCGTAACTAGAAATTACCTTTCTCTCACTTTGTTCATTAAAATGTGTAAGTTAGAAAAGGATAGGAAAAGGGGATCAATCCCCTCTTCCTATCCTTTTTCTACCTGTACATTCGGATGAGTAAAAGGAGAGATAGAATGATTTCTAGTTACGCTACTGTTCCTCGCTGCTCATTTTACTCTTTGCTCACCTTTTCATTCAAATGCAAAGCTTTTTGACCAACTGAAAAAAAAAAAAAACCAAGCGTATGCTCAAGCTAAATATTGTAAGCTTGGTTGTTAGCCACGCCATTTTTTATTTGATTTGACTTTATTTTAATATATGCATAAACTCAAACTCCATTCATATATTTTGACGGTGGAAAAGCCCCAGTTGAATAACCCAAAAATTGTGTTTTCATAAAAATTTGTCACGCACAGAAAGGAAACTGCTCAAAATTCATCTGGTTTGAACGTCATACGGGGAAAAAACTGATTGATGGCAATGCGTGCGGTTAAATTTGCCTTAGACCCCAGGGTAGAGGTAGTTTCAGAAGTGTAGGCGGACCAAAACCATAATCTTTGGCTAATTTTCAACTTTCATTCCTTCAAATCAATACCGAATTTGCTCCTGACTTTATTCTTTTGTGTTTAAAGTTTTCCTCATTGAAAAGTGAACACTCAATATCATTTTTATTCATTTTCATCAAGTAATATCAGAAATAATGTTGACAAATTCCAAAGATTATCGGTCTAGGTCCGCCGACACTTCTGAAACTACCTCTACAGTTCGTCTCAGAAGCAAATTTTCAATTTTTATTCATTCAAATCAAAACAAAACTTGCTTCCGATTTTAAATGTTTGGTGTTAAAGCGTTCTTCAATGAAATGAAGACGCTGAAATTCATTTCCATTAATTTTCACTTTGTGATATGAGAAAGAATCAAATTAAAATAAAAGAGAGACTCACTTGCGCGAATAAAATACGATTATCAGTCACCAGTGGAACTTGGCAACAATGTATTCTTTCCGTTTAAACTCATGTAAAATATCGAATTCAGGGGGTGCACAGTGCACAAGGAAAATTCGATATATTTAATGAGTTTAAATGGAGAAGTTGCATTGTTGCCAAATGGCGCGCGACGCCACTGTCAGTCGCTGATGATGCCCGGCCGTGTCAGCGCGAAAGCGTCCGACCTTAATATTTATTCGCTCAAGTGAGTCTCTCTTTTATTTTAATTTGATTTCAGCACTCCTTTCTCGTTCTCCTTTTATTATTTTGATGAGAAATAATGTTGAACAAGTCCAAAGATTATCGGTCTATGTGCGTCTACACTTCTGAAACGATCTCTATAGACTTCTAGAGTTCGTTTCAGAAGTGTGGGTGCACCTCGACTGATAATCTTTTGGCGAATTTTCAAGTTTCATTCCTTCAAATCAAAACAAATAATTGGCTGCGACTTTAACTTTTGATTATAAAGCGTTTCGCAATGAAAATCTAACGCTCAAAATGCATTTTCGTTCCTTTTTTACCGTATGCAATATAAGAAAGAGAATTAGTGAATTCCATTGATTATCGGTCTATGGGCGCCAACAATTCTAAAACGGCCTCTCTGCCCTCTGGTAAACCTACGTATATCGATGTTTCGTTAAATTTCTAAAAGTCTTTATATTTGATTTTTTGGTGACGTTAATCTGATGTCAAGTGAAGTACAGTCGCCCCTCGATAATTCGAAATTCAAGGGAATGAGGGATTTGTTCGAATTATCGAGGTTTCGAATAAACGAAAGTTCGAATTAAAGATAGAGGAAAAATGGAAAAATTTCGATTTAAAGAGGTTCGAACTGTGGAGGGAAATTAATGAGTTTCTTCGAAGTACAGCGAGGGAGTTAAATAATAAGGATAATTTTTTTTGTGTGATTAGAACGGCACTAATCACTCCAGGTTCTCTATTGAAGACAAATTTCTCAGGACATGTAACCTAGCAGAGGGGTTTGTTTATCTGTTGAAATCCATAACATAGCTTGAAAACAAAACATCCAAATATTTGGACCAACTGCAATCAGTTGCCTTCGAATTATAGAGGGAATGAATTGTCTTTTTTCGAATTATAGAGGGGCAGTCATATTTACTTCAAACTATTCGATTTACAGAGGGAACTTTTTGCTCAATTTCGAATTATGGAGGGGCAACACTGCCTCCAAAATTTCGAATTAACGAGGGGAGTAAAATACATTGATTTTTTTCGAATTTATAGAGAGATTCCCAAGGGAACTGGCCTTTCCTCCGAATTAAAGAGGTTTTCGAATTAAAGAGGTTCGAATTAACGAGGGGCGACTGTATATTATATTATATTGTGGTCGGGGCAAAAATCAACCTCACTCATTGCAAATGTCATCATTCGTTTTTTCCCGTCCAGCGTCGAAGCGAGATTTATGGCACTGTTGCGTTTTTTCCATTTAAACAAAATATGGCCTCCTTAGGGGATCAAATTGAATCCTCAAAGGAGCTACTTGTACAAACCCTGGTAAAAATTCTCACAAAAAATCATGAAAAAAATCTCAGCATGAGATTTGGAACCTGATTTCATGTTGATCTCATGATGAGTAGAAATTACCCTGAGCTCAGCGGGAGATCATCATGAAATCATCATGAGATCAACATGCAGGTTTCAAATCTCATGCTGAGATTTTTTTCATGATTTTTGATGAAGATATTTACCAGGGAACTGTATGTATAGGCATTTGATGGTCGATGCGCTATAAACTTATTGCCTAAATAGTTTTTGAGAACATAACGAACGACACAATTTCTGACTGTTGAGCTCATTCAATTTGGCAACATTGTTTTACCTCCATTTTGGTATTTATGTAAAACAAGCAATAACTAACTGATGAAGAACTGATCCATGATCAAATCGACTGTCTTATTACCAGGGCTGCCGTTTTGCGTATAATCAATGATATTTTTCAATTCACCGATGATTTCACCGGTTGAGAAAATACTACACAATTCAGTTTGTGTATTACTGTAATGAACTAAAATACTCGCATCTGTAATCTTTTCTCAGCCGGTGGAGTTGTCGATTACTTTAAAAATCTTGCGGATATTTTAATTAATTGACGGAGTTTCCATCGATTAAGGAAAGATTACAGATCATAGTATTTTCGTGCATTACTGTCATACACTGAACTATGAACTGTGTAATCTTTTCTCAACCAATGGATTCATCGGTGAATAGAAAAATAGCATCATAAGCGTCGGTAGACGCAGACGGCAAGTCAGGTAACCCCACCCTACTACCACCCTCTCTACGACCTGACAAGTCTGCGCTGCGTAAACGCTTATAATTACAGAAATTATTTCATTCCCCCAAACCGTGCCTTGATATGATCCTGTAGCGAAAAAACTACGCAATCAAACTCATCAAACTTGGTGTTATTTTAACCAGCGTGTTCTGTGCTCGTGCCTTTTTTTTGTTTGAACGCAATCCGTCTAATATTTATTGAGAAATGATAAAAAAACTGAATTTCTTATTATAACGGCTATTTCAAACTACGCGGTAACTCTACTCTCATTGGCTACTGCCTTTTAGTATTTGAGATCGCCGCGAGAATCGACGCTTCATCGTCAGTCAACAACAACTGCACATCATTTCAAAACAACAACATTTCTCCCTGCTTTGACACTTTTGAAATAAACTCGTTACAAATACATGAGTGATACAAGTGATTATTGTTTCAATTGCAACGGAGGCCGTGAATTACGAAATTTGTCCTCCTCAGTTCTTCTTTTTAAATAAATGTACCAAACATCTTTTCTAGTTATTTCTTTTGTGTGCTTCTAATTTGCTGTATGCACGCGTATAGTAAAGGTTGGTTTGCTCTCACAGTTAGGTACTTTTGCATATTCATTTACTTAATAACTATTCTAGCTCTGAAGTTGAAAGTATTCGAATTTGGGCATAACCGCGGAGCTTCATTTTCCACTTCATTGCTTGCAAATGCAACAGCTGAGTACCGTAATACTGTTGATCACTGGAGGGAGAGTAGTTTCTGATGTGTTTACAGTACCTTTGTGATTTTAGCACAGAATTATACAATGTATTATTCTGTGATTTTAGTATAATTATTCATAAGCAAGTAGTGACAAAAGTTCTTTGCTGTGTACTTGTAGAGTTTACAACTGATATGTTTATTTGATGAGAACTGGTAGTGACAGTACCTTATTTCCCTGAAGTTACAGAATTGAGCTATAGCGGATCTGCCAGCGGCAGAGTAGCCAGTGGCGGATCGGCCAGAGGCGGATTACCCATTGGCGGATCGGCCAGTGGCGAATCGCCCAGAGGCGGATCGGCCAGTGGCGGATCGGCCAGTGGCGGATCGGCCAGCGGCGGCCTAGCCAGTGGCGGATCGGCCACCGGCGGACTACCCAGTGGCGGATCGGCCAGCGGCGGATTACCCATTGGCGGACCGGCCAGCGGCGGACCCAGGAACGTGATTTCAAGTTCGGCTTGGGGGGGGGGGGCAAAATATCTTATGACCTTTTTAAGCGTGCCGTATATATACGGTGCGCTTCTTGTTTTCATTTTCATATCTAATATATAAGTCCAATGCCTTGCTTATGGCAAAACCTTGGCGGGAAAGGTTTGAAAAATTAAAAACGTGTTTTCTTAAAACTGGTTTCATTAATCGTTAATTTATTGCTGCAATCCAGGAGGTCTCGGCGTCTATTTTCTTAAAATTGTAAAAGTTTTGGTATTCCTGTTAATTTCAATAAGTTATTAAGCGTCAAAGTCGAATTCCTTCAAACGAGAATTCCATACAGGTCCAGCAACCTAAGTCATTTGTGCCAACCTATGAGTCAAAATTCAAAGGCAGGAGGGGGGTGGAAACATCTCCCGCAGGAACCCTCTTTGCCCCTCGCCTTTGGGCTCCACCGGTCACAAGATTTCTTCACGGTGCATTAAGCGGTCGTAAATGTGTCAACATCTGTTTGACGAGGGTACATCGATAAGAAGCGACGAGGTATTGATGAAGAGCGGGAGGGGTATAGAAAAGAGAGAGGCTCATTCATATCCTTAAGGTACCGTTCTAGAATTCATCCCTTTATTGTCTCGATGCAGAAAAGATTATGAATAGCAGCACTTTCCAATGTACATAGATATACAGTATCACAGGGTAATGTAATCTTTTTTGCACGGATGCAGTAAATGGTTGAATTCTTGAACGCTACCTATGTAGACCTGTTTAGTGATGACGTCACGATCAGAATTAGTTCCAAACAAATGCTCTATCTCGCTCACTCTCGTGGATTTACCAGATCCAAATTTTCGAACGCAAATTCATGCTAGTTAACCAACAGTTTTCTCAAATTTTATTGCACCATTAGATTCCACTTGCCTTAAAGTATCTTTTCACTGTAACATAATTCCTAAAAGATCACAAGCGAATTTACAATCACAGTTATACCGAAAGACGTTCTACGTTTTGTCCTTGTCTTACTCACGGTCTCTTATGGTAGTATCACCGGCATGACACTCAATCATTCTAACTTCTCTCCGTATCGAAGCTATTGTTCGAGGTACAACACATGCCGTGATGGTGCTGATGAGCCTATATCCTAGAATTTTGTGCTCTTAAGAAACTGATAACTGTGATTGTGCATCGATGCGCGATGTTTCAAAAAGTTTGTGATAGCGGGCTCATTTTATCACTGAGAAAAAAGTGGCTGTTAAAACTGTAAGAATAGAACCATAGATGATTTCGCCTTATTTCAATCATGAGACCTATCGTTGCTGTAGTCAGCGCGCTTGAATCTACACGAATTCTGATTGTCTCTATGGAATTTCGATTATTTCTATGGGAAATAAAGCGCGGGAATATATATCCAATCGGAAAATTTTTTGAAACAATCGGAAATTTTTATAAGGGACGTGGAACCCAATGGTGTGATAAACACAACGTGTAAAGAACGTGTTGTTTACTAGCACTTGTATTTGAAAATTTGGACTGTGTTTCGTATGGGAAAACCCACGAGAGCGAGTGAGACGGAGCCTTTGTTTGGAACCAATTTTTTTCATGACGTCACACTAAACAGGTCTTTGCATCGGAAACATTTGAAATTCTGGGAGATCGGCAAATTGAAAGCCCCTCAATGAGCGTCGATGGAATCAAGGGATTTTTGAGGACATTTTTGGCGTTTTGTTGAAAAATAGGTGTTTAAAATCCAGAACACAGGGAGCCAGAGGGGTAAAATTCGCATTAATTGCTCTAAAAAGTGAGAGGGGCTGTCACGTGTCTTCCACCCCTGGACAGCTTCCTCGCTGCGGCTATGGAATTGACTCTGGAATAACTTATTTACCTATCCTAAAAAGTTCGTTGCGTGTACAAAATTTTTCACTGGAAGCTTCTTCAAATTTTGGAAACTATAGGTCCATATGGAACTTTGCTTTTCCAACACGAAAAATGATATCGACCGACGGCAACAGAAAAAAAAGAAATAATATGACAATGCGTTATAGTGAATAATGGCATAGTTTTAACTGTAAACTTTCGATACTTTTCAAGAAAATAAATGGGGAGAGGGGGAATTAAAATCCACAAACCTCTTAAACCTCCACACCTACTAATCTATACCCCTAGAATGCTTGATGTGTAAAGGGCACTTGAAATGGTTAGTTCTGTATATTAAAGGATTATTGTTTCATGAATTCGCAAGTGTTCCATTTATGCATATTACGTATCTACATCGTGACAATCGCAACAAGTGCTGACAGCACCTAAAACGGAAAAAAGATAAAAAAAAATGTTTATTATTTAGAATCACGGCTTTTCCGAATATGACACTTTTTGACTTCAAAAGAACGCCACCTCATGTTTGATCCCTGAACAAGCCGTTTAAAAGGTGGAGGGATTTAGAAATATCTATTGTCTATAGTTTATGTGGGTAAAAAAGATCGAGCCTTATCAAATAATTTTCTCTTTTCAGCTTTCAATGGGTTTGTTGCAAACTTTTGCTACAGTGCTATAGAGTTTTGATTCTGATGTAAAATTGTCTGAAAATTACATTGGCGGCATCAAATAGTCATAAAATCCACTAATAAACCCAAAAAACGCATTATAAAGAAAGCCAAAATTGCAGTCGTAAAGCCGAACAATCTGTGCACGCGCACGACGAACATCAGAGATAGGTGACCCATTCTCCCCTTTTTCGTTAAGGGGGGGGGGGAGAAAATATCTCTACAGTCAAACTGTGATTTTAAAAATGTGCATGGTCAAGATGTTGTCTTTTGTGAAGGGGGCGGGGGGGGGGGAAACAAAATATCAAGAACAGGGTGTTTCAAAACTTGAGTGCCAAACTTATGGAGTGTATTTTTGGGGTCAACATACATATATATAAGACTTTATTTTCCTACATGAGTATGTGCTGCAATTGTTTCTTTTCTGAGCTAGAGCCCTCCAAAGTTTTGAAAACAAAAAACAAAAAACAAACACAAAAAAACAACGCCTTTGACTCATCTCCTTACAGATACATCTGATCTAAATTTATTTTTTTCATAATTTCTCACCAAACAAGCTCAATTGGACAGCACTTGTCACAAAAGAACCGAGTGACATTTTTGATAAAATTGAGTTATTGATTGATAGAGCTAGCAATACTGAATCTCGAAGCAACAAGTGCTTCTTCTGTAATAACAACTATTTCCCGTCAAAATTCCAGGTAAAAGTGAGCTGGTGAGCCTCATTGATGTCATTGTCCATATGATGAAATAAAATGAGAACTTGGTTCCTTTGGCTGATTAGGTTAAACCTTAATCCGAGTCACGTGAGGAACCAACTCCGACTTGGTTCCTTTCAGTGGCGGCTCGTGCGATTTGGCAACCATGCTTTTTTACCATTTAAACCTATGCAAAAGTATCGATATCTTGGGGGTGCATTGCACCTCCTGAAGATCGATTGTTTTACATAGGTTTAAATGGAGGGATTCCACTGTTGCCACATTGCACGAGCCGCCACTGGTTCCTTTTATAGAATTGGGAACGGACTTAAGTCCGGATTAACGGATTTTAAAATAATCAACAGTGTAAACCAACTCTGCCGTTTGGTTTCTCTTAGAGTTTCGTTTTTCGTGATTATGCCAAAAAAAAAAGAAGAAAGGAACCAAGTCACTTTAAACGCTAAAAATTAAGAACCTTTCCTACATAGTAAATTCCACTTTTCCGGTGTTGAAATGCAAAAACACAACACGGTAGTTGAATGAAATCAAAACGTAAGTAATTCCAAGTTTTTTGTTTAAATGCTAGCTCTTCAACTTTGGACTCAATTTTCTCGAGATCAGCTCCATGTTGAATGCTGTCTAATTATTATCATTGCTAGCAAAAGCATTAAAGCTGTTCAGACTTTAGTGGCACGCTTTTCCAACACCTGCGTGTTGGAATTTTCCCTGCTTGTTTTTTTTTTTTTTTTTTTTTTTTTTTGCTCATCATTATAATTTTCGGCTTGGAGGGGGCTATAAAATCGGATAACCTTTTTTTTTTTTTTTTTTTTTTTTTTTTACTCATCAACATAATTTTAGAGCCAAAGAGCCGTCTTTTGGGGGCAAAAATCGGATGACTTTTTTTTCTTTGCTCATCAATATACTTCGTGCCAGTTTTTGAGCCCGACTTCAAATCCTTGGGGGGCAATTGCCCCCCCCCCCCCCCCCCTAAATGACGCCCATGGGCGGACCGGCCAGTGGCGGATCGGCCACCGGCGGACTACCCAGTGGCGGATCGGCCAGTGGCGGATCGGCCAGCGGCGGATCGGCCAGCGGCGGCCTAGCCAGTGGCGGATCGGCCAGAGGCGGACCGGCCAGCGGCGGATTACCCATTGGCGGACCGGCCAGTGGCGAATCGCCCAGTGGCGGATCGGCCGCCGGCGGACTACCCAGTGGCGGATCGGCCAGCGGCGGACCGGCCAGTGGCGGATCGGCCAGCGGCGGCCTAGTCAGTGGCGGATCGGCCAGCGGCGGATCGGCCAGCGGCGGATCGGCCAGCGGCGGACCGGCGAGAGGTGGATCGGCCATCGGCGGACTACCCAGTGGCGGATCGGCCAGCGACGGACCGGCCAGTGGCGGATCGGCCAGTGGCGAACCAGCCAGTGGCGAATTGGCCAGCGGCGGACTAGCCAGTGGCGGATCGGCCAGCGGCGAGACGGCCAGTGGAAACGGAACTGTAGGTTAGCATATGGACCAGGGAAAAGAAAGGGAAATGAGACTGTTGTCCCTATCGTAAAATGAGCACTCGAGAGTCTATGTGAATGTTGTCCGGAAACTATTCATAACTGCTGGCTAGTCAGCTGATGGATAACAACTGTAGCTTTTATTTGTGGAATGAGAAACTGGAATTTTGCAAGCTAAAACCAGAGTATATCCCATCAAAAACCTTTCCAGGTGCAAGCAGACGGCATCAGGTAATTATGTCTGTCACAAAAAGCCGTTCCAATGCATCCACTCAAAGATATGATATGATGGGAACGGCAAGTCTCCTCCAAAAGGGCATCCAGCAGGGCAAATGTTAATCATTTTTCAAAATCAACACTATCCATCTGCGGCGAATTTAGTGAAGGAAAAACTTTGAGGGATGTATTTCTTTATTTTTTATTTTCAAACGCAAAAACTTGCCGCCGTTCATCGCCTTAAAAAAGAAAAATATTAATTATTATTATTTTTTTTTTAAGGCGATGAACGGCGGCAAGTTTTTGCGTTTGAAAATAAAAAATAAAGAAATACATCCCTCAAAGTTTATCCTTCACTAAATTCGCCGCAGATGGATAGTGTTGATTTTGAAAAATGATTAACATTTGCCCTGCTGGATGCCCTTTTGGAGGAGACTTGCCGTTCCCATCATATCATATCTTTGAGTGGATGCATTGGAACGGCTTTTTGTGACAGACATAATTACCTGATGCCGTCTGCTTGCACCTGGAAAGGTTTTTGATGGGATTGATTATACGCAAAACGGCAGCTTTGCTTATTACTTCGAATCAAATTGCAAAAAAAAAAAACCATTGTTGTCAAATTTCAGGTCTCACTTTTGTTTCTCGATTTCTGATTTCTCTTTTTGTGTGTTTGTGTGTGTGTGCAGGTGTTTCAAATCCGAGTAATATCATGCCGGATGATCGGGAGTGTGTCATCAATAACCGCGCATTCTTCGTGTTCGGTTCTCTGGTAGCATTCTACATTCCGATGCTCATTATGGTGGTCACATACGCACTCACCGTACAACTGCTTCGGAAGAAGGTATCAAATCAAATCCCATATCATTACTTAAGTACGGTATCTGGGACCAGCTTCACATGAAAGTTTGATGAAAGCTTGGCAAAAAGTAAACTGAACACATAGTGACACAAAATCATAGAAGATTACACAATTGTGATTCAAAAACTCAACGTGCACTGAAAAAAATAGATTTGTGAAATCAGTAAAATGAAGCAAAGGCTAATTTTACCAGCCATTTTTAGTCAAATTTACTATTTTTTTAGCTAGTTTTACGTTTTGGATCGTAAATTTTGCTTAATTTTGATTAATTTTACAATTTTGATCATAAATTTTACCAATCGGATTGTAAATTTAACAATTCAAAGCATTGTAATTTTTGCAAGTTGTATAGCTGTCACGCCAAGACAGCCATGTAATATGCAAAAGTCACAATGATTTGGATTGTAAAATGTACTAGTTAGATTGAAAAATTTGCAATCCAAATAGAAAAATTACTAAAACTTAAGCAAAATTTACAATTCAAATCGTAAAATTAGCCATAAGTTTAGTAGGATTTACTGAAATTAACAAGTAAAATTAGCATGTGCTTTATTTTACTGTTTTTTACAAAACTTAATTGCTTTTTTAGTAATTTCATTTTTTTCAGTGTGCACAAAATAAATAAAAGTTATCAAAGCACTTGTGGTTGAGATTGTTTCAGAAGTGTAGGCGCACCTTGGTCGATTATTTTTGGGATCTCTGAACGTTACTTCTCTTATTACAAAGTGAAATTGAATGAGAATGAATTCTTCACTGCATGATTTTTTCTGGACAGATAAAATAGTTTTCAGGGAAAAAATGGCATTTGGGCAGTTGCAAGGGTTTAAAATGTTGTGTTTTTTATAAAGAAAATGATAGTACTTGATGAGCTGAGAACAATGGTGCCTTTGGTTTTTTCCCAAGTGTCCCGGTTTTGGAGATACACGCACGTAAAGTTGTAGAAAATTATGGGCGTAGTGACGTCATTACGCGGAATTCACATTTAAAACAATGTATTTTCGGCCAAAATCCTACCTCCGGAACAATGGGACTTAATTAGAAACCAAAGGCATCTTTGTTCTCAGTTCATCAAGTACTTTTATTTTCTTTGTAAAAAAACACAACAATTCAGACCTTTGCAACTTCCCCATCAAAGGGGGAAGAAAATAGCAACGCAGGAAAAAATTAATTTTTTCTAGAGCTGGAACTTCATGCATCTGTCTTGAAATACTTTCCCCCGTTGCTTCCGCTATTTTCATTCGAGAGAAGAGCGCTAGAAACGGGCATACACACACTTGCTCTACCTGCAGGAAGTTTTCTGCAACTATCAGTTCCAGGATCGGCCGATAGGTGGCGGTGGTGTTGCGGAATCGTTTCATCCTAACTGAGACCGCAGATGAACTGAGCAATGAGCTGAGCATTCACTGACGAAACAAATTCTTCCATTCATTGTCTTAACGAATCCTTCAACTTTAATGAACGTATTTTAATTCTCGTTAACACCAGAATAATTGAGCAACTATAATGACAGAAGTTCCGATTTTGCCTAGAAGTTCTTTTTTTTCTTCTTCTTTAATTTTTATAATTTATGGGGTTGTGGCTCCATGAATTTTCCTAAACAATAAAATGGATATTTGTAGGTGCCCCTTTGGAAGCTCATTTGATGTAACGCTTTCGATCCGATTACGAATTGTTACAATACGATCACCCGTGATTTACAACTCCCTTTCCCTCGGGGTCCGAGGGGGGGGGGGAGGGGAAGTCATCTTCTTTAAAGTCTTTAAATTGTATCTGTGCGTTTCCGCTTCTGCTAGAAAAAAAGATTCTAACACTGTCGAGGGAAAGGAGTAACATTTAAAAAATAAAAATAAAGAAAACAAGAATAATTATAGTTGATTGAACATGTGTAATGACATAAAAATGGTGACTGCAAACACGTGGTCAAAGTTCACAGAGAAAAAAACGTTTTCGATTCAAAAAGAAATATTTTTGAATTATATGACCAAAAGACGTCTTTTAAAATTGAAAATAAGTTTTGTTAAATTAAAAAAAAACAAAAAAAAAAACCGTTTGATCAAAATACCGAATTTTCAGTTTAAAAATCAATTATTTTCAATATGAATACAGTTATTTTTAATTTAAAAACAATTATTTTTAACTTTAAAAACAGTTAAGTAATTTTTGTTTAAAAGTACGTCTTATTTTCACATACATAATTAAAAAAAAAAAAAAAAAAAAAAAAAAAAAAAAAAAAAAAAAAATTCTAAACATTTTTTTTTCTGTGTTATTGCTTTAACAAAATGGGATGCTAAATTAACAAAATAACTGTATTAAACAGTCAAAATGAATGTTAAATCAACCAATTGATATGAATTTTACTTGAAATTTTGTTGCTTCAACAATCTAATTACTCAGCTTAACAATCATATTTTGTTAATTTAGCCTCCCGTTTTCTTACATGATAACTTTCACCATTTTGTGGTCACCACTTTTATAACATTAGCAATATTAGCATAGTTCAATCAACTAATTTTTTTCTTTTTCAGCGAAGTTTTGATACCCAGCACAGAGAACACTTCAAATGCATTCAATTTAATCAGTGTAAATGTATTTTCTTTCCCTTCCTCTTCTAGGCTCGGTTTTTAGAGAATCATCCTGGAGGGGAGTCTGAGCCCGTTTTCCGAAGATTGGGAGGTCGTTATTGCAAGCCTAAGGGAGGGGGAGGAGGAAGAGCAGCAACACCAACCTCTGACTCCTATGAATCAGCGCCCAAGGCCCGAAAAACGTTCGGTATCATTAAAAACAAGATCAATTTCCGTCCGTCAACCCTATTTGATAGGTATACCGATGTTGCTAATTTGCTTTAAAAAAAAGCTCCCTGATATTCTAAAATTCATAGCAGCAGGGAGTGATACAACTATTGTATTGTTGAATGGGACTCTTGCAAACTTTTGCTGTGAGCAAATGAATATCCCAATCTGATGTAAAAACCAGCGAAAATCACGAAAAGCACACTAAAAAAGTCTAAAATTCAGTAATAAACTCACATGCTATAACGGCAAGTTCGTAATAGCGGTTCAACGCAGGTCTCATGGGAGATTCCCGTCTATTATGTCACTTTCTCTACAGAAACACAGAGATATGTCCTATAATGTAGATAGGAATCTCCCATGATACCCTGTGTTGAACCGCCACTAAGCCCGATTTTGAAAGTGAATTTCGTGATTTTTTAGTGTACCTATTCATCGTCATTTTTACAGGTTTTTATGCAAGCACATAAAGTATGTCGAATTTGCAGCTACTGCGGCGTGAGTATGAGTTCTGAAGACATAGATTATGTCTTATAAGCACATACGTTTGTCGTTCAAAAACTTAGATTATGTCGTTCAAGCACATAAAATATGCTGTTAGAAAACATACTCAGCCCAGCAGCTGCAAAGTCACCATACTCTACGTGCTTCGTCGACATACCTTTTTCTCCGTGACCAATCAACACTGCAATCCCCTGTGGCAAAAGTTTGCAAGAGCCCCATTGATGAGATATTAAGAACAATTACGTATGTATAATACCAGATGGTCTGTCCGTCCTCAAAAGTTCAAAGTTCGAATTGTTATTTTGTGTGTTTCTGATTAGTGAAACCGGTTGTTTTTTTACCCGACGATTGAAGCTTGTAGTCTATTTGTCAGTTATAAAAAAAAAAACCGTTCAACCGTTAAAAATAACCTCATTTGTACACAATGAACCCTTTTAAATATTAATTTTTGAATACTACCGTTGACCATATATACATTCTGTTTTATTTTTGATTTCTTAAAAAGCTTCTCAATATCTGCTATTTTTATATTTCCGGAATTTAAGTGTTTATTTCAGAAGTGTTGGCGCAGCTTACCGATATCATCTTTGGCGAATTTTCAATATTCATCGTTCAAATGAAAGAAAAAACTTGCCTGCAACTTTGACCTCCTATAATTTTAAATCAATCCTCAATAAAAAGCCGACGCTTAAATTCATTTTCATTAGTGTTTATTATACATATGTATTAAGAGTAATACCGTTAAAAAACTCAATAGATTATCGGTCTAGATGCCCAGAAATCCCCCCCCCAGAATTAACTATTCGATCGCTTATTGCAAAAGTTAGCTAAAGTCTCATTATCCAACAAATGGCAAGACTGAGTACAACTGTCTTACAAGGATTAAGGAATGACCAATGAGAATGAATTCTTTAAAATATGTTCACTGAAAAAATTAAATAGTTAAAAAAGTACAGAACAAAATGATTTGCTAAATTAACCGATAATTTTGTTAAATTAACAACTCAAATGCTAAATCAGCAATTCATTTTGTTAGCTTAACAACTAATTTGCCCAACCAGCAAATCAAATAGTAAAAATAACAATTTTCAGGATGGGATAACAAATTAGTAAGTAAAATCAGCAATTTATTTTGCTCATATAACAAGCTGAATTGTTAGATCAACTAATTGGGTTAAGTTCTGTATTTTTTTTTTACTATATTTAAAATTCCTAAATTGACAATGTCTATTTTGTTAAAAGAACACCATTATGTGGTTGATTTGAAAACTATTTTTGTAAGCGCAATAAATAAATTGTGAACTTAACAGAAAACCCTGGTTGATTTAGCAACTTTCAATTTTTGTTAAATCAGCAAATTTTGAATTGTTGCTTTAACAATTGATTTTTTTCAGTGTTGAAGTCTTATGTAAATCATCTATTTTCCAGGCAATCGAACAGTGTTCAAATCGTTAGTTCCTCTCAGAATCAGCTGAATTACGCAAATGGCGGTAACAATGTTCCGGACAATTCAGCCAAATCAGCATCTGCCGGAGCAACCGGTGCAGCAGCAGTTGGGGTGGCTGCAGCGGCGGCTGGGGCGGCAATGGCTGCGGCCGGATCAGTGGTCTGCGATAGGGAGACCCAAACTCCGGAGAACATAGCCCGAGAGACTAGAAACTTCAAACTCAAAACACTCCGATTGCAGCTGAATATGACACCCTCGACTTTAAATTTAAGGTGAGTGCCAATGATGGATTCCAAATATAGTATACTATATGGAGATACGCAAAATTGTGTTATATTTATGGCGGAGAAAATGGGCCTGCAGGCCGATCTTTGAAATCACTAGATAAGGCTGATAGACTGGATAAATGGAGGGCTGCGGTCCCGGTTCACTTGCCCTAAAATATTTGACCTAAACGCAGATTACCTGCAGGTTTTTTGTCTAAAAATAGTTTTCCTACACAATTTGATCTAAGGTATATTTGATCTAAATGTTTCTTTGCCTAAAATTATCAGCTGGCATGTACGTCTCCTTCTCAAAAAATGATTGCTATAGAGAGGAAAGAAACTGTAAATAATTTTCATACCAAACCTACAAGGAAATGAAAATTTTTCCCGCTGAATTTTATGCATGTCAAAATTATTAATTGCTCTGTTATTGACGAACTCATTTTATGTCAAGTTTTCGGTTTCTTTTTTACGGTTTTAACGGTTTTTTCAGTTTTATTTTGGTTTTATGATTCACTTTTTTACAATTTTTTTTTATTGAGGCATTTTGCCCTAAGGATATTAGGTAAAAGGTCTTTGAGGTAAAATGCGTTTTAGGTGAAAATTGGTATGGCAACTATCATTAAGTAAATAAACTGTGGGGAATGCCTTACGAACACTTTCTCACACTATTTTTATCTGGGGGAGACCCCCAGACCCCCCTTCAGAATTCTGGAAGAGCCCCCTAACCCCCTAAAGAGTTCTGGGGGGGACCCCCAGACCCCCCTTCAGAATTCTGGAGGAGACCTACAGACCCCCTAAAATTTCAAATATTTTCACCCCCGGACATAAACCTGCCTTCAATCCGAAGAGTTTGCTATTTTGTAGAGAAGCTGTAGGAACAGTTGCCTGTTTTGTTATTTGAAGGCTAACTGAGAGCCTTAATTTCTATTCTGCTGTTGCTTATAACAGGGTTTAGAGTAATTATTCCAGATTCCAATAAGTTTTTATTCTTTGAGCTGCATTCATTATATTTGCTCTTTGTTCTATTATTGGGAGTTTCTATTAATATACATTAGACATGATGAGAGGCCATTACTTTGAATAAATCATGATTGACTTTGTCGTGAGAGGCCAACTATCGCAACAAAATACCTTGAAAATCTCTGCGCCATCGCAATACTTTCTCAATTTTTCTAGTTTCATTAGAGTGAGAAAGTAAAAAGAAGTAGGTAATCTGTTTTTAGATAAAAAGTTTTAGGGCAAGCGTCCGGGGACTGAAGGGCTCCTATCAAAAAGTAGAGCTCTTTAATCAAGTATCCCTCCGCTACATTCGATAAGATATCTGCTTTTATCGGCTTGTTTCAAGCAGCCGGTAGTTTATCGAATGGAGCGGAGGGATACTTGGTAAAAGAGCTCTACTTTTTGATAAACACGTTAAAGGGACCAATAGCAGGCCTTCATTTATCCAGTCTACCAGCCTTATCTAATGATTTCGAAGAACGGCCCGCTGGTCTGGGGTACATAATGCACCTGCAAGAATGAGAGAATACCACCCTCTAGCTTCGCAACACAGTCTAAATGTATAACCTATGTACAAATATACGTATTAAATTAAATTCAGATATGGCACTATATTAACATAATAATTAGTGAAACATGATAAGTTGAAAATGCCTATATATTTATATACATATTTATATTTTTTGTTAAATATTTATTATCATTATGTTTAACACTGAAGATGGCTGATCTTCTGCAGCCGAAACGTTTGTTTTCTTAAATCTATAATTGCAATTTTCTTACTTATTATGTTTTACTAATTATTACAAATGTACGTATATGTGTGTCGTGAAGCAATAGCAGGTTGCATCTACCCCTGAAATCGGAGCCCATTTCTCTGAAAAATTTGCGTATTCGGCGTATAGTGTAATATCTTTGATAGATTCTCACGATTTTCACGAGTTCTCTAAAAAATATATCTGATCGTTGCCTCCGATGTCTAAAGGCTAAAACATCCCCAGTTTTTCGTTCGGAAGCCTAACAGACGCCATCTATCCGGGGTGTGGTCCCTCCGTAATTTTTGGTTGTAAGTTCTCATTTTCTCAATATTTTTATCTACGTCAATTATTTCAGCCACAGTGCGTCCAAAGATTCAATTGTAATAGTCTGAATTGTGTTTTACCGAGATTTATAAGCTTCGTTACATGCGCATTTAATCGCGCTTCTTAAGTTTTTTAAGTTTTCGAGAGAATTTGTTTTGGTTGCCTAAAAAGCTCTAATGTGGTCTGAAATTTAGATTTAAAACTAAATAATTACCCAGGAAAGTGCCTGATATTAGTGAAAAACTGCATCCATGTTGTCAAGTTAGGTTTGTTTACTTTATTCATGGGGGTCTTTTCGATTTAGATGTTTTGGCCTTTAGAATTACGAAGGCATCGATCTGATTGACTACTAGACGCCTCAGCTTATAGGTAACAATACAGCAACTTATTTAGGGATTTTTCTTCTATATTATTAAATGAATGTGCACTTTTTTTCTGGTCTATTTTTCTCAAAAACTGAGCAAAATTCATCCATTCAAACGGCCACCAATCAAATTTTGTAGAAATTCCGTGGTGAAATGATTTCTATGCGTAGTTTAGTTTAAAAGTCCGCTGAACTCCTAAATATTCTATCGAGCTATGCACAGATAAAGAGGCAAGATATAGTTTTAATGGAGTTAAATAAGAAACCAATGTAGTTTTAACCACCTAGGCTCTGGCTCTTTTATGCTAATCTTTTTTGGTTCTTCACATCAGAACAGCGCAGTATAGTTTGGTGTATTTTAAGTAGCAACTATATTCAGCAGTTTTTGGTTGAGTACCGAACTTCAATTATTATAAGTGAATCGTTGAATCCTCACTGAATCGTTTAAAAATTTTAAAACGTCCAAACGTAATGATGTTC
Source organism: Trialeurodes vaporariorum (assembly GCA_011764245.1). Classification (NCBI taxonomy): domain Eukaryota; kingdom Metazoa; phylum Arthropoda; class Insecta; order Hemiptera; family Aleyrodidae; genus Trialeurodes; species Trialeurodes vaporariorum. The sequence goes on from VMOF01000001.1 coordinate 56,499,828, forward strand.
AAAAAAGAATGTAAGACCAACTTAAAAATCGGACCTTAATCGGACCGTGTCTAGCAAGTAATTTTCATTTGATCATTTGGGCAAGAGATCGAAATTTTGAAATTCATGCTTTCTTTTTGTTGCTTTTTCAAAGAGAAAGAGAGAAAAAAAAATAGTGGGAAATTGAACGAATCTTTCCAAAGAATCACTAACTCTCGTACATTAGGATCAGGTTGTCCATAGTATTGGACAAACTTTATCAATTGTCCCAAGATTAGAATCGGTCCAATAATAAACCACAGAAGAAACATTCTAGGAAAACAACTTTCATGTAACCATTAAATAGACCATTAAAAATTGCGCTAAATTATTTTGGACAAGTATTAGACAGATTGTTATTAGCCCTTCAGCTTTCCTTAAGAATTCAAGTTTTCTCCTCTGTGCTATACCGTTTATACGGAGCAAGATTGTGGTAGAAATTTCCAACCCACTGAATAATGTCTACTAATTTGTGATTTTGGTCGGCTTCTTTTTTCAGATTTCTTGCCAATCGAAACAAGCGGCAGAACCTAGCAGCTGCGAATGCCGTTAGAACGGAGCAAAAGGCATCCAAAGTGTTGGGTCTTGTGTTTTTTACGTTTGTCCTGTGTTGGGCGCCATTCTTTTCACTAAACATCCTTTTTGCAATATGTCCAAAGCCCAAGTGCCAAGTCCCTGATCACGTTGTCAGCGTATGTTTGTGGTTAGGCTACGTCTCATCCACAATAAATCCTATTATTTATACGATATTCAACAGAACCTTCAGGGCAGCGTTTATAAGGTAATTTTTTATATTGGCGCAAAACTCTGATTTAAAATCTAGAGAAATTATACTAAAATAGCAATACTCTGTTTGAAAAAACTCATATTTTTTCTTCCTTCCAAAAAGCAGTCCCTTCCCGCCGACCTTTTAAGCCTAAAACGAGCCATAAAAGAGAGGGTGTTTAAATCTATGTTGATTGAATGAGGCAAATTCTCAAAGTACCTTACAAACTAATGGATGATCAAAATTGTTGATTTATTCTTTTTACCAGCATCAGTTTTTCGGGTAGTATCATACAGGGAGGGAGGGGGGAGACAAAAACAAAAAAAAAAAAACAAAGCAATAAAAACATGAAACGTATAATTTTTTTTTTATCTTATTTTATTCGAAGAGTACATCATTGACGAAATATTTTTTAGATTGTGTCAAAAATCAAAGATAAACTTTTTAGACATTTCAAGACATACCTTTTCTATACACGACGAAATGAACTGGAAAATAATTTTAATTTAACTTGAATATTTCATCCTCAAGTGTAAAGAGGCTGTTTTATTTCAAAAAATCCTCAATGGGTCTGTTGCATACTTTTGCTACAACAGTATGTGGTGTAAAATCACGTAAAAATTACATTGGAATCATCAGATAGTCTCAAAACCCACAAAAGACGTTTTAAGGAAAGCCTAAGATGGCTGTCGAAAGGGCGAACCAGCCCTGCATGCATTCACCACGAGCACCAAAAGATGGCCGATGACGGCGATTTATAGGTCAGTTGCACTCAGTGGTGGCTCATGCAATTTGGCAACCACGTTTATGCGTCATTTAAACCTGTGCAAAAGTATCGATATCTTGGGGGTGCTATTGCACCTCCTGAAGTTCGATTGTTACACGTTGGTTTAAATGGAGAAACTACACTGTTGCCACATTGCACGAGCCGCTACTGGTTGCACTGTCAACAGAATCGACTTTTGATGCTTGATTCATATAGAGTTTGCCGGGAAAATAACAATGAGTTTTGTTCCATCAAAATCCGTTCAGAAATAAGCGAGATATAACCATTTGAAAATGACGGCATTATTGCGTCATTTCGTCGTAAAGTTTGGACCGATTTGCATGTTTCCACTACAGCTACGCAGACCTGTGCAGGGCCGCCAACCACTTTGCTCACGAAATATCGCCACCATATTTCATTTCATTGCTTATGTTCGTACTTGTTGCATGTATTGTATCGACTACCGTTCGGGGAGCTTTGGTTCCAAACAAACTTTGGTTCATTATGATAATCCCATGGGCGCATTTTTGAACGGAAATTTTGGCAATTTAATCGCAAGGAACTAATGCGATCTTTTCGCGATTATGAATTCTACGTCTTCCAAAATGCTTAATTATGCTTGGTTTCTCGAAGAAAACTTCCGAAATCAACATGATATTCCAGATTATACGGAATTTTACACCTTTTACATAGCAATGCATGGAAAAACCCGAAAGATAAACTATAAATCGGGTCTCTACGATTTACCACTTTTATTAACTCGAGCGATATTGAGTGAAGTTTTTTGATTGGCTGAATCCATTTCGAAACTTAATGCTCACTGAAACGGACCAATGTTGTTACCTATATAGACCAACTTTTTGTTAAAATTGCCTAAGAATAATAATTTAAGCCTGAATTGTAATTTTAAGGAGAAAACTGAAGCTGCGACAAAAATCAGCGACTTAAAACACTCGGATTAGCTGATTCAACTTCCCAAATTCATGGAATTTTCCAACATAAAATAAAATTTACTGAGAAAAGAGAATCAAGATAGGAGCATTTTCGGACATTTCTTCGTCATAATCGAAGTTATTGTTGCGTGCAATTTCTGCGAAGAGGGCGGCAAAATCAAACATTATTTCTGATTATGAATTCTACGTCTTCCAAAATGCTTAATTATGCTTGGTTTCACGACGAAAACTTCCGAAAGCAACAAGATATTTCAGATAAATTAATCACGAAATCCACTCCTAAACTCACAAAATGCTTTTAAATGCGAGACCGTAATGGCGGCCGAGGCCGCGGTTTTCTTATGGCAATTATATGCTTCTTCTTCTTCTTGTGTGGTGTTGCGAGAACACCTCGTGTAGATGGCGCTGATTGAAGATGGGGAACCCCAATGAAAACCGCGGCCCCGGCCGCCATTACGGTCTCGCGTTTAAAAGCATTTTGTGAGTTTAGGAGTGGATTTCGTGATTTTTTAGTGCGCTAATCGTTATTTTTACTGGGTATTACCCCATTATCAACTATTAATAAGCCTGTAGCAAAAGTTTGCAACAGCTCCATTCTCATTTCCAAAATATTCTATGTATAGAAAGAAGTTCGACAAATTATATGTGGTCAGATTGATCGAGAGTGGACTGTTTCATAGAGCAAGAGACGCAGCCATGGAAGTATTAATTGCGTTTCTTTTTTATGCAATATGGAATAGAAATTGACGCATTTTTAAATTTGAGGCCTTTCACAATGGCCGATCTTAGCAGGGACTTCATTTTTTTGGTGTGCGGCCTGAGTTTTGGCTACTTTGTTTTCTTAATTGACTTACTGCTGGGTTACTTATGTGGATCCAGGTATTCTAAAAGAGGGAAGAAGGATACTTTTTTGCAGTCCTTGAAGAAACGTTTCAAGAAAAATACCTTTACTTTTCAGAAATAACTTTTGATTTTGCCGCCCTCTTCGCAGAAATTGCACGCAACAATAACTTCGATTATGACGAAGCAATGTCCGAAAATGCTCCTATCTGGATTATCTTTTCTCAGTAAATTTTATTTTATGTTGGAAAATTCCATGAATTTGGGATGTTGAATCAGCTTAACCCGAGTGTTTTGAGTCGCTGATTTTTGTCGGACCTTCAGTTTTCTCCTTAAAATTACAATTCAGGCTTAAATTATTATTCTTAGGCAAGTTTAACAAAAAGTTGGTCTATATAGGTAACAACATTGGTCCGTTTCAGTGAGCACTAAGTTTCGAAATGGATTCAGCCAATCAAAAAACTTCACTCAATATCGCTCGAGTTAACCCTTGTGAGCCTAAGGGGGGGGGGTACATTTGTACCCCAGGCCAGTTTTTTTGACGCCATTTTGTCAAAACTGCTCAAAATTTTTTGGGACTTCATGACATTTTAAGTTAGGATACTTAGAACACGTCCACCAAATTTCATTAATTTTTATGAAGTTTTGTCGATATTATAGAAATTTAAAGTGTTGGGGAACAAACATTCCCCCCCTTCGTCCTGCCAGTTTTAAGTTTGGAACCATCTATTACAGTGACTTTTACGGAAATTTTATGTAGATTAAGAATATTAAGTCAGATCATTGAAAAAAAATTGAAAATTTATCAAAAATGGAAAACTAAGATGGTACCCCATTTCATGTTTTCCATTTTTTTTTATTTTGGCATTTTTTTTTAAAGTAGGTGTAAATTTGGCAACATAGCAAAAATTTACTCAAATTTCACATAAATTACTCTCTTAGGGTACTAAGTACATAATCCATCCATTAAAGTTTCAAAATTATTGATACTGACTGTGCTGCATGAAAATATCCTTGGGGGTACAAAAACACCCCCCCCCCCCTTAGTCCTTTGTGTTACCGAAATACCTTAGGCTCACAAGGGTTAATAAAAGTGGTAAATCGTAGAGACCTGATTTATAGTTTAACTTTCGGTCTTTTCCGTGCATTGCTATGTAAAAGGTGTAAAATTCCGTTTAATCTGGAATATCTTGTTGATTTCGGAAGTTTTCGTCGAGAAACCAAGCATCATTAAGCATTTTGGAAGACGTAGAATTCATAATCGCGAAAAGATCGAATTAGTTCCTTGCGATGAAATTGCCAAAATTTCCGTTCAATAATGCGCCCATGGCATTATTATAACCAACCTTTGTTTATGGAGCCAAAGCTTCCAGAACAGTGGCGGCTCGTGCATTTGGCAACAGTGTTTTCCCTCCAAATATGGACGGACGCAGGAATTCGTCTTGCTCTTTCCTGCCATTTGAAAACATGTGTTAGAAAAGAATAGCAGAGAGGTCCATCACGTGGCTTTAGCCCCTATCTCCGTAAATCAATAGAAGAAAAGTAATCGCTAATGAAGCGCCGCGCCGCTTCACTATCGAATCGATTGTTGTCATTGAATCAAATGGATGGAAAACATTGTTGCCAAATAGCACGAGCCGCCGCTGTCCCCGAACGGAAATCGATACGATACATCGCTGTATTGAAACAGTCCATTCCGGTAACATTATGGCGCAGCGTGCGATTTTGCAACGTTGTATTCTGTCTATTTAAACCCATGTGAAAGGTCGAATGCGAAGGTGTTCACCAAACACCCAATAGTTCGATATTTTTCATTGGTTTAAATGGACAAACTGGACCGTTGCCAAATTGAACCATCTCGATCAGTCATGGGTACCTAATTTTAAATTACAATCGCGTCTGTTTCCAGGTTGTTGCAATGCAAGTGTCAAAAACTCTCGAGACCTCCAAGATATCGGTCAGTGAACGAGAACAGAAATTCTGCGACTACCCCTGCGGGAGCTGTTGGGAGCGCTGCAACTTTGCCAATTTCACTATCGATGCAAGGAACGCCTCTCCTCCAAACTACACCTTCCACAACTTCGCATTCCTCATACTTGGCGCGGAATTGTTATCCTGATAGTTTTAGCGTTCAGGAAGAAACAGACGAATGAATGAGTTATTTTTGCCAAAATAAGAGGGAGGTGTGCCACAATAGCTGCCGCGGAAAAAAATAAAATTGCCAAAAAGGCAATTTAGTTTTGTAAAATCAGTAAAATGAAGCATATGCTAAATTTACTAGTTATATTTGGTAAAACTTACTAAACTTTTTGCTAATTTTACAATTTGAACTGTACATTTTGCTCTAGTGTTTTTTTTAATTTTCCACTGTGAAATGTAATTTTTTCTATTCGAATCGTAAGTTTTACAATTCAAAAAATTGTGACTTTTTCAATTAGATTTGACGTGACAAATATACTTATTAGACGGAAAAAAAACTACGGTGAAAATAACCAAACGGATACCTGATTTTGGCACCTGCTAGATGTTATGGTAATGTTAACCAGACGTATACTATGTTTTGACTAGGTACTAGGTGATGTTACCTGATTGCAGTGTTACCTCATTGTCGAGTTTACTCAAAGTATCGGTAAATGTACCATACTTCTGGTCAAGTTTACCATAACATCTAGCAGGGGTCAAAATCAGGTATCCGTATGGTTATTTTCACTAATATTTTTTTTCCGTGTGCGAAATCCACAAAGTTTTGGATTGTAAAATTTATTATCTATGTGGTAAAATTTTCAATCCAAATTATAAAATTAATACAACTTATTTTGCAAAATTTTCAATCTAAAACGTAAAATTAGCTACACATACGTGTATAGTAAATTTTACCAAAAATGACTAGTAAAATTAGCATTTTCTTCATTTTACTGATTTTACAAACCTAATTTTTTACGTGTGGACCACTGGACCTCGGCCCGAAACTGAAAATGGACTAATAATACTTAAAGGAAAAACTCTCTCAGTGCGTCGCGTCGCGTCGTAGAGAGGCGGATCAAGATTTGGAGATTTTTCAGGAGAGCAAAACGGAGATTTTGCAAAGACGAGTACTGCGGCGATTTCATGTAAAGTTCCATTTATGAAGCCAAGTTTAGAGCAATTGTTTTAATGTTGTGTAATTTGAATTCTGAAGTCAACACAAAGTCAACGAGTCTATAACTAATTATATTTTGCGTCACTCAGCCAAAAAAAATATAAACATTTTTTAAAGCGACCGAATTTTACTGTATCCTATTTGATTCACTTTTAGAAATTTCTTTCATGGCCAGTGAAAAGTTTATTTTTTTATTTTTTACAGTCTTCCCTCGTGAAAACGTTTTACTTAGTTTACGTCTCAAGCAGCGTTTCTCTGAAAGTTTGTTGAACATAACCGAAGGCTAAGAATCTTCAAAGCAGAACTTCAAACTATTTTTTTGTTTTGTTTTGTTTTGTTTTTTTTTGTTGTTGTAAATTTCTATAATTTTAGTCAAATGTGTAAAGTCATGATTGTTTTGTTTTAGAAATAGATGAGAGATTGAGATTAGAATACTGGCTCGGTAACATCAAACTTATTTGGAGAGAATCTTTGAAGCAACGATGCAGATGCATAGTTACAATACTCTGGAAAATAAAGTCCAAAACTTAGAACAGGAAAACGCGTTTTGTTGCTATTGCACCAAATGGAACGTGCCATAGTTATAAGAATCAATTCTGTGCGATAACCAGTGGCGGCGCGTGCACTTTGACAACAATGTATTGAATCCATTTAAACTCATGTAAAAGATCGAATTCAGGGGGTGCATAGTGCACAAGGAAAATTTGATATATTTAATGAGTTTAAATGGAGCAGATGCGTTGTTGCTAGATGGCACGCGACGCCACTGGCGATAACTATTCGTGCTCGCCCGATATGGTTTTGCGTCTCTTCAAAATGAAGGCGCCGCGCCGCGCCGTGCCACCAGTCTTTACCATTGTATGTTTGAACGGCGGATAAAAATACTCTCCTTCTCGCAAAATTTGAGCGTGATTGTTCCATATAGTTCGTTTCAGAAGTAAAGGCGTAGCTTATCGCTGATCTAGTGAAATTCTCGCTTTTCATCCTTTAAATAAATAAATAAATAAATAAATAAATAAATAAATAATAATATAATTTAAATAAAAATTGCCTGCTACTTTAATCTTCATGATTTTACAGCGTTCTTCAAATGAAAAGCAAACGCCTAAATTCATTTTCATTTATCATCATTATGTCATAGGAGAAATAAATTTGGAGAGTTCCAAAGATTATTGGTCTAGATGCAACTGTACTCCTGAAATGACCTGTACAGTGTACCCTCGATGCTCAAACACGCAAAGTTAGGTATAATTGCCTCACGCCAATGAGTCATGCCAAAATTCTGTCTCTTTTCAGTTTTCACATCAAAGATAATTTCAGATATTGAATTAATACCAGGAAAACCTGCCTTCTTTATGGTATTATTATTTTCATGTCGTCTCATCGCTATCATCGTTCTATAGATATAAATTTTACTCCTCGTGTATCAAAATCTGACAATGATTTATCGAATTAGTTTATAGTTCTCTAGCAGTGGTGGCTTATGAAGGAAGTAAAATAGCATACTCCAGAAATAAATTCATTGAATGTCCTGATATCCTGACATGTTGCATGCAAGGAGGTAGATTATTATTATGAGTAATACCAATGGAACACTTTGAAGGGGCATCAAATGCCAAATAATCCCCCCCCCCTATTTAATCCTAACAGTTTGACATTTTCGCTGTAGAAAAATGGAAAGTTGTAGAATTCTCAACAGAAAATTCTGAAATTGTTGTCGAGCCTGTTCGCACGTTTGTTACTTATCTTAAATCAGCACTAAAAGAAGAAATAAAATATGTCCATTGGAATAAAAAAACATTGTAATTGATCAATGGATTTGTTCTTTGGCTTTGTTGTTGACGGATAATATTGACCTCTACAGTATTACATAAGAGCGTCTTTGATTTTTTCTCTGGAAGTAATTTTTTTTTTTGTATTTTTCTTTTCAGAGTCAGTTTTTTCAACTTAACTGAAAATTGTTGTTATGTAAAATTACGGGAAATCGAAGGTTTTGCAAAAGAGACAGCGGAAAAAAAATAATCAAAATTCAACAATAAACAAATAAATAATAATAGTAATAAAAAACAAAAACCACCAGGTAAGAAAAAAAGCACAATGGGGCAGTTGCAAGGGTCTGAAATATTGTGTTTTTTTTAAAGAAAATGATAGTACTTGATGAGTTGAGAACATTGGTGCTTTTGGTTTTTTCGTAAGTGCCCCGGTTTCAGAGATACACGAGTGTAAAGTTGTAGAAAATGGTGTGTGTAGTGACGTCACAACGCGGAATTCCCATTTAAAACAATGTATTTTGGGCCAAAATCTCATCTCGAGAACAATTGGACTTAAGGAGAAACCAAAGGCATATTTGTTCTCAGCTCATCAAGTACTTTCATTTTCTTTATAAAAAACACAACATTTCAGACCCTTGCAACTGCCCCATTTTCGCCTCAGGAACCGTTTCCGGCCCTCTTGAGTAAATTTCGAACCCATCAAATGTAAAAAGAAAGAAAACGCAAATTTTCAAAAGATACTGAAATTAGGTTATCTATTGCATCTATGATTATTAGGCTAGGAAATGGCCAGGTTTTCAAAACGAAGAAATGCAAACTTTATGGTCTGAACAGTGAAGAGCTCATATGCTCACAAGCTCATATCTTTATATAATATAATATTAGAGCTGATTTCTTGTTAGACAGTTTCCGGTTTTCTATTTTATATCACGTGATTTTCATTGAGACGCTCGAGACGTATTGGTAAGATACACATATTATCCTACGCATAGCCGTAGCCGGGGTATTGTCTTTATCTCTTTCAGCCCATTTGAACGCATGCGTTAGAAAAGGATGGATATAGGGGCTGTCACGTGACTTCAGCCCCTGTTTCTGTCCTTTTCTAACACATGCGTTTAAATGGGCTCAGAGAGAGAAAGACAATATCCTGGCTACGGCTATGCTCCTACGTTTCACATGCGCAATTTGCATCGGCATACCTGATTTGCCTAATCATACTAATATTCAATAAATCGACATAACTGCCATAATTATGAACTAATGGAAAATAATCGATTTAATGGGGGCTTGACTGATCTTCCGATACTTCTCAAAACCGTTTCAAATGAAAGAAAAGCTTTAATCGATAGCCTGCGAGCCACCACTAATTTATTCGCTGAAATACTTGATTCATATCTGTCTAAAACGTAAATATATCAATGGCGCCTGTGTAAATACGCCACCCTGTAAATAATGTATAAAAAAATCAATGTAAATAGAATTCTGAAAGTAGCATGACTTGAAATTAATTTGTTTTTCTACGGTTTAGAATTGTACTATTTGTTTTAGATAAGTTTCGTTGTAAGTATTGAAGCTCTTTGTTAAAACTAACTTCAACCTGTGTAAAACGTTGAAAGATTCCTTTACATGTATCCAATTTTAAGCGAAATTCCCTTTTGTGATGGTGAAATAAATGCATATTTTCTTTTATATTGACTTTATCTTTTTCCTCAAATTTATCTTATGTACTATCGACGAATTAAAGATTGTAGCGAGATTTTCACGAGCTAGGTTTTGCCTTAAATCTGTTTGAACCCCCCAAATACCTCTCTGTCAGGGGGGGGGGGACTGTCAAGGGCTTTTGAAAATATCAAAAATGAAAAATTTGGGGGTAAATTTCCCCAATCTGACTATTTTCTTTCTAATCCTTTGGTTCCGTATAGTTTTGCCGAGAAAAATTTCGGAAATAAATTCCGATATAAATGCCCTATCCGGGTGATTTGGTGCACCCTGTACAATATCTCGGAGGGACTCTAAGCGACCACTGCCGCATGCCATGCGTTTGAGTGTGGGACTGATCTGCAATGGCTCTCCTACTCCACCCGGGCACCCGCACTGCGCAGTGCGCACTGTCCCCTCGCCAGCAAGGTGTGAGGAGTATGAAAAGTGGCCAACACGGAACCTTGAAGGCAAAACTTAGCTCGTGAAAATCTCGCCACAATCTTTAATTCGTTGATAGTACATACCTAATGCACAGCTTAATATTGTCGATGAGTTATAGTAAACAACAGTATAAATTCAAGGTCCATTTACAGAGAGGTATATAAATATGTTAACGCTATTATCTTTCACTTTATTTCTATATTCTGACAATGATGAGATCTGACCAAATTGGGAAATCAATTCCCACATGAATAAGACGGTTTCCTGGTGTGGTTACAAAGACTACATCGCTGTTAGACTGACCTGTTCAAATGGACCTCAGGAAAAATTCAGACTAAACTTTTTTTAAACAAAGTTGATTTTTTTTCTATCTTTGACTCAAGAAAGTCAGAATGTCGATGTAGGTGAGTTGACAATGAAGACAGTTGAAGAAAATTGCAGCAAGGTGCCCTACGAACAACCAAATAAAACAAGACAGTATCACGAAGAAGGACCTTCCGTAAACCACCTGACATTCCTCTCTGCAGAGATTATCATTTCCCAAGTAGCAAAAATGGACCATAAACGTAAGGTTTTACGGTTGGATGGGGGCAGTTGCAAGGGTCTGAAATGTTGTGTTTTTTATAAAGAAAATGAAAGTACTTTAAGAGCTGAGAGCAAAGATGCCTTTGGTTTCTCCTCAAGTCCTATTGTTCTGGAGATGAGATTTTGGCTCAAAATACATTGTTTTAAATGGGAATTCCGCGTAGTGACGTCACAACGCACACGATTTTTTAGAACTTTACACGTGTGTATCTCCGAAACTGGGACACTTGGGGAAAAAACCAAAGGCACCATTGTTCTCAGCTCATCAAATACTATAATTTTCTTCCTAAATTACACACAATTTCAGACCCTTACAACTGCCCCATTGGAATCATCTTATTTACGTAGACGGGATATTTACGGGGGTTATTATTGCAGTGAAACGGACATTTTCCAGTTGAACTATTAAAGAGCTGAGACAAACTTCAGGACACCCTTTCATAAACATTGGTACTCTCATTTTCTTCAAAAAAACTATACACTACTAAAAATACTATACAAGTATACTTTTGGTTATCTCGAAGTTTTTTTCCGTTCTCTTGCGGCTTTACAGGGGAAAAAAAAAAAAAAAAAATCAATTCATTGCAGTAAAACAACCTGTAAATGTTTCATTTACGAAAAAATTATGATTTCAATTTTGACCGTTTTACACGGAGGGAAAACTTACGTATTTACGTTTTCGGTCCTTTTTTGCTTCTTGAGTTGAGTTGAGTAAAATCAGGATATTTTCGGTAGAGCCCACCTGGTATTCTATAAGCAATAGTGCAACGACAAAGTCTCTAGCCCCGTCTTTCTCTTTTTATGAAGCAGTAGCGGCTCGTGAGATTTGGCAACCATGGATTTTTCCCACTTAAACTTCGGTAAAAAATCGATTCAAGCGGAGGCTGGCAGCCTCCTCGAGTTTCGATTGTTTTCCATGTATTTAAATGGGATAAAAACACTGTTGCCAAATCGCACGAGCCGCCAACACATAGAGTATGTCGAATTTGTAGATTCTGCGGCAAGTAAGAGCTCTGAAGACAGAAAATATGTCATTCAAGCACATCCAGTAAGTCGTTCAAAACAATTTGTATGTCGTTCAATCACATTAAGTACATACAAGGGTGGATTTTAAAGTAAGTTTACCTATTTTTTTTCTCAATTACTATCAATGCTAGAAAAAAAAACAAACCCAGCGTTGAAACGTACGTACTTTCAACTTTCTGACGAGCTATATAATTTTTCAAATTTTGCCAAAGCCAAGCGTCTCAGCTTTAAACGTGCCCACCTTTTCACGCGCTACAGAAGCAGCGAGTTTTGGCAGGCGATGCGCTTATATCCGGATCAGATATCTCAGTAACACCTGAGTGCATTTTGTTTACCGAATAGACTACTCTTCTACTGATAAAATGATCCAATTTGTATCGATCTTCAAACTTTCGGTCAGAGCTGAAACTGCAATCATCATGGATTGAAGCTGGATCAACAGCTTGCGTCTAAGCCTGGTTCAGAGTGTGGGGAAAAATTTTTACGACGGCTGTAAACAGAAATTGTTGCACCGCACTATGGTCTGGGAACCCAAATTTGTGGCCTTAAATCAGGGAATAACCAGATCTTCTTAAAACTTAGGGGACTTATGTTTTTTGGGTCGCTGAACACGAATTTGAAGGAATTTTTTGCAAAAATTGCAAATCCAAGATGGTCAGATTAGCCAGAGGTGGCTTGTGCAATCTGATGACTATGTTTTTTGCCATTTATTTGATTTAAAATTCGATTCTTGGTGAAGCAACAGAGGATTTCTTCACCATAAATCGATTATTTTACATTGGTCTGAATGGAAAAATGCGTTGTTGCCAAATTTCACTAGATGTGACTCTCTGAAGTAGTACTTATTGGCGGCCATCTTGGATTTTGGAATTTTGTAAAAATAATATCAAAAATGAATCCAGCGACCCAAAAGAAATCCTTCCTTAAGTTTCAATGAATTTCATCAATTATTGGTGGAGCAACAAATTTGTTTGTAGAATCGAGAGTCGGCAAAGCCCTATTTTTGACCTAGATTTGAAACTTTGTGCGGTCATAACTCTTGAACGAAACGTTTCTCGGCATCGCGGTTTACGCCATCTGAAAGCTTATAAAATCAGTCTTTTCACAAAAGTTTTTAGTTCAGATTACTACATTGCGCATATTTTTCAAACTCAAAAAACGAATTTTTGAAAACTTCAAAAATAAAAAAAAATGGCAAAAAAAGATTCAAATAAACTAAACATTATAGCATATCAATCGAAAGATATTTAAAATACGCATCTTTTGGCGCAAAGTTTACGTCAATATCTCTTTTCGTTCAAAAGTTATGGAGCATTGAAGGTTTTGACTTTGACCCCCTGCCCCCCCCGCTTCCAGTTGACCAAATTTAAAAAAAACTGCAGATACTCTGAAAGCTGACGCTTAGCTCTATCATCCCTGAAAGTTTCATTCATTTCTGAGGGGGGGCACTGGATGGTAGCTGGATGGACCCCTTTGAAATAACACTTCGTGAGAAACACGACATGACTCTGGAAATGTGAACAAATATTGAAATGTGGCAAGATGTGGCGAAAAGCAATAAAACGCCTGGAAAAGGGAGAATTTAAGGAGCATTTTCCAGGGGAGTTGCCCGATTCCTTCCCAAGATTCACTATCGATTCCGATTCCCTCCCGTGACGAGCTCCGATTTCCGATTAGCTCCCGGTGTCGAGTAAATTAAAGAAAATGGCAACGTCGTAACAACGCAAGTTTAGGGAATAAAGAATAGTTCGGATAGTAAGTTGATAAGAAATACAAAATCAAGATGCTCGGACAGCGGTCGTTGACTCCGCTAGACAGCGCGTACAGAATGATTGTACTCTGATAATAAAGATTACTTCGTAATAGAAGCGACACTGTACCCAAATCTTCTATCGGCACTCGTTGACCTTGAATCGTCTCAAAAAGATTATTTTTGGAACGATGTTTCTAATTCTGTAACCTTTTCATTCAACTACAACAGAATCCACCACCCATCAGCGCGCTGCGATTGGCTTATTTTATATTAGCGGTAGCTGGCTATTTAGTGTTATTCTGGCCGGTTTTTTTTGTCATTGTTAATGTGTTTAGTATTTGACAGACCGTTACCGCGCCGAGACCGTTTGCCCGTTTATCATGTCGAAAACAGACTTACGAGCAGACCTGTCGTTTTGGTGGGCTTTTAACCGTTGACAAGGCGCAGGGCTCACCAAAACGTCCCCTCTGCTCTTCCCGGACACCGCCAATGTTATTTTAAATGCAAAACAGACTTACGAGCAGACCTGTCGTTTTGGTGGGCTTTTAATCGTTCACAAGGCGCAGGGCTCATCTAAACGTCCCCTCTGCTCTTCCCGGACACCGCCGATGTTATTTTAAGTGGGAAAAAAGACTTACGAGCAGACCTGTCGTTTTGGTGGACTTTCAATCGTTAACAGGGCGCAGGAGCCATCAAAACGTCCTCTCTGCTCATCCCGGACACCGCAAATGTTATTATAAATGGGAAAACAGACTTACGAGCAGACCTGTCATTTTGGTGGGCTTTTAATCGTTGACAGGGCGCAGGGCTCATCAAAACGTCCCCTCTGCTCTTCTCGGACACCGCCGATGTTATTTTAAGTGGGAAAACAGACTTACGAGCAGACCTGTCGTTTTGGTGGGCTTTCAATCGTTGACAAGGCGCAGGGCTCACCAAAACTTCCCCTCTGCTCTTCCTGGGCACCGCCAATGTTATTTTAAATGGGAAAACAGACTTACGAGTAGACCTGTCGTTTTGGTGGGTTATTAATCGTTAACAAGACGCAGGGCTCATCAAAACGTCCCCTCTGCTCTTATCGGTCACCGCTAATGTTATTTTAAATGGTAAAACAGACTTACAAGCAGACCTGTCATTTTGGTGGGCTGCCAATCGTTAACAGGGCGCAGGAGTCATCAATACGTCCACTCTGCTCTTCCCGGGCACCGCCAATGTTATTTTAAGTGGGAAAACAGACTTACGAGCATACCTGTCGTTTTGGTGGGCTTTCAATCGTTGACAAGGCGCAGGGCTCACCAAAACGTCCCCTCTGCTCTTCCCGGGCACCGCCAATGTTATTTTAAATGGGAAAACAGACGTACGAGCAGACCTGTCGTTTTGGTGGGCTACCGGTACCCCAAAACCGGACCGCCTTGCGTTTCTCCGGCATAATGGTGCTGTGCTGTAGCGGCAATGCGTGAAGTTACACTCTTTTACACGTAGAAGTCGCTCATGCATCGAAACCTCAGGTTCATTCATTGTTTTTGTCGTAAAACGCATTTAAGGCTAAAATTCGGCGATTCGTGACTGTCAATGTTTCCAAGTTGGTTACCGTTGGGGTCTAAAATTTATACTTAAGGTAAAGGTTAGTGATTTGTTGTGATTTGATGTTATTTGGGGACACCTAAGGTTTGTAAATCTGCCAAAGTTTTTACTTTAGTCCCATTTCTTTTACCGTAGTGAGGTTAGAAAGTTCTAGTACTGAAATCCACTAAACCGGGCCGCCTAGATTTTTGGCCTAGATTATATAGGAAACTTTGATGACATTCTGAGTATTGTGGGCTTACCTAGCTGTTATATTGGTGGTTTGCAGATGTTTTCAACCTTTATTCCAATTGATTTTCAATGTTTGCTGTTTTTTCCATTTTTACCACAATTTCTCGCATCAACATTTTTACGATAAATTTCATTTTTGGATTTTCCAAGGTACAATAAATGCTGACTTGTTTCATTTCCTCTCAAGGCGTGCCTTAGACAAAGTTGATAAGGTAAGTAATATGCATTTAGAGCAAGAAATCAGTGATTATGAGTGAAATTTACCAGGCGGTCCGGTTTTGGAGCCCCTTTTCTCAGACGGTATTTTTGACTTCTTTCGAAATTTTCTTTCTCACAAAAATTTTAATGGCTCAAATTTTAAACCAAGGCAATTTTTTCAAAGGTAAGGGCTCTATAAACATGTTGATATAAAGTTTTTAAGCGTGCCGTATATATACGGTACGCTTTTTGTTTTCATTTTCATATCTAATATATAGGTTGCATGCTTTGCTTATGGCAAAACCTTGGCGGGAAAGGTTTGAAAAATTAAAAACGTGTTTTCTTAAAACTGGTTTCATTAATCGTTAATTTATTGCTGCAATCCAGGAGGTCTCGGCGTCTATTTTCTTAAAATTGTAAAAGTTTTGGTATTCCTGTTAATTTCAATAAGTTATTAAGCGTCAAAGTCGAATTCCTTTGAACGAGAATTCCATACAGGTCCAGCAACCTAAGTCATTTGTGCCAACCTATGAATCAAAATTCCAAGGCAGGAGGGGGGTGGAAACATCCTTCACAGAAACCCTCTTTTCCCCTCGGTTTTGGGCTCCACCGGTCACGAGATTTCTTCACGGTTCATTAAGCGGAGAGATTTGTGAATGTGTGGGAGAGAGAGGGTGTTAGAGAGGCTTTGTGTCTCGGATCTCGGAGGGTCTGAGGACTCATAAAAGTGTCAACATCAGTTTGACGACGGTATCGAAAAGAAGTGACGGCGAGGTATTGATGAAGAGCGGGGGGGGTATAGAAAAGAGAGGGGCTCATTCATATCCTTTAGTAGACCTGTTTAATGATGACGTCACCATCAAAATAGGTTCCAAACAAATGCTCTATCTCGCTCACTCTCGTTGATTTACCTATAAGAAATCAGATCCAAATTTTCGAACGCATATTCATGCTAGTTAAAGCACAGTTTTCTCAAATTTTATTGCACCATTAGATTCCACGTACCTTAAAGTATTTTTCACTCTAACAGAATTCCTAAAAGATCACAAGCGAATTTACAATCACAGTTATACCGAAAGATGTTCTACGTTTTGTCCTCGTCTTACTCACGGTCTCTTATGGGAGTATCACCGCCATGACACTCAATCATTCTAACTTCTCTTCGTATCGAAGCTATTGTTCGAGGTATAACACATGTCGTGATGGTGCTGATGAGCCTATATCCTAGAATGTTGTGCTCATAAGAAACTGTAAGTGTGACAAGGACAAAACATAGGACTTTCTTCGATATAGCTGTGATTGTGCATTGTTGCGCGATGTTTCAAAAAGTTTGTGGTAGCGAGCTCACATTTTATCACTGAGAAAAAAGTGGCTGTTAAAACTGTAAGAATAGAACCATAGATGTGTTTCGTCTTATTTCAATCATAAGACCTATCGTTGCTATAGTCAGCGCTCTTGAATCTACACGAATACCGATTGTCTCTATAAAATTTCGATTATTTTTATGGGAAATAAAGCGCGGGAATGTATATCATATCGGAAAATTCATTGAAACAATCGGAAATTTTTATAAGGGACGTGGAACCCAATGGTGTGATAAACACAACTGGTGCAAAGAACTTGTTGTTTACTTGCACTTGTATTTGAAAATTTGGGTCGTATTTCATATGGGAAAACCCACGAGAGCGAGTGAGACGGAGCCTTTTTTTTGGGAAACCCAAATTTTTTTCATGACGTCACACTAAACAGGTCTTGGTCATTGGAAACATTTGAAATTCTGGGGGATCGGCAAATTGAAAACCCCTTAATGAGCGTCTATGCAATCGAGGGATTTTTGAGGAAATTTTGGGCGTTTTGTTGAAAAAAAGGTTTTTAAAATCCAGAACAAAGGGAGGGGGTTAAAATTCGCATTAATAGCTCTAAAAAGTGAGAGGGGCTGTCGCGTGTCTTCCACCCCTGGACAGCCTCCTCCCTGCGGCTATGGAATTGACTCTGGAATAACTTATTTACCTATCCTAAAAAGTTTCTCGCGTGTACAGTATTTTTTACTGGAAGCCTCTTCAAATTTTGGAAATTATAGGTCCATATGAAACTTTGCTTTTCCAAAACGAAAAATGATATCGACCCACGGCAACAGAAAAAAAAATCATATTACAATGCGTTATAGGCTTAATTTTAACTGTAAACTTTCGATACTTTTCAACAAAATAAATGGGGAGAGGGGGAATTAAAATCCACAAACGTCTTAAACCTCCACACCTACTATAATCTATACCCCTAGAATGCTTGACGTGTAAAGGGCACCTGAAATGGTTAGTTCTGTATATTAAAGGATTATTTTTTTATGAATTCGCAAGTGTTCCATTTATACATATTACATATCTACATCGTGACAATCGCAACAAGTGCTGACAGCACCTAAAACGGAAAAAAGAAGAAAAAAACTGTTTATTCTTTAGAATCACGGCTTTTCCGAATATGACACTTTTTGACTTCAAAAGAACGCAACCTCATTTTTGATCCCTAAACAAGCCGTTTAAAAGGTGGAGGGATTTAGAAATATCTATTGTCTATACTTTATGTGGGTAAAAAAGATCGAGCCTTATCAAATAATTTTCTCTTTTCAGCTTTCAATGGGTTTGTTGCAAACTTTTGCTACAGCGCTATAGAGTTTTGATTTTTATGTGAAATCGCCTAAAAATTACATTGGCGGCATCAAATAGTCATAAAATCCATTAATAAACCCACAAAACGCATTATAAAGAAAGCCAAAATGGCAGTCGTAAAGCCGAACAATCTCTGCACGCGCATACGACGAACATCAAAGATAGGCGATCCATTTTCCCCTTTTTCGTTGAAAGGGGGGGGGGGAGGGGAAGAAAATATCTCTACAGTCAAACTGTGATTTTAAAAATTTGCATGGTCAAGATGTTGTGTTCTGTGAAGGGTGGCGGGGGGGGGGAGCAAAATATCAAGAATATAGGGTGTTTCAAAACTTAAGTGCCAAACTTATGGAGTGTATTTTTGGGGTCAACACATATATAAGGCTTTATTTTCCTACACGAATATGTGCTGCAAATGTTTCTCTTCTGAGCTAGAGCCCTCCAAAGTTTTGAAAACAAAAATCAAAAAACGAACACAAAAAACAACGCCTTTGACTCATCTCCTTATAGATACATCTGATCTTTTATTTTTTTCATCATTTCTCACCAAATCAGCTCAATTGGACAGCACTTGTCACAAAAGAACTGAGTGACATTTTTGATAAAATTGAGTTATTGATTGATAGACCTAGCAATACTCAATCTCGAAGCAACAAGTGCTTCTTCTAATAACAACTATTTCCTCATTGAAGCCTCATTGAAGTCATTGTCCATGTGATGAAATAAAATGAGAACTTGGTTCCTTTTTCTTAAACCTTAATCCGAGTCACGTAAGGAACCAACTCCGACTTGGTTCCTTTTATAGAATTGGGAACGGACTTAAGTCCGGATTAACAGATTTTAAAATATCAACAGTGTAAACCAACTCTGCCGTTTGGTTTCTCTTAGAGATTCGTTTTTCGTGATTATGCCAAACAAAAAGAAGAAAGGAACCAAGTCACTTTAAACGATAAAAATTAAGTAGGTACCTTTCCTGCATAGGAAATTCCACTTTTCCGGTGTTGAAATGCAAAAACATAACACGGTAGTTGAATGAAATCAAAACGTAAGTAATTCCGCGTTTTTTGTTTAAATGCTAGCTCTTCAACTTTGGACTCAATTTTCTCGAGATCAGCTCCATGTCACATGGTTCCTCTTTGATGAATTATCATTGCTAGCAAAAGCATTAAAGCTGTTCAGACTTTAGTGGCACGCTTTTCCAACACCTGCGTGTTGGAATTTTCCCTGCTTGTTTTTTTTTAAATTCAATCAATTTTTAGCTGAGTTACAGCCCAAAAGCAAAACAGCGGTCCGGTTTTGGTTCCCTTCCTCTACTAATCACTATAATCAGTGAAGTTTCTATTCCAACTCACAAACTCATTTCAGATCGCTAGTTGTGAAAGGTGAAAGAGCAGAGCTGCCGATTTGCGTAGATTTAATGGCATTTTGAAATTCACCAAAGATTCCACCGATTGAGAAAAGATTACAGAGTTTAGTTCAGTGTATGACTGTATAATGCACGAAAATACTAGCGTCCATTATTTTTTCTTCACCGGTAGAGTCGTCGATAACTTTGAAAACTTGCGGATATTTTAATTAACTAACGGCGTTTCCACCGATATGAGAAAAGATTACATATCAGAGTATTTTCGTGCATTACAGTAATACACTGAATTAAACTATGTAATCTTTTCTCAACCGGAGGAATCATCGGTGAATTTAAGAATGTCATTAAATCGACGCAAATCGGCAGCTCTGTGAAAGAGACTAAAGAGAGTGCTTAGGAAGAGCGAGCGAATTATAGTCAACCACACAAGCGTGACATGGAACGCAACTCAAATATAATAAAAGAGCTTTAAATTCCTACCTCTCGCAATACCAACCGTGGAGCGATCTCGCGGGATTTTAACGAACATTAAGTTGTACAAACGCTCCGATAGATGGCAATCAAGGTTTTGCGCTGAACCAATACCGCCTCTACTCATACCATGCTGCTACTCTTTTGAAAAAGTGGGGTTAGGGTTCGTCTTGGTACATGTAAGCTTATAGTACCTAGATTTTGGTTCGTTTTTTGAAGTTCAACCAAAATTAGAAAAGTACGTCAGAAATGAAAGTTTATGGCTTAGTTACTTCCCCAAAGCAGTCTAAGAGTTGAAACTCATGTTTTGAGAGGATAAATCTCGATTTTGCATTTCACCAAAATTTCATTCTCCATAAGCGTACGTATACCAAGACGGCCCTAACCTCAGAGATGCAGCTTGGTATGTTTAGATACGGTATTGGCTGAACTTAACCCAACGAGGTATACTAATAGAGAGACTAATTCATGCCTTAAGTCCTATTTCAAAGTGTGAAAGCATGAACGATCTGAATCTGGGTATTTTGCCTCATATTTTTTTAACCTCAAATCAACAATTGTATTTAATCCAGCGGAAATTGGTTTGAAACGATAGTAGACGTTTAAAATTGAGGAAAAGGAGTACAACACACGATTTTAATATAAATAAAAAGTACAAGTGTTTTAGAGTGGCTTCTTGCGGACACATAATTCCAATCCAACTATCCAGAGCGGGCCGATCGTTTACTTTATAGTTAAACCGATCGTTAAAACTGTCTACGAGTGATGCTATTGGTCGAAAATTGTAAAGATTGGCCCTTGCTATGGTAACCATCGGTAAGAGTCTCGTTTTATAAAGGCTATTCATGAGTAGCCTCTTGAAACGGACACTGTAACGATGGTTACCATAGCAACGGCCAAGTTTTACAATATTCGACCAATAGAATCACTCATACACAGTTTTAATAACGGTTGGTTTAACGATGAAGTAAATGATCAGGGCCGCAGGTGAAAAAATGTTGCTTGTTTCTGTTATGTGTAGGTTTCTTTATCGTGCAAATCCTTCCAAAAGAATAAAGAATTATATCGATTTCTGTGTCCTGAAGGCCACTTTCAAACACTTGCTCTTGTTTAAAACCAATTCCTCTTGGATTAATTACAACTTGTTTTCAAGGTTAAAAAATATGAGGCAAACAAACCGAACCAGTTTAAAACGTCTTTAAGAGATTTCTATCATGGTTAGTTCCTTGAAGATTCAATGCTACGTCCCACAAATCCGCTCAATTATTATAAAGCTCGTTGATATAACCCTAACCAGTGGCGTAGCGTGCAAGTTGGCAACCTTGCAATTTTTCTACATTTAAACCCATGAAAAATATCGAACTATTGGGTGTTCGGTGAACACCTCCGCATTCGACCTTCTACATAGGTTTCAATAGACTCAATACAACGTTGCCAAACTGCACGATACGCTACTGACCCTAACATCACCACCATTACCACTCCTCGTGACTGTATACACCAATTTTTAGTCGAGAGAGAACTGGAATAGAAAACAGATTTAATTAAATAATATGTTTCACAGTTTTCTCATTAGTTTAGTTTCGCGGTAAAATGATCTTTGTGTTCAAACCATTAGATAAAGTGTATAAACATATGAATAGAAGAGGTATTTTCAGGATATGTAAAAACTACAAAGCATACTTTTTGCGGAATGGAAATGTTACAACATTTTGCTTCTAACCATTTGAGAGTGGGCATTTCTGTGAAAGCTAGCCGAATTAACGACGGCAGGGGCGGGGCACCGCGCCGCGCGCCGCGCCGGCTCGCGGCGCGGCGCGGCCGCCTGGCGTCCCTAAGTTTCGGGAGAGCGCGGGTAAGATTGCAATTTTGCCGTCCTCCGCGAATCGCCGCTCATCAAAATTACTTAAGGCGTTTTATGTTAAAAGGGGCTTTTTGGAGTCTTTGCAACGTAATTGCAATGAGAGTTAAGGAACAGGGCTGCCGTTTTGCGTATAATCAATGCTATTTTTCAATTCACCGATGATTCCACCGGTTGAGAAAAGATTACACAGTTCAGTTCAGTTGATGACTGTAATAAACTAAAATACTCGCATCTATAATCTTTTCTCAACCGGTGGAGTCGTCGATGACTTTAAAAAACTTACGGATATTTTAATTAATCAACGGAGTTTCCACCGATTAAGGAAAGATTACAGATCAGAGTATTTTTGTGCATTACAGTCATCCACTGAACTGAACTGCGTAATCTTTTCTCAACCGGTGGAATCATCGATGCATTGAAAAATAGTATTGATTATACGCAAAACGGCAGCCCTGTTAAGGAATCCGTTTTTACATAAAACGCCTCGATTATGAGTTTGATATCATTTTTTTTGCTCGGTTTTTGTTGATGTGTTTTGTTTTGTTGCATTGCCGCCCGGGGCAAGGGGAACCGCACCCCCTCCCCCCTCCCCCCCGTCGAGCCCTTGAATGACGGAAAACATTTGATACTCTTGTTTTCGGAAAAGAAAAGAAAAAGTCCACTGCTCATCCTATTGATATTTCTTTGAAAGCATGAGATCGCCATAAGGATTATAGCGTCAACCAACCAGAGTTGTCATTTCTCGGATAACTATATCTATCAGATTGGTCCCATTTCACTTGTTGTAAAAGTTGGGAATCTGTATAGCAAAACCTGACACCATTGCTACCAACCGACGCACAACCTAAGAAGTGAAACACTTTGTACGAAGTTTCTTTCCCATTCGATTGAATATTTCTGGATTAGCGCTTTGATCGGTCTTTGTATCTCTAAGTTTTTGGAAGCCACGAGGATCAAATTCTGCATCAAGTTTAGGAAGTTCACAAGCTCCTTCTGAAGTGAAATTACCGCTATAGAAAGCTAAGGCGCGCAAGTGCGACAAACTTATGAGCTATACTTGTGCGGTCTTCGGACCGAGACCGTAGCTGCCAAATGTAGAGAAAAAATAGACTTTGAAAAGGATGTATTTTTAGGGGTTATCGGATTCCCTGGTTCTAAGGGGGGGGGTATTGATGGGAGTCTTCATGCACCCCCTAAATCAAGTATTTCACTCAATAACAACTTTTTTATCACATTGAATCTTAAATTAAATAAATGAGCATTAAATTTGGAGCATTTTGGCACAAACCTGAGGTTTTCCGTATTATTCGGTATGTTGAAGGTCATAGATCAATTTTCACTCATTTCCAAATATTTATAACTTCCAAAACCAAATTCTGAACTCAGAAATTGACTATTAGTTTTAATGTATACTTTACAGTCATTTACAGGGAGAAGTTTTCTAACTCACTGAAATTCAAAGGTATGCTGAAGACAAAGTTAAATTTCGACTCATTTTCGAATATTTATAACTTCCATAGAAAATTTCTAAATTCTTTAACTGACTAATAGTTTTAAGGTACTCTATAGAAAAAGTAATTTTAAAGGGGGGCTATCACTATCCACCAAAATGTACAAACACACGTTTTGAGCCCTTAATTTTTTATTTTTTTTTTAAATTTTTGAAAACTTTGAATAAGCAAGTGCTCTTTTGTTCGAAACAATATCTGTGGCTTGAAAATTATAAATAAAGTCCGCACGTTAGCTTTAAAAATTGATGGCTAGTTTGACCAGAAGTTCCGGAATTTGTCCCTTGTTTATTCCGGACAGAAATGCTGGATTATAATTATTCTTGTCGAAAATACCAGAATTTTACTTCGAAAGACCAGAAATCTCCTGAAAACCGCCAAAATGCCTTTTCTACAACTTTTAATTATAATTCTGGCCATTTCCGATTGCCAATTTTCCTCTGTATTGAGTATTTCGTAAATCAAGTCAAGTCTAGCAGATATCAAGTAAAGTCTCTGAATTTTCCCCCTTACTGGGAACTTTAGTAATGTTCAGCACCTGCCAATGTAAAGAACCTGTCAAACAAAACTTGGGATCACGTTTTGAATACAAAGCACCTTCAGAGTGACCTCACATTGTATAAGTTCATACTATACCCGTAAGGAAGTAACGGCGAACATCTCAAAGTGATAGAAAGTGAATTTTCCTAACCAGAGCCGCGTGGCCAATAATTCGTCATTCTTTCTCTTTGCCCATCCAAACACATGCGTTAGAAAAAGATGGAGGTAGGGCCCTATCAAATTATTTCAGCCCATATATCTGTCCTTTTCTAACACATAAGCTCAAATGGTTGAAGAGAGAGAAAGACAACTTCCTGGCTAATTTTCCTAAGATGGCAACCGTGTCCAGAATCTCGACTCGAATTAAGTTACAAACGCACCCCATTCGCACGTCACTCCGAAACTCGTGGCCGAAATCATGCACGCAGAAATTCACCACGCGTGCATGTTCATGTGAACATATTGCCTTACGAGAGCGAACAACAGAAAGGAGTAGTCGGAGAGGGTAGAAACAATGTTGCCAGATGAGCGGAGGCTTTAAGCCGACGAGCCAACAGCCATGCCTGTATTTACCATACATTTATTTATTTATTTAGCCATACATTTATTTACCAAGGAGCCATACCTATAGAGGGTCTAATACATGAAGTTATATAAGTCCTATCTCAAGCATGAAAGCATGGACGATCTGATTTTGGTTTGTTTGTCTTATATTTTTCAACCTGAAAGCAAACTTTATAATTAATTCAGTGGAGATTGGTTTTAAATGAAAGTGCAATTGTTTTAGAGTGGCTATCTGGACACAGAATTTCAATACAACAAATAAATAACAGATTCCCAACTTTTACAAAAAGTAAAATGGGACAAATCTGATATAGTTATCCGAGAAATGACAACTCTGGTTGGTTGACGCTATATAATCCTTATGACAATCTCATACTATCAGAGAAATATTAATAGAACGAGCAATGGACTTTTTTTTTTCTTTTCCAAAAACAAGAGTATCAAATGTTCTCCGACATTCAGGGCAATGGCGTAGCGTGCAATTCGGCAATGTCGCAGTTCGTCCATTTAAACCCATAAAAAAGATCGAACTCCAGGGTGTTCGGTGAACATCTTCGCATTCGACCTTTTACACGTGTTTAAATGGACAAACTACCGAGTTGCCAAATCGCACGCTACGCTACTGATTCAGGGGTGCTACGGGGGGAGGGGGGGTCGCGGTTCTCCTTGCCCCGGGCGGCAATGCAACAAAACAAAACATCAACAAAAAACCAAGCAAAAAAAAAAAAAATGTTATCAAGGTCACAATTGAGGCGTTTTTTTTTTTTTTTTTTTTGTAAAAAACGGATTCCTTAATTGTTGTAAAATTTCTGTATAAGATATAAATAACTATAAGACTTATTTAAATAGAGAAACGTTGATTGATTATTAATCGTTTACTGTACAATCACCATAGGTATACATATAGACTGAAAGTATAATGCTTAGCAACCATTAACAATTGTCATTACACAAATATACACAAACAGCCCAAGACACGATAAATAATCAAAATTGCAAGAGTGGGGACAAGCCTTGCTCCCACTCTTACAATTTTGATTATACATATATATTTCTCGCAGGCAGGCAAAGAGCAAGCCGCTTCTTGACTATCGGAAAAAATTCAGATCAAGAGTCATGGTGACTTACAAAATAATTGTATCGAGATTTACTTTAGCTCATTTGAAAGCTAAAAATAAGCTGACGAATATGTTGATTTCATCAGATTTGATTTATTTTGATTAGTTCATGACCTACGGTGTTTCAAACTATGTTTTTTGAACACTGTATTCAATCGCTTTAAATGTTCATAAAAAAAGAACCACTTGAAATAAAACTTAATCTATGGATATCAGAACGATCGGTAGCTTATTAGCTTCAGAATGAGCTAAATCAAATCTCGATATAGTTATTTTGTATGTCACCATTACACTTTATATGAATTTTTTTCTGATAGTAAAGAAGTGGCTTGCTCTCTTTGTCCAGGCAAATCGCAAGCCGATCGCGATTTGCCTGCGACATAGATATGTATGTACGAGGGTGGATTTTAAAGTAAGTTTACCTATTTTTTTTTCTCAGTAGCTATTAATGTTAGAAAAAAAACCCCGGCGTTGAAACGTACGAACTTTCAGCTTTTAAACGAGCTTTTTGTTTTTCAATTTTGGCTTACGCGTTGCGGAGATATCGTGGATTTTCCACACCTGCTTCTCCTTCAAACGTGCCCACCTTTTGACGCACTGCGGAGCTTCATAGAAAACATGAGTTTAAGACTTTGAAAAAGTAAAATCAAGCTATTATTTTTTTTACACAAGTTATAACATTGTTGTGACGCATCTCACCTCATTTTTGACATAGTCACCCGCTAGATTCTTGAATTTTTCATATCGGTGCAACAATTTCTGTATACAGCCGTCGTAAAATTCTTTCCCTATACTCATGAACCAGCGGGCCGATCATTTACTTCATCGTTAAATACACCGATCGTTAAGACTGTGTATAAGTGATTCTATTGGTCGAATATTGTAAAACTTAGCCGTTGCTATGATAACCATCGTTATAGTGTCCGTTTCTTAAAGGTTACTCATGAATAGCCTTTATAAAACAAGACTCTTAACGATGGTTACCATAGCAACCGCCAAGTTTTACAATTTTCGACCAATAGCATCACTCGTAGACAGTTTTAACGATCGGTTTAACGATAAAGTAAATGATCGGCCCGCAGGTTTTGACGCAACCTGTTAATCCAGCTTCAAGTCATGATGATTGCAATTTCAGCTCTGACCGAAAGTTTGAAGATCGATACAAATTGGATCATTTTATCAGTAGAAGAGTAGTCTATTCAGTAAACAGCATGCACTCAGGAGTTATTGAGATTTCTGATCCAAAGATAAGCGCATCGCCTGCCGAAACTCGCAGTTTTCTTTAGTGCGTGAAAAGGTAGGCACGTTTGAAGGAGAGACGGTCGGGGAAAATCCACGATATCTCCACAACGCGCTGGCCAAATTTAAAAAACTAAAGCTCGTTAGAAAGCTGAAAGTACATACGTTTCAACGCTGGGTTCGTTTTTTTTCTAGCATTGATAGTTTCTGAGAAAAAAAAAGGTAAACTTACTTTAAAATCTACTCTCGTAAATAATATATTTTTTATCATTGACGGTTGAAAAAGGCGATGTTAATTCCGTTTTAACGTCCCGCTCAATTTTGTTTTACAGCCATAAATCTCTGAATCATCTTGTTGTTATATATAAATATAGATATCCGTCGCAGGCAAATAGCAATTGGCTTGCGATTGGCTTAGAGGTAGTGAGCAAACAGTTTCTTTATGATCAGAAAAAAAATTAGATCAAGCGTAATAATGACTTACAAAACTTGCGGATATTTTAATTAATCAACGGAGTTTCCACCGATTAAGGAAAGATTACATATCAGAGTATTTTCGTGCATTACAGACATACACTGAACTGAACTGTGTAATCTTTTCTCAACCGGTGGAATCATCGGTGAATAGAAAAATAGCATAAATTATGCAGCCCTGATTCTGTATAGTATAATGTCTTTGATTTTAACGTATGAAGTCTGGCAACGTTGTATAGAAATCTGTTGAGTCAGTCACTTACACAGTCACAGGGAAGAAGGGTACAACTACTTCTTCTTTTTTTGCACTGCGCGCCCGAGTACGAAATACGAGTATTGGGGAAGAGTATAACTCCGCTGTGTGTATCGTGTGGCTCGGACAGCCCCTGTTTCAGTTTGCCGCGAACTTCTGCTCACGCTTGTCGAGTCGAGCCAGTCAACGCCGGTCTTTCCGAGTCCTGAGAGCTCGCTCCGTCGAGCGTCGGTTCACAATCGGACTCACGTTATCTTCATTGGATACTTACAATCGAACTACGAGAGTTGGTCCTAACTCTACTGCCCATAGAATAACCCTTTTAACCAGTATACTGACGCCTCCTTTCTTTTGCATCAATACTGATTGCGATCAAATTTGAAAATTTAAACATTATTATTCAAATCACTGTCAACAATTTTTTTTCCCATCCGTCAGTTGATTTTTTTAATGATACATAGAAAACTTTAAAACTACCGTTATCATTTCAGCTATTTTCAATGAAAAAATAAATCTGATTGATCGCGGTCGAATTTGAAAATTTTAACATTTTCAACTTACTTTAACAACACACAATTCAACTCACAGTTTTTTCTTTCCACCCACAGCTGATTATTATTATTATTTTTTTAAATGTTGGAGACAACTTTAATAATAATAATAAAAAAAAAAAAACTTGAATTCCACCGTCACCGTTTCTGCTTGTTTTCATCAATCTAAAATTGATGGATTGTGATCAAATCTGAAGACCCGGTTGCTTTCCAGCGTGCCTTCAACAATTTGTTTTGTGCATTGATTGATTCATTAAAAATGCTTTTGGAATTAATGACAAATCCAAGGTACCTGCATTCTACCCGATAGATTTGATATGTGATCTCACTGAATTTTGGCCGTTTCGTTGATCAAGATCACTCAACAATTAAACGTGAAACTGTCGGCATTTAAACTGTCACAGTTATTACTATATTTTTTTCTTTTTTTATCAACAGAACCAATTGATTGTTGTCGTTAAACATCGAGTATTGTTCTTCTCTTCTACGACTTGTCAACAGTTGGTTTTGAGAGACCTTGACTTAATTACTAGTGCAGTGCTAAACTCGCATATTCCCGATTGATTGCTAATTTTTTTTTTAATCGTGAATTCATGGTGGTAGGACCTTGAAGAGACCATCCCGGGACTTTCCAAGACTCTGGCTCGGAAAATGACCACCTGTAGAAAAACGTTACCATTAATCGTCTAGATTTTTTTCAGTGGCGAAACCAATTTATTGTCAGTTATCGAAATTGAAGATCACAGGATCTGCGCATTTTTAAACGTGTTAACACAAGTTCCGTGCGCGTCAACTTGTTTTAACTTTTCAGTGTTAAAACTTCTAGTTCCATCTAATTGGTTACGGATTCTAATCGGAGTGTTGATTTTCGTTTTTTCGAATTTGAAGTGTGGTTTCGTGACGGTTCAATTGTTTTTGAGTCCCGGATCGACGGATGTGAATTACTGCCAGAGAAAAAAGTAAGCAGATTGTAGTAATTTTATCTTAACATCACTGTAAACATCAAGATGTTTCGACTTGAGTTTTTATTTTGCCATTAATTTGAACCAACATTTCCTTTTATTATTTTCTAACTCCTGTGAACGAACTATCAAAATACCTAAATATAATCTGCTTTTTGTCCTGAGTCAATAAAATCCAATCTAATTTTTAGCCACGCTCTTCGGAGCGTAAAAACATATTTAGAGAAGCTGATTTACACATGCAATTATTTTGACTTTTTTTTCACCTCCTAATAAACACCAATTTTGTCCGCATTTTAAATGATCAAATACCTTCAAGGGCTGAATCGAGAGGGGAGATTGGGGAAACTTCATAATCCTCACCCTCCCCTCTCCTCAGGTTATCTTGATTATCAATTACTTATCCGAACTTTTTCTGAAAATGTCCACATTTGCCCGACACATTTGCACACTTTAAGTGAAATTTAGTAGAAACGTGCATTGAGTTACATTATTTCTATGATTCAAACTGTTTACTTAATTTTACTGTCTATGAATTGTGACCCTATGGTCCAGAGTCCAGACACGTAAAATCAAGGAGACAGTTTTACTTTAATCCTCTCGAAGTAGACTCCAAAGTTTCGCACTGAAAAAAAAGTGCTGAATTTGACTGACTGTTGACATAAATGAAAGCATGCGGATATGACACTTCGAAACTGTTGGTTTTACTATTTAAATTAAACAAAATGAATAGCATGGGGATAGTTTTACTACACGGAAAAAAACTACGTTGAAAATAACCCTACGGATTCTTGATTTTGGCACCTGCTAGATGTTATGGTAATGTTAACCAGAAGTATACTATGTTTTGACCAGGTGATGGTACCTGATTGCATGTCGAATTTACTCAAAGTATTACTTCTGGTCAAGTTTACCATAACATCTAGCAGGTGCCAAAATCAGGTATCCGTATGGTTATTTTCACTAATCTTTTTTTTTCTGTGTATCTAGAGCACGGGGATAGTTTTACTAATTTTACTAAATAGTAAAACTAACATATGTGTTTTCAAGTGTTGGTCGTACTTTGAAAATATTGTAAATAGGTAGTTATAAATTCAGCTCTTGTTTTTGTTTTCAGTGCACGTTATCAATCTCTCCCCATTATCATCAGTGGATGAAGGCTACCATGATTTAGGCGTGGAGATGAATTACTTTACCTGGCATCAAGTTGAAACGAACAGATGAATAGTTCACATTAACCCTTTATGGACCAAGCCCGAGTATCCTCGATTTTCTTATCTAGTCTATTTCACATTTTTTCAGTCCTCATTCCGGATAAACTCGAATATCCACGAAAACACTCGCAAGAAAAGGCTTCGTTCGGGTGCCTTCAATTCGTCGTATAGGCAATCCCAACTCTCACGAGTACGAACAGTTAACTACCTTCCCTACATACACGGAAGAGTGGCGTTCTTTTGAACTAACCTGGTCTGTAATGGGTTAATCGGAAGCTGTTCCAATTAACTCGAAGTCTAGTCAAATTAACCATATTCACGAGTAGTTGACGCCAAAATCATTCGGAGTGCAGAGTGCTGCGCCTAGTTGGATGAGACATGTGTGAGTGTGCGGGAGAAGGGGGGGGGGGTGCATTGTTGAAGAGTGTGAGTGTCACTGAACTCGGATCAGAGCTCGAAAAGAATCATAACAGTGTCAAACTCTATGCTTGATGAAGGCTAGAACAAGCTATCTATGTGTGTATGTATGTGTGTGTAAACACAGTAATTCATTTATGTGTGTTTCGTGCGTGTGCGACGCATGCTAACAACACACTGAAAGATTCGTATAGAATCGTAAAAAGCAGGAAGTGTTTATAGAACTAAATAAAAACAATGAAGGCATAAAATGACTTCAAATTATGTATTTGAATAAAAAAAAAATAAAAAAAAAATCTGGGAATGATACATAACCGATCCTTTTCCAAAATACACAACACGACACGAAAAAATGATACTGCCACAAATAAATACAAATCTAAGATGCCCAGCAGTCGCCGCAGCCATTTCACCAGTGGCGTAGCGTGCAATTTGGCAACGATACAGTTCGTCCATTTGAACCCACGAAAAATATCGAACTACTGGGTGTTCGGTGAACACTTTTACATTCGACCTTTTACATTGTTTCAAATGGACACCGCACAGCATTGCCAAATTGCACGCTACGCCACTGCATTTGACGTGCATGCATTAAGCAACTATATCATTTTATACATCAGACATACATTGGGAGCATCAAAACGATTGGAAGAACTTATTGCCTTACGTTAGTATAATAAGTTGAATAATTCACTAGGATTAATTTTAATATGTAGCTCATAAGTGTAATTATATGCAAAATATAATAATAAAAAAACGACGGCTTTATATATCTCCTTATGAACTTAAGTTTCAGAAACATAATAAAGTATATTTATGCATCAATATACGATATGCGGACACACAAACTATGGTTTTTTCTCTATCGCTGCAGCGTCCGGTTTCAATACGTCGTTTAGATAATAGATTATAAGAGTAGTTTATTACGAAACCGCCATGTCGTTTCGTTCCAAGCTCTTGTGCTTCTATTTAGACTTGACAAATTGCTACTATCACTATCAACGCATAACTTGCTGGTCTTTTCCAATTCTCTCCATTGAAGGAGAAAATATGGGTCGTGAAGGAGTCTACTACATCAACGCAGAGCATTGATTTCTCTGATGAATGACGCAAAAATAATTAATGAAATAAAAAATAATGGCTAAATGAAATGATTTTAATTGTAAACGAAAAGACATCCGTCCCGAATACCATCAATCAGCCCTGGTATATTTTCGCTCTCTATACCGTTTGCGTAGAAAATTTGAAATGATCGTCTTTGCTAACCACAAAAACAAACAGGCTTGTAAGCTGTGGTAAAAGTGTTAATAGAAGTGTTCCGAGAAAGTGTTCCATGACCACAATTTCCGAGGTTTTTATTTCCTCATCTAATTTCATGGACTTTCACAAAATTCTGCGGGCCATGTGGAACTCCATAAAAATGTTCCTGTAAGTCCATCGCTTAGAAAAATATCGTGGTATGTTAGAAATACTGACAGCCACAGGGATTTTGTCATCGAGCTCCTTAAAAAGCAAAGCTGTAGAGAGACACTAAAAGAGAATGTATGCGCACATTACTGAAGAAGCAACAGGCTTGCTAGACAACGCAAACATTTCGAGGCGTCTCGATCGTCGAAATACGTTTGAATCAGTAGCGTAGCGTGGAATTTGGCAACGATGCAGTTCGTCCAATTCAAACCCATAAAAAAGATCGAAGTATTGGGTGTTTGGTGAACACCCTCGCATTCGACCTTCTACATGGTTTCAAATGGAAAAATACAACGCAGCCAAATTGCACGCTAAGTCACTGGTTTAAATTGGTTTAAGATTACTTTTAGAAATTATAGGGCAATGACGGGCCCAAAAACTGATTAATTTAATTTGCAGTATTTATACATTCATTTATTTATTTATTTAGTTCGTTACTTAACTATCTTTATGTTTCTATTTGTTTAAATTGACAGTGGTATTTTACACTGCATCTAAACTTATGACCTCCAACATCTATTATTATTTACTTGTATTTTCAACATGATTTTATGTGCCTTTCTATTAAGTTAGTTATTCGTTTATTCACCTATTTATTTTTCTGGTCGAAAAAGAAGACGTAACCTAACCGTCGGGTTATGTTCTAGTAATAGACGATCATGAACGTTAAATGTGAAATGATCGTTACTCCACTAAGAGTAGTTGCGTATTGCCCACTTTAACAATGACAGTAACAATAGGAAAAAATGTAATTTCGTGAAATTCCATGAAAAGCCCACGGGATTTTGGTCATGGTGTTTCATGGAACCCAGTTTCGAAAGAAAAAAAATTAACTCTCCAGCAAGAGAATTTTTTTTTACGAAAATTTTCTCGTTGCGATAAACGATCCTCTAATAAATTGTCTGATGCACACTTTCTCACTTCTCAGAATATGACTTGGGCAACATTTGGTAGCGAGTAATTTGGCAACGTTACAGTTCTTCCATTTTAACTCATGAAAAAGATCGAACCATTGGATGTTCGGGTAAACACATTCGCATTCGACCTTTTACATGGGTTTCAATCTACGAAATACAACGTTGCCAAATTGCTACGTCACTGTTGGACAACTCCAAAAATATTACTTATGGCAGTGACGCACCGAGAACTTTAGTTTGGTGGGGGTTTCACGGCAAATTTTCCATTTTCTGAGGCCTTAGGGGGAGGTTTGAAAGGAATTTTGGCCGAAGATGAGCTTTTTTAGTACAAAATCTTGATGCTTTGGGGGGTTTTGACCCAAAAACCACCGCCTTCGGTGCGCCACTGACTTATGGACATCCTTACTATCGTAGGCTGACTCAAGATGAGAATGATGACGCTTATTAGCTGATTATTAGTTGATCTCACTGACGACAACACGTGAGTATAAGCTAAAACTATAAAATTAAGGTAAGGAGAAACCCGCTTTGGGTCACTTGTTTCCCTTTTCAAACTGTCACATTCTTGTCAATTTTTGACCAAAGAAATGTACTGATATTGAGCTCAATCGAAAGCAAATGAGATGATCTGATGAAAACAACTAAGATCAGGTCGCTATATCTATAGTTTACTTTTAAAGCTAAAGCCAGTCTCAGCTCTTTTGAGACACTCTATGTATGAAACTGTATGAATAACCTGGTAGCTTCAGCAATGGACTGGGAATGGTATTATTCTCTTTAAAGGCCTCCGATTCAAGCCTAAACGTTGATCGAATCAATAAACAAACTGAGTCATGAAATATTAACTTTTGTCCTCAATTCGTCGGCGTTTTGACTAGTAGACTTCTATTTCAACGTTTCACATTTTCCTTTTAACGTTTCATTTTTCAAAGAATAATAAATCTACTTGCGCACGCATATGCACGTTTTATTGTTGTTCCCTACATTTCCTGTCGGTGGGAATCATGCTCACAAACTGCATGTTGATTTGAGCCCAAATCATTTTTGTTCTTGGTTATTATTTTTATTATTTTTTAAAAAATTAAAAGAAGGAAATACATCTGATAAAATCACTCGTTTCGCATCAGTGTATATTTGTACCCTGCAATACAGTCGGGT
The DNA here is from genome assembly GCA_011764245.1 of Trialeurodes vaporariorum. Taxonomy (NCBI): domain Eukaryota; kingdom Metazoa; phylum Arthropoda; class Insecta; order Hemiptera; family Aleyrodidae; genus Trialeurodes; species Trialeurodes vaporariorum. Next base: position 56,534,344 of record VMOF01000001.1, read on the forward strand.
AAATAAATAATATCAGACAATTCTTGGGTTTTGGCCTAGATAGGCCACCAGTAGTGCTCATTTAAATGCTCAGTTAAATTCATTGAGACAAGTATTGCGGGTAGCCTAATTTCAGGCGTATCCTAATTTTTTTTTGTTCCGACTTTACACACACATAAACCCTACTCACAGTTTTCGTTTATTATTAGCTCGCGCATAAATTATGGAAATATATACTCGGGTGGTGATTAATTGCATGGATGGTGCGGCGAGTAGCAGAATACAACAAGAATGGCCTAGACAGGTAAAAGATGAATGAGAGAGCGGCGTAGACGGTTGAGGTTATGCGGTGATGCGGCGTTGATAAAATGCAAATTTCAGCCCTCCGAATTCCCAAAATATAGTACGTTAGAATTCTCGCAAAGGGCCTCTTCCTCTAATAATGAGGAACGGACGCAGTTTAAAGTTGGACCGTTTTGATTTCAATGGGTCTGTTGCACACTTCGGCTACAGCGTTTAAAAGTAACAATTCCAATGTAAAAAGCCGAAAAAATAACAATGGCAGCATCAGAAAACACTAAAACTCAGTAATAAACTCACAAATTGCGAAAAAACACTAGACACTATTCACCCCTGTATCTTTCCACCACGTGCACGATATTTCGCGAAATTAGCGCGGCACATTCAAATAACCACGGCCGATTGTCATCACAGCTGACTTCGTAAACGAATAAACAGTAAACACTGACGGCGTCTGCTCGAATTCTTACGTTTCAATATCCTCAATTCCTCACAAAATGTTGTGAAAGGTAAAGAAACCGATATTTGTGTCGATAACTTCAAAATGAAACAATAACACACAGGAGTTCCAAGGATGACTCCAACTTCGATCATCACGCTTGGAACTCCTGTGTGTTATTGTTTCATTTTGATGAGTTTTGGACACAAATATCGGTTTCCGTACCTTTCACAACCTTTTGTGAGGAATTGAAGATATTGAAACGTAAGAATTCGAGCAGCCGCCGTCAGTGTTTACTGTTTATTTGTTTGCGAAGTCAGCTGTGATGACAGTCGGCCGTGATTATTTGAATATGCCGCGCTAATTTCGCGAAATATCGTGCACGTGGTGGAAAGATACAGGGGTGAATAGTGTCTAGTGTTTTTCGCAATTTGTGAGTTTATTACTGAATTTTAGTGTTTTCTGATGCTGCCATTGTTATTTTCTCGGCTTTTTACATAGGAAATGATACTTTAAAACGCTGTAGCCGAAGTGTGCAACAGACCCATTGGCGAGTCTTCTCGCTTTCATCGCTGAATAAACAAACACTGAAAAAAAAAAAAAAAAAAAAAAAAAAAACTGTGAATTTATTTAAAAAGTATGGACACCATTTAAAAAACTATTAGTTTAACTCATTAAAATAGTTAAAACAAATGGCTGAATTATCACGGCACGGAGTTAATTTAACTAATCCAAATAGTCAATTTAACAGGTTTTGAGTGGTGTCCAATGTGTCCATACTTTTAAGTAGAAATTATTTAAAATTTAGCTTATTTTGTTTTAAGTGAAATTTCAAGTAGAGCCGAAGCACCCTTTTTAAAATAGTTTGCCAGAGCAAAAGTTCTAGCTCTCCCGGGGCAGGTTTCGGTTGCTCCGAAGCACTGTACTTCGGTGGAGCAAAAGAAAGGGAGAAAGGCTGTTACTCGCATGCCAAAATAGTGCTTTGGTGTCTATAACTTTCTACAGAAGTTCTAGAACTTGAGCTCTTTCAAGCTATTTTAAAAGGGCGTCGGCTGTCCTCAAACTTTATTTTTTCAGTCTTTTATTTTGGTTGCGAGAATGTGCACACATTTTGCAGGAAAAAAGGAAATGTTGGCTATTTATAAGATAGAATATGATAAGTGGATTAAATGAAACGTTAAAAGATTGAAAATAAATATTTTATAGGATAGTTACGAAGGTCTAAAACTTGTTTTTTTATATACGGGGTTTTAAAAAAAAAAAAATCCAGTACAGCTGGATGTATCGAAATACGGCTAGAGTCTAGACATGCGTCTAATGCTCGTGAGAAGGATCCATTTTGTGGTTGTCACTTTTTATCCAGCCCTCCAGAGGAGTGCGGCGGGGGGGAACATACCCAGAAAATAAAACTTTCTTAAGAGAGCCCTATTTTTTTTTTCTTACATCTTAAAGTACAAATAGTTACCAAATTTTTTTTTCAAAACTAAAAATTCGATATTGAGCCATTTTCAAAAATTCGCAGTTTCTCTTCAAAAGGTTAAAATTTAAAAAACAAGCAGGGAAAATTCCAACACGCAGGTGTTGGAAAAGCGTGCCACAAAAGTCTGAACAGTTTTAATGCTTTTGCTAGCAATGATAATAATTAGACAGCATTCAACATGGAGCTGATCTCGAGAAAATTGAGTCCAAAGTTGAAGAGCTAGCATTTAAACAAAAAACTTGGAATTACTTACGTTTTGATTTCATTCAACTTCCGTGTTGTTTTTTGCATTTCAACACCGGAAAAGTGGAATTTACTATGTAGGAAAGGTACTTAATTTTTAGCGGTTAAAGTGACTTGGTTCCTTTCTTTTTTTTTTGGCATAATCACGAAAAACGAAACTCTAATAGAAACAAAACGGCAGAGTTGGTTTACACTGTTGATTATTTTAAATCCGTTAATCCGGACTTAAGTCCGTTCCCAAGGGGGCAGTTGCAAGGGTCTCAAATGTTGTGTTTTTATGAAGAAAATGAAAGTACTAAATGAGCTGAGAACAAAGATGCCTTTGGTTTTGATTTAGTCCCATTGTTCGGGAGATGAGATTTTGGCCCAAAATACATTGTTTTAAAGGGAAAATTCCGCGTAGTGACGTCACTACACACACGATTTTTTACAACTTTACACGTGTGTATCTCCAAAACCGAGGCACTTAGGAAAAAACCGAAGGCATCGTTGTTCTCAGCTCATCAAGTACGTTCTTTTTTTTTGTAAAAAAACTCACAATTTAAGATCCTTGCAACTGCCCCATTCTATAAAAGGAACCAAGTCGGATTTGGGTTCCTTACGTGACTCGGATTAAGGTTTAACCTAATCAAAAAAAGGAACCAAGTTCTCTTTTTATTTCATCATATGGACAATGACATCAATGAGGCTCACCAGCTCATTTTTACCGGGAAATTTTGACGGGAAATAGTTGTTATTATAGAAGAAGCACTTGTTGCTTCGAGACTCAGTATTGCTAGCTCTATCAATCAATAACTCAATTTTATAAAAAATGTCACTGGGTTTCTTTTGTGACAAGTGCTGCCCAAATTTGAGCTTGTTTGGTGAGAAATTATGAAAAAAATAAATTTAGATCAGATGTATCTATAAGGAGATGAGTCAAAGGCGTTGTTTTTTTGGTTTGTTTTTTGTTTTTTGTTTTCAGAACTTTGGAGGGCTCTAGCTCAGAAGAGAAACATTTGCAGCACATACTCATGTAGGAAAATAAAGTCTTATATTTATGTATGTTGCCCCCAAAAATACACTCCATAAGTTTGGCACTTAAGTTTTAAAACACCCTGTTCTTGATATTTTGCTCCCCCCCGCCCCTTCAAAAAAACGTCTTGACCATGCACTTTTTAAAATCACAGTTTGACTGTAGAGATTTTTTCCCCCCCCCCCCCCCCCTTAACAAAAAAGGGGGAAAATGGGTCACCTATCTCTGATGTTCGTCGTGCGCGTGCACATATTGTTCGGCTTTACGACTGCCATTTTGGCTTTCTTTATAATGCGTTTTTGGGTTTATTAGTGGATTTTATGACTATTTGATGCCGCCAATGTAATTTTCAGACCATTTTACATCAGAATCAAAACTCTATAGCACTATTCCAGTGAAAAATTTTGTACACGCAACGAACTTTTTAGGATAGGTAAATAAGTTATTCCAGAGTCAATTCCATAGCCTCAGCGAGGGAAACTGTCCAGGGGTGGAAGACACGTGACAGCCCCTCTCACTTTTTAGAGCAATTAATGCGAATTTTACCCCTCTGGCTCCCTGTGTTCTGGATTTTAAACACCTATTTTTCAACAAAACGCCCAAAATGTCCTCAAAATCCCTTGATTCCATCGACGCTCATTGAGGGACTTTCAATTTGCCGATCCCCCAGAATTTCAAATGTTTCCGATGCAAAGACCTGTTTAGTTTGACGTCATGAAAAAAAATTTGGGTTTCCAAAAAAAGGCTCCGTCTCACTCGCTCTCGTGGGGTTTTCCCCTACGAACACGGTCCAAATTTTCAAAAACAAGTGCTAGTAAACAACACGTTCTTTACACCAGTTGTGTTTATCACACCATTGGGTTCCACGTCCCTTATAAAAATTTCCGATTGTTTCAAAAAATTTCCCGATTGGGTATAATTCCCGCGCTTTATTTCCCCTAGAAATAATCGAAATTCCATAGAGACAATCGAAAATTTGTGTAGATTCAAGCGCGCTGATTATAGCAACGATAGGTCTTATGATTGAAATAAAGCGAAATACATCTATGATTCTATTCTTACAGTTTTAACACCCACTTTTTTTTCAGTGATAAAATATGAGAACGCTACACAAACTTCTGAAACATCGCGCATCAATGCACAATCACAGTTATATCGAAGAAAGTCCTATGTTTTGTCCTTGTCACACTCACAGTTTCTTAAGAGCACACAAATTTTAGGATATAGGCTCATCAGCACCATCACGGCATGTGTTATACCTCGAACAATAGCTTCGATACGAAGAGAAGTTTGAATGATTGAGTGTCATGGCGGTGATTCCCCCATAAGAACCGTGAGTAAGACAAGGACAAAACGTAGAACATCTTTCGGTATAACTGTGATTGTAAATTCGCTTGTGATCTTTTAGGAATTATGTTTCAGTGAAAAGATACTTTAAGGCAAGTGGAATCTAATGGTGCAATAAAATTTGAGAAAATGTTGGTTAACTAGCATGAATTTGCGTTCGAAAATTTGGATCTGGTAAATCCACGAGAGTGAGCGAGATAGAGCATTTGTTTGGAACCAATTCTGATCATGACGTCATCACTAAACAGGTCTACTTACGGATATGAATGAGCCTCTCTCTTTTCTATACCCCTCCCGCTCTTCATCAATACCTCGTCGTTTCTTTTCGATGTACCCTCGTCAAACAGATTTTGACACTTTTACGATGCGAAAACCCCCAACGCTTAATGCACCGTGAAGAAATCTTGGGACCGGTGGAGCCCAAAGGCGAGGGGCAAAGAGGGTTTCTGTGAAGGATGTTTCCACCCCCCTCCTGCCTTGGAATTTCGACTCATAGGTTTGGGACAAATGACTCAGGTTGCTGGACCTGTATGGAATTCTCGTTTAAAGAAATTCGACTTTGACGCTTAATAACTTATTGAAATTAACAGGAATACCAAAAATTTTACAATATTAAGAAAAAAGACGCCGAGACCTCCTGGATTGCAGCAATAAATTTAAAGATTAATGAAACCAGTTTTAAGAAAATACGTTTTTTAAATTTTTTAAAACCCTTTCCCCCCAAAGGTTTTTCCATAAGCAAGGCATTGAACCTATATATTAGATATGAAAATGAAAACAAGAAGCGTACCGTATATATACGGCACGATTAAAAAAAAAAAAAAAAATGTTAATTTACTGAACAAGCACTTATCGGAAAAAACCAAAAAAAAAAAAATGCGATGGTCCCAAAAAAATTTTCCCAAAAATGAAAGTGGGGTTCTCAAAAATTTTTCCGATTCTTTGAAAATTATGGCAACACCGGTTTTTACGAAATCTCTACTTACCCAAAAAACGCGGATGGAATACCGTCATGGTTGTCACTAAAATCGATGTGATTTTTTTATACATACAGGGTGTAACAGATGTATCCCCCCCCCCCCGTCTAACTTTTGAACGAGTTGAGATATATTTTTGCGGTTTGGACCATTCTTCGTAATTTTAGTTATACTTTGTTTTTTGGGGTCAAAAGCCCCCACCCCCCAGGAGGCCCCCCCGGAGGGCTATCCCGAAAATTTCAAATGGCAACCCCCATTTTTATACATAGTTTGAAAGAGAGTAAAAATTTTAAGACTTTTGGCGCAAAAAGAAGGTCAATATCGTTTTTCGTTTTTGATATATCGGAGGTCAAAGTTCGACTTTGACCCATTTTCAAAAAATCAGAACTCCCCTTTAAAAAGTGTAAATTAAAAAATAGGGGTCTAAATACTCTAAAAAAAAAGTACTTTTCAGAAAAAAATACGGTTCTGCCATAAATTTTGGGCAAAATTTTGGGTTTTTGAGCCCCCCCAAAAGTTGTCAAAAAAAATTTCCAATCAAGGGGTCTATCTCAGAAATTCCGAGCCACGACCCCTATCGAGTGATACATTAATCAAAAGAACGCATTAAACTGAGCATTTTGGCGCAAACCGCAGGTCGATATCGTTTTTCGTTTTCGATATATCGAATGGCGAAGTTGGGTTTTCACCCATTGTCAAATTTCGATATATCGAAAACGAAAAACGATATCAACCTGCAGTTTGCGCCAAAATGCTCAGTTTAATGCGTTCTTTTGAGTAATGTATCACTCGATAGGGGTCGTGGCTCGGAATTTCTGAGATAGACCCCTTGAGGGGCAATTTTTTTGACAACTGTTGGGGGGCTCTAAAACCAAATTGAGGAGGTAGGTGGAAAAACGGCCTAAGTAGCAAAATCGCGTTCTGAGAAAACGGCTGTTAAAGTTTTCATTTTAGTGCCAATCTAAAATAGATGAAGAATCAGGCTTGGGTTGGACCAAAAAAGTTGATCCATACCCTCAGGTTGAAGTTGGTACAACTGAAATATGCTTTGGCTATATAGGAAAGAAGAAATTGGATAAATACAAAAGGTCTACTAAGGTCGTTTTTCCATAGAACGACCTGTTGCACACAGACAAGTCCTCACTAAACGCTGAGTATTAACTCCGTTTTTTCAGAGAACGACTTTCTGTATGGAACATATGTACTACATGATAGATGTAAAAAAAAAAACCAAAAATCTGCAAAAAAAGAGGCGAATTTATTAGAAAAAAAAATATATATATACAATTATTCGTCCTCGTATTCACTCTCGCTTTCGTTGATGTCCGAGTCTTCTATGCCATCTTCAATAGTGAATAAATCTTCAAAGTACTGAATCTGAGTCTCATTGAGGAAGGAATAGAGGCTTCTAATATCCTTGAGTTTTGCTGGTTTTAACAATTTTCCTGGCACATGAGGAATAGTCTGTTTAAAATCTGGTTCAAACGTCTTTCCTATAAACAGAGGAGAGGAGAAGACAACTTTTTTAGTGTCAGGAATAATAATCTTGCTTTACTTAGCTGTTTGACTTTTTCGGGGGTTCAATATTAAAAATGAAGAAATTAAAGTGGTTTTTAAACATGACTTACCTTTTTTCTGAAATGAATAGGGATGTTTAGAGCCAATGTAGGTTGGTGATGCCAGAACTGTCCCAGTTTCGGTGAAGGTCAGGCGTACTTGTGCCCTGATAGAAAAAGTTGCACCTTTTGTAGTCGGCTTCACAGTGGTGTATCCTTTCAGTGCATCGCCCCATCCTTTCATCAACAATTTTCCATCTTGAACTTCAAAGCTCTCTTGGATTACTTTCACATAGTCTTCAGCTGTATACATGTTTTCCAATCGTTTCACTTTGTTACCATAAACTCCGAAATTCCGATCGCACTGGTTGTAGCTATGGCCTCTTACAGGGAACAGATAATGTATTTTGATCTTGCGGGTTACAGCTAGGTATGAGAGGTATCGACACATGTCATAGCATTTATTTTGACCACTGCAATTATCTGATAGGCAAGTTATTTCATCGTACTCACCGCTGCTGAGTTTACTATCAATGAAGTCATCCAGAAACGAAATGACTGAGTCAGGGTTTTTTTTCCCTTCCGTTTCCGGAAAATAATACATTTTGATGTATTGTCATTGTGACAATGGATATTAAAGATGTTCAACCATAGTAGTCGCTTATAAAATTGAGAGTTCACAGATAATTTAGGAAGAGGAAGATTTTGCCCGTAATCAAACTCAAGAACAAGGTGCTTTGAACCTTCTTCTTTGGCATCGTCGATGTACTGTTCTCTCAAAGTCTTGTGTGAGGCAACTTTTCTTCGGTGAATGTCCCATTTTGTTTTGACAGCTGCATTATTAGGATCTCTCTCAAGTGTCCTTTCGCATGTAAAGCAGTAGTCGCACACATCGGTCCTTGGCTGTTTGAATGAGAACGGAGACGACTCCCTGTACCATTTAAAGTAAGTTTTGTACTTCATTCTCAGAGTTTGGTTTGTCTGTTTATTATAATACTCGCTAAATAGTTCAAATAGTTTTTTGATTGTCAAATTGGCGTTTTCAAAGTACAAACGGTTGCTTTTTTGTGCGCAATAGTGTGATGGCCGGTGGGGAATCTTGTAAAGGTGCTCCATCGCCAGATCATAGATGGCTTTATCAATCTTGTGAGGACGATTTGAATGACTGCCCCTGCGCTCTTCAAAATTGAATGCATTTTCTTGAGAGCGGGATTGAATGGTTCTAACTCTTCTTTGAGTAATTTGAAAAACAGACAAAAAAAACTTTCGACAGACTTTGACTTTCTGACCATCTAGTGACGGAATGCAGTACTCCCACAACTCGCGAGGGGAACCATTGGGTTTCGTAAACCTGGTCTTGACATCAGCCTTCAATAGACATGTATACAAAAACATGTTTTGGCTAGATGAATCTCTCTTACTGTAGAAACTGTCAAACAGTACTTCTTGTTGATTAGCCGACACGTTTAGGTAACATTTTCTGGGGCAGCAATCCTGTACAAGCTGAAAAGTTTTTTTACTTACTGTTTGGCCTTTGTACGTGGTATATTCTTTACCGGCGGTTTTTCTTAGTCTTCTTTCATTTCTCTTCCATTTTTCCGGGGTACGGGGCCGCTTTCTACCTCTTGTCTTTGGAGTAGCACTCGGCGTCAAATTTGCGTCATTTGTTGTGGGTTCACTCATTTTCACAGGGTATGAAAGTAGTTAAGCACTAATATCACTTTTTTTAAGTAAAGGCACGCAAGAACTTTCAGAAATTAGAAAAAATCCCGATAAACACAAGCCGAACGTCAACAAACGATAGTCAAAACAAACCTGTGAAGGTTTTGAGGTTATGGTTGCAAGCAGAAGTGCCAACCTCTACTCATATAAACTGCCATATCTCACTCAATTTTTGACGTACGGTCATGAAATTTTGTGGAGATATTATTGAGGATATGTTCTCTCAGAAAAGTTGTTCTCCGGAAAAACGGCCTTAGCCGGCTAAGGCCGTTTTTCCAACTAGCTCCTCAATTTTGACCAAAGAGCTGTATTCAAAATGAGCATTTTTGGCCCAAGAAAGAAAACCTTTCAAATTTTCAGGGTTGATAGAGCTACTCAAGAGCTTTCTAAAAATGGCCAGTTTTTTGTTCTAGCCCTCTTGGAAGAGGGGGGGCGGGGGGTCAAAGTTGGAACCTTTAACCTCCCGTAACTTTTTAACAAGTTGACCAATTTGAATGCCGTTTTTTTTAAAATGTAGCTTTTTTAATGTTCTTTCGATTGATGTGCCACACTTTACCTTTTAAGGAATTTTAAGACAATTTTTTTCAATTTTTTCGATTTTTGAAATTCCAAATTTTTTTTGTTTTGCATTTTTGAACCGGGGAAAACGCACTGAGGGTAACAAATACCAGTCTGGATTAAAGCTTTTTTAATTTGCTTTCAGGTAGTTCAAACCGCGTGTTGGGGAAACATTTTGTTCAAAAGTTATAAGCACGTAAAGTTGACGCGGAACCGATTGCGGCGTGCTCAGGGCCCGCGTTTTTGACTTAAGGTTGGCCGCTCCTCTCCGACTGGAAAGGAATAATAAATATTCTGGCTTAACGCGATTAATACCAATACTCAACCCATTTTAAACTAATAAACAAGTGTTTTCAATGGTCTTTTATCATTTTTCCAACTTTCAAAGCCCAAAAAGGAGGCTCCGCCCCCACAAAAAAAAAAAAAAAAAAAAAAAATGTACTTCCCTCTAAAAAAAAAAAAAAAAAAAAAAAAAAAAAAAAAAAAAAAAAAAATAAATAAATACCAAATGAACTCCCTCTAATAATGTTCGAAACGCAAGCTTCAAATTGACAATTCCTCCAAACAAACAGAACGGAACAACTAACGACCAGTGGCATCGCGTTGCAGCATGACAACGTTGCAATGTTCTCATTTAATCTCTTGCAAAATATCGAATCAAGGGAGTGCACTGTGCACCTCCATTAGTTCGACCTTTTTCATAAGTTTAAATGGACAAAATGCTGCGTTGACAGATTGCACGCAACGCTATCGCTAACGACTGAAGCAGGTTTTTTTGGGCCTCCTTTTTGGGCTTTGAAAGATGGAAAAATGATGAAAGACCATTGAAAACACTTGTTTATTAGTTTAAAATGGGTTGAGTATTGGTATTAATCGCGTTAAGCCAGAATATTTATTATTCCTTTCCAGTCGGAGAGGAGCGGCCGACCTTAAGTCAAAAACGCGGGCCCTGAGCACGCCGCAATCGGTTCCGCGTCTGCTTTACGTGCTTATAACTTTTGAACGAAATGTTTCCCCAACACGCGGTTTGAACTACCTGAAAGCAAATTAAAAAAGCTTTAATCCAGACTGGTATTTGTTACCCTCAGTGCGTTTTCCCCGGTTCAAAAATGCAAAACAAAAAAAATTTGGAATTTCAAAAATCGAAAAAATTGAAAAAAATTGTCTTAAAATTCCTTAAAAGGTAAAGTGTGGCACATAAATCGAAAGAACATTAAAAAAGCTACATTTTAAAAAAAACGGCATTCAAATTGGTCAACTTGTTAAAAAGTTACGGGAGGTTAAAGGTTCCAACTTTGACCCCCCGCCCCCCCTCTTCCAAGAGGGCTAGAACAAAAAACTGGCCATTTTTAGAAAGCTCTTGAGTAGCTCTATCAACCCTGAAAATTTGAAAGGTTTTCTTTCTTGGGCCAAAAATGCTCATTTTGAATACAGCTCTTTATGGCAGAACCGTATTTTTTTCTAAAAAGTACTTGTTTTTTAGAGTATTTTTGACCCCTAGTTTTTAATACTAAAAATTTTAAATGGGAGTTCTGAGTTTTGAAAATGGGTCAAAGTCGAACTTTGACCTTCGATATATCAAAAACGAAAAACGATATTGACCTTCGGTTTGCGCCAAAAGTCTTAGAATTTTACTCTCTTTCAAACGATGTATCACAAGATAGGGGTTGCTATTTGAAATTTTCGAGATAGCCTCCTGGGGCCCCTAGGGGGTGGGGGGTTTTTACCCCCAAAAAAACAAAGTTCAACTA
>VMOF01000001.1:56546210-56619375 GCA_011764245.1 Trialeurodes vaporariorum
CCATTCCCTCCTTTAAATTGTTTTCTCTCACTGATATTTGGTGCTATTCAATAACAATTTTATGAGATTTTACAGGTTTTAAACTTAACCCTTTACTGCATGATTTTTTTTTTCAATAAAATAATTTTTTTTCAGTACAATAAAATTTTGATCCTTGAGACAAGGAAAAATAGTGAAAAACTTCTTTCCATTATATTTCTATGGTAAAGAGCCTGAATATTAATCTTTCCAAATACGGCCTTACCCGCATTTAGGTATCCATGTAACTGAAAATAAAGTTTTCAGGCTAAAAAAAAAAAAAAATTAAAATAGTAAAAAATAAGTTAGTAAGTTTCAATAGTTGTTTTTTTGTATATGGTACCCCTGCGTTACTCCCAAACATAGCAATGAAAATCGGAAAATCTCTATCAGCTTTTCAGTAAGCTATTTTCAACCACTCTGCACGTTCTCTATCCTGTGCTGCGCGCTGTAGGACAAAATCGACAATTCCTACTCGTTTAGTATCTGTTTCACATGTGACCCACCATGCAGCGACAGTACAACTCAAGTCTCTTACTTTTAGATAAGGCTTCAAAGTAATTGTTTTAGATCTGGGCTCATCTGCAGTTAAGGGTTGATTATTTTATAAGAAACCAGAAACAAATTAAAGAAACGGGCGTAAAGCTATAGTAATCATACTAATTTGGTGAGCACGTTTCACCTTCAATCGTGATCTTTATAAACAGATAAGTCATTTGTTCGTTATCTGTTGTTTTTACATTCTGCTTCAAGTATTCAGTGTCATTCTCAACCTCTGAATTTTTATGCACGACCCTAATGGAAATGCTTATTGGTTTTCTGCCTGGTTTTTGTTTTGCGCTGTTGTACAATGTACTCTGCATTTTTGAGCATTGAAATCCATACGAATTCTCTGTTTTAAGCTGTTGTTTCAGAATTATTTGGCACCACTGCGTTTCTCAGCTATTTTGTAGCCAATCGAAACCCTCTATTCGTTCGGCGGACCGATAGTTCGTCGAAAGTATTACCACTTCTTACTGATTTTCAAGCGCGTTTTAGAATCGGTTTTTGATGTTTTTCACAAAATTGCGCATAGCTGTTTGAAGTTTTGTAGTTTTAATTCCTGTGTATTTTTTAGTACATCAAGGTTGGATCTGAGAATTTCAATCGTTTTTACATAGTTGTAAATTTCCCCTTTGTACCACTTTTTGGAGAGGAAGGACTTTTTTGGGGTTTACTACGCGTATTCCTAAGACACATTATAGACGGTATTTGTGGAACGTTCAACTGGATTCAAACAAACGAACATAACCTCTCAATCCAAACTTTCTACTTCATAAAAAGCGACATCAAATATGGCTGAAACACTATTTAATGGTCACTATTTTGATAAGAATATAGTGTTAGTTGAGCAAAGAAGTTTCAAATAACTTATAAAATTGGAATCAGTGTGCTACTTTCATTCTTCCTCATGATGGTGTTGGTTTGTTTGTCATCAGTTTTACCAAAGATTACCTTAAAAAGATTATTAATTTAAGTTTTGAAACAAAAGTGCGAAATAACAACAACGTTTGCTTACTTTGATCGTGTACAAAAATCACAGAATGCCTCCAACCGCTATATGTATTGAGGTTATGGTCACTTGGGTTCTCCGTATCCCATAGACGGCGCACATACTGGTATTTTCCACAAAAAGCTGGCCAAAACCCTTATTATTGATAAATTTGGACCAAACTTGGGTTGAGAGGGTTTTTTGGGTCGCTGATCACGAATTTGAAGTCAAAAATTAAAAAATCTCACGTTAATTGCCCTATTTTATGATATTTGTCATAAAACTTGAACCTGCAGCAGTGGCAGCTCGTGCAATGCGGCAATGACGTATTCACTCCATTTAAACCTATGTAAAACAATCGATATTCAAGATGTGACCCCAACATATCGATACTTATACATAGGTTTAAATGGAAAAAAGCATGGTTGCCAAATTTCACGAGCCGCGTGCCACTGACCTGTAGCCTGATTTTATAGAATTTTAATAATAGATATCCATACTAAAGTATTGTTATAGGCTAGCTAATCTTCTATGAAAAACGCCTCAAAGATGTCACACTTCAGAGTGAAGACATACCCCCCCCCCCCCCCCCCCGCTAGTTATTTCGATTTTTTTTTTTTTTTTTTTTTTTTTTTTTTTTTTGCATGACATAAAAAATTAATTTAAATAGAGAAGAATTAACAATTTTGGTGAACTAGCTAGCACTTTTTTCTGAATTTGTTACTTTCAGTAGCTGGTGAATTTAGTTTAAGGCATTGAATTGAAACAAGAGTCAAAATTGAGATCAATATGTCGAGACAAAAGAAACACTTTTATTCGGTTCGTATACAAATATAAAACAATTGGCTGTGTCTTATGGTGGACGGAAAACGCACTTTTTTGTCGTTTTTTAATGAGGGTACCTAAAGAACCAATACAAATTTCTTAGTAACTTTACACATAAAAATGGAATGAAATTAAATTAAAAAAGAAAACAAAGTAATAAATCTTAACATTGGTCAGGAAATAAGACAAGAAAAGCTTGCTTTATAAAAAGGGAAAAAAGTTGAGTTTTTGAAAATCATGGTTTACATATAATAGGCCAACAAAGAATAAAAAATATCAAAAATATCACAGCAAAGTAAATGGTTACTTAAAAATAAAATATACAGGTAAGACTTCAGTCAACAATGATTTTGTAAACTAATTTATCAAATTATCAAATATTCAAATCCTTTAAGGAAAGAAAAAAGTCATTAATAATAAAGGAGATCAAAAAAGTATCACAGCAAAACAAAAAGGCAACATGCCATAGACACTTTAGGGGAACTTCAGTCGAAAAAGACGAGAACATAAACTATTTTCAAAAACATTTTTAGATCGCTACAATCGAATATACATGTTTTCAATCGGTATCATTTTATCAATCTTCATGCGAGAGCATCCGTGCATCATTGTGCTCATGTCCGTTCTATGTGCCACCTAAAGATTATAATCAATAATAATTGAGTAGCGAGTGATCTTCATCCCTTGCGTACATCCTATCAAAAACATTGGTTATGTAACTGTCACGGCACACGTGTTCGGTGGTGAAGTGTGCAATCTGGCAACGTCGCGTTTGGTTCATTTAAACCCACGAAAAATATCGAACTGTCTTGGGATCGGCGATGACCATCGAGTTCGACCTTTAGTATCGTTCGATATGGAGAAAGTGCAATGTTGCCGGATAGCGCTCTTCGCCACTGCGCGTGTCCATGTTCAATCAGTAATTTTTCCTGAATAAGACATATTTTCAAAAAATCGCCAAAAAAAGAGTTGCAAGTTATAGCAAGATTTTATTGCGTGAGAAGCTTCCAAATAGGTTTGTCTCTTAGGAAATCCTTCGTTTTTTGCCCGACAAGGCTTGACACACAGTTGTTTTTACTTTTTTTTAATGCGTTTGAGAGGAAAATTTTGACAATTTTAATCGTGCAATTAACCTAATATAATTGCCCTTATAATCTAATCGTAAAAATAATTTAATGCATGTAAAATGTACTACATACCTTCTAGTTTATCCTCCATGGTCACAATGTAGCGAAATCTAACGCAGCTTGGAGATTTAAACCATAACAAAGTGCTGAGGTTTGGGTTGCGTTTCAGCCGGAAAATCGGTGTTGGTATCAACAGGCACATTCCGACCCGCTCCATAGCTCGGTGAAAAAGGTAACACTGAAGTTGCTGTGTGGGCCTTATTCAGACGCATATGAAGATTAAAAAAATACACTTTTTTCCCGCGTTAGAGCCATTTGAATTTTTTGAGTTTTGGCCAGCTTTTTGAGGCAAATACCAGTATGTGCGGCGCGGCAGTTGTAACGTATTGCTGTTGTAGTCTTTCCGTGCTTTAAAATGGATTTTAGGGTTGATAAAATTTTAGTTTATGGTCAATAAATGATTTTTTAGGAAGTATTATGTCCTTCTGAAATGAGTGGTTCCATTCTTCATAATTGAATGGCAAAAAACTAAAAAAACCTTTTTCCGATTTGTTGTGTTTGTTTGGAGCTGTCATTCACCCATCCTCCCCCCTCCCCCCCCCAACTTTTTGTTTCGGAACGGTTCATACCTGCAATCAGACGTGAGTCGTGAAGCTATTTATGTTTATTTTTCAAAGTTTCGCCTTCAATTTCTCTCTGCGCAACTATTTATACATCAAGTAAACAACCACCACGAGCTACACGACCGCGACGTCAGAGCTAAACTATCTGATCAGAGCATCCAGAATCCACTTAAAATCAAATCATAGTTTGTTCTTTGTTGTACTAACGCAGATCGCAGGATGCAGGCGCATTTTTTGTCAATAAGACTCAGGGCCGCCGTTTTGCTTATAATCAATGCTATTTTTCTATTCACCGATGATTCCACCGGTTGAGAAAAGATTACACAGTTCAGTTCAGTGTATGACTGTAACGCACGAAAATTCTCTGATCTGTAATCTTTCCTTAATCGGTGGAAACTCCGTTGATTAATTAAAATATCCGCAAGTTTTTTAAAGTCATCGACGACTCTATCGGTTGAGAAAAGATTACAGGTGCGAGTATTTTAGTTTATTACAGTCATGCACTGAACTGAACTGTGTAATCTTTTCTCAACCGGTGGAATCATCGGTGAATTGAAAAATAGCCTTGATTATACGCAAAACGGCAGCCCTGATAAGACTGACATGTTGATCTTGCTCTCCATTCATCAGTGGCGGTTCTTGCAATGTGGCAACAATGGATTTTCTCCATTTAAACTTATGCAAAACTATCGATCTTCAGGAGGTGCAACTGCACCCCCAGATTTCGATACTTTTGCATAGTTTTAAATGGCAAATAAGCATGGTTGCCAAATTGCACGAGCCGCCACTGCCATCCATTCTCATCACTTTTCTCGCTGCAAAGGTGGTTTATGTTCTCCCCCTCTACCCTTTCTTCCATGGTCTCCTTACGACACAGTACACTATCGCTTTCTCTCTCGGCTCTAATCCTGTTGCGAATCTACCAGTTTCTTTCTCTGTCTTTCTCGTGGCACTAATCCTGCTGCGATTCCGCTATTCATCACTCTTCGTAGTCCTCCCGTTGCGAGGCTGCAATTTTCAGTTTTCTTTTCAGCCTATCATCTCATCCTTAGTTCTTCTGTTGCCAGATTGCATAACCGTTCATCATTCATCATAATTATCAGGTTCCAGTTGCGGGCCCGAAATTCACAACCTTCGAAAATGGGGCAGTTGCAAGGGTCTGAAATATTGTGTTTTTTGTAAAGAATATGAAAGTAATTGATGAGCTGAGAGCAAAGATGCCTTTGATTTCTAATTAAGTTACATTGTTCCGGAGATGAGATTTTGGCCCAAAATACATTGTTTCAAATGGGAATTCTGTGTAGTGACGTCACTACGCACACGATATTTTACATTTTTACACGTGTGTGTATCTCCAAAACCAGGACACTTGGGGGAAAAACCAAAGGCACCATTGTTCTCAGATCATTTAGTACTATCATTTTCTTCATAGAAAGCACAACATTTCAGACCCTTGCAACTGTCCTATTGTGCAGTGATAATTACTTTTTATACGGTTGATGTTCGATTTGATTTCTGACAAGTTTCCACTTCCGTTTTGGGTTCGTAATGTTTCTCTTCTTATTCATCGAGATATGCAATCTCGCAATGAGCAGTGGTTGCACGTGCTATTTGGCAACCATGTTTTTGTCATTTGAACCTTTGCAAAAATGTAGATTTTTCGGGGTTTCAGAGAGTCCCCTGAAGATTGATTATTTTACGTAGGTTTAAACGGAATTCACAGGTGCTTGAAGGAAGTAGACGAAATATTCTACGAGAGAGTCACGGTTGAGGTATGCATTTTGACCACCGATTTTTTTTTTTTTTTTTTTTTTGTGTGAGACACACACTAGTTACTAGAATAACATCTAATAGGGTGTAAATACCAAGCTTTCAAGGGAGCAGGTAAAGGTAGAGTCTCTATATACTATGAGAGTTGCGACAAGACTCTCAAAATGAAGAAGAAGAAGCGGATCACTGGAGCCCCCAAGAGGCAAATTGCAAAAGGCGGATGGTCATTTGCCTCAGCGCTTTTGCCGCTATTTCGCTATCTTCTATAGGTTAGGTTCAGATTCTCGACAATAACGGTCGTTATTGAAAGAGATAATGTTCTCCATCATAACATTCAAGCAGAGGAAAAATTCACAAAAATTACCGCGGTCACTGTTACTTCAAATGTGTAATGAAAGCGAGTTTGCGAAAAGTAAACAAACCCTCCGCCAATTGCATTTGCCTCTTGGAGATTTCTTGACATCCTAAATCTGAGAGCCACTCAGAAATGAATTCAGTAATGGCGCAACTCTCATAGTATATAGGGACTCTGGGTAAAGGTACCCATACCATATGAGCTCAAGTTATGATGAGAATAAAAGTTGACTCTATAATTGGGCTGAGTTTTAAATTTTTGAAATGTTTTCATCCTCATTATGAATATCATTCTTTGGGGGGGAAAAGTTTTTTACCCCTCAACTTTATTTCCTCCGTCTATAGAAGTAAACATCAACTAAGTAATAGAATTAGGTACTCGACTTCGTATACGTTGCCTCTCTCCAGGGCTGCCGTTTTGCGTAGAATCAATGCTATTTTTCAATTCACCGATGATTTCACCGGTTGAGAAAAGATTACACTGTTCAGTTCCGTGCATGACTATGATAAACTGAAATACTCGCATCTGTAATCTTTTCTCAACCGGTGGAGTCGTCGATGACTTTAAAAAACTTGCGGATATTTTAATTAATCAATGGAGTTTCCACCGATTAAGGAAAGATTACAGATCAGAGTATTTTCGTGCATTATAGTCATACACTGAACTGAACTGTGTAATCTTTTCTCAACCGGTGGAATCATCGATGAATAGAAAAATAGCATTGATTCTACGCAAAACGGCAGCCCTGCCTCTCTCTGAAAATAAGAGAAGAAAAAAAGTTATGATAGGTGAGGAAAGGGGTGGGGGTCTGAATCTCAACATTCTTAAAATCTCAACGGAGCGGAGAGAGCTCAAAATTGACATTACACGGCTCATCAGAGATCTGTCAGAAGTTTCAAAGTTGGGACAGATTTTCTTTGAAGTTGCATTTTCTGAGAAAGTTTCATAACCTCTCACACAGGAAAATCCGCTTTAGTTGGAGCTATGAGCCTGCGTTCGAGACCATTTAAAGCGGGGAAAAATCATTCATATTCATAGAATATAAAGGTAGAGCAAGCGACAAAATAACCATAAATTGAAGCCTCGAAGCCATTCAAGGAAAAATGGCTTATGAAAGTAATGCTCCTCACTAAAAATCCAAAGCATCCTTTAGTGCTAAAATCAAAGAAAGTGCGCATCAGGTGATTTAAAATTATAGAGGTCAGCTTAAAACAGCCCGGGAAGCTTGATCTTTACTGCAGGAAATCGTAAATTTAGTAAAACCTTCTAATTACCAAGGTATACCTGACCAATGTTATTGAATGGGTGAGGGAAAGACGGGTGTGCCGTTCAAAGGAACGTGCTCGGTTAGTTCAACATCAGAGCTTCCATTCGTGTTTATATTTAATGAGATTTTTTCAATTCACCGATGATTCCACCGGCTGAAAAAAAGATTACACAGTTCAGTTCATTTAATGACTGCAATCCACGGAAATACTCATTTAATGAGATTTTTTCAATTCACCGATGATCCCACCGGTTGAAAAAAGGTGACACAGTTCCAAAGACCTTGTATACTATCTAGACCCCGCGATGTGGCCGACTTTAGGCGGGGAATATAGGGCTGGGTGGAGGTACAGTCGCTCCGGCAATGTAGGCAACCTGTTTTTCGCTTACGTCCTAGTCCTCCCATACAAATCAATGGGGATCCGGACATAAGGGCTCTATTTCCATCGAAAAAACTAAATTTTACCCTGATTGGGCCTTTTCGGGTAGCTGATTTCATGGAAAATTTTGTGCTGAAATTGATTTTACACATTAAAAAGTTGTTCAACGCTTTTTTCATTAAGTTATCGCCTTTTAAAAATATCAGAAAGAGGTTAGGTTTCCTTGTTGTTGTTTGGAAGTCTGTTTGCTTCATGAGATTGGTATTATTACATCTGTTGTTGTCATTTTAATCTAATTTCAATTTACTTCGGAACTTTTAATCTAATGTAACCTTTTCAAGCTGCTGTTTTCTTATACTTTACCAGAACCCTTATAATTTCCTCTTCCACCTGTTGGTCTTTATGTGAATATCTAGGTACTTTTCCGTAACTACTCTTCTCTAAGCTGTGAATCTCTTACCCTTTATTTCTTTCCATTTTGACATTTTGAAAGATTAAACTGAAAAAATACTTCATTGTTTTGCGTTATTTTTTACTTTTAGGTGCTGTCGCTTTGCGAAGCACCGACTGTTTCAACTTATTTGCCACTTAAACGATAGGTAAGGACCGCAAACACAAAAATATTCTTCCAGCAAAGGCGAAGTGAATTGGGGAGTAAAAAGATCCCTTGCACGCAGAAGCAAAATGGTCTCTAAACTTATTGTAACGTACCGTTAAGGTTGAAACAGCGCCAAACTCCTTAAGCGTTGAATCTGACTTACTAGCAAAATTGAGGATTTTTACGCTTTAACGACATAGGTGTTCGCCCCCCAATAAATACAAAACAAGGGGCCCTAAACACACACGTGGGCTTTCTTCTTTTAATTAGACCTAAAATCGCGCAGACCTCAACATTATTGATGTAAATTGACCTGCCGAGTTTGAATTTGGCCTTAGTTTTGATCGAAACATTCTGGATTTTCCACACTTTCAACTTTATTACGAACATTTTTTAAAGTAGAATATGCGTAAAATCGGGACGAGTTAAGTAGAAAATGATATCATTTTTTAAATCAGCGTCCCAAATACTATTGACTAGCACACTATTAACGAATGTAACAAGAATATTCATTGAAATACATTGAAATTTAGTTTAAAATAAAAACACTGATGTCGCGGACAGTTATGTTGTTAAAGAAGCGTACTTAAAATTAAGGGTCGAGAGTTGTTTTGGTTCAGCCCAGATAGTTGGGGCTTCAAGAAAGATTACTTCCAAGAAATTACTCTCTAGATAGTGAAAGGCCAACAAATTTGCATTGTGCGGGCTCATAGCCTGGCTGAAACTAACAGGTATTGGCGCAATGTCAACCAACAAATGTTCAAGGTGGATTTTGAGATGATGGCTTTAACTGCATATTTTGCATTACACTTCAATTAGTATGAGAGTATTTACATTGATTTATTCCGAGATTCTAGCAAATTTAGTGGTGTGAATGGACCTGGACCAAGATCAAGCATGAAGTCGCAAGCCAAAAGGATTTACAAGTTTGGTGGAAAAGAAGATGATTAAAAGAAAGAAAAAAGAAATTCACAACATGAAATTTACTTAATTGAGAATAATATATTTCGTGAAAGACTCGTTTTCAGGTCAAATTGAAGTGTATTCTTCAGCTGTAATCGCTGTAATCACGGATCCCCGTTCGTAAACAATCTTCCATAACCTCAATCCACTTCGGGATTATAACCACTAATAACTTGGTAAAATATGTTTTAAAACATATTTTTATGGTGAAAAATGAAATCTACGTCCACTACTCTATCATACTAGCGGTATCAGGGGTTTCAATTCCATTTTTCGCGAGTTTTTTTACACGTTGAAGGAGTTCGGGTAAGTTTCGTCCATTTGATTCCAGCATAGCACTAGGACAGAAGCGGAATGCGGGTTGCCTATACTGTAGGAAACGGCCATGGTTTTCTGTCGGATCCCGGGGTCTAGATAGTATACAAGGTCTTTGCACAGTTCAGTTCATTTAATGACTGCAATGCACGGAAATACTCATTTAATGAGATTTTTTCAATTCACCGATGATTCCACCGGTTGAGAAAAGATGACACAGTTCAGTTCATTTAATGACTGCAATGCACGGAAATACTCATTTAATGAGATTTTTTCAATTCACCGATGATTCTACCGGTTGAAAAAAGATAACACAGTTCAGTTCATTTAATGACTGCAATACACGGAAATACTCACATCCACAATCTTTTCTCAATCAGTGCTATTGCCATTAAATTACTAAAGTATCCACAAGTATTTCAGTCATCGACGAGTAATGACGACTCTGCCGGTGGAGGAAAGATTACAGATGTGAATATTTTCGTGCATTACAGTCATACCCTGAAGTGAACTGTGTAATCAATTCTCAACCAATGGAGCCATCGGTAAATTGAAAAATGCAATGCCTTTAAATATACACATAACGGCACCTCTGTTTAGTACAAGGATGCCTTTCGTCTCTAACTGGGTAGCACAGTTCCGGAGATCCAATTTTGGTCCAATAGATACATCGTTTTTAATGGAATTCCGCGTTGTGACGACACAATTCACACACGATGTTTTAAAACTCTACACAAGTGTTTAACCGATAGCGAAAACGGGCCACTTGGGGAAGAATCAAAGACACCTCCTTCGTTCTCAGCTCATCACGTACTTTCATTTTCTAGAAAAAAAAAAAAAAAAAACAAACGAGTTTAAGACTCTTGCACCTGCCTTAATTGCAATGGTGGTTCGTGTTATCTTGCAACATTTAATTTCGCCCATTCAATACCATGTAAAATACCGATTCGAAGGAGTGTACTGTGCACCCTCAATACGTCGACCTTATTCACGACTTTAACTCTCTAAGGACCACATTAGTTCAATAAAGAACGCCTCTCCTCCGTTTATATAGGGAATTTAGTTAACTGTTCGTACTCGGGTGAGTTGGAATTGTCTATACGATGAATTGAAGGCGCCCAAAGACATATTACCTTGTGAGGGTTTTCATCGACAGTAGCGTTTATCCGGAATGAAGACTGGAACAATGGGAAATGGATCAGAGGAGAAAAACGAGTTTACTCGGGCTTGGTCTATAAGGAGTTAAATGGACTAATATATGTTGCCATAGAGCACGCGCCGTCGCTATACTTTTGTCTGTCCAAAGTGAAGAAAACCCAGGGCTGCCGTTTTGCGTATAATCAATGCTATTTTCCTATTCACCGATGATTTCACCGGTTGAGAAAAGATTACACAGTCCAGTTCAGTGTATTACTGTAATGAACTAAAATACTCGCATCTGTAATCTTTTCTCAACCAGTTGATTCGTCGATGAATTTAAAAAACTTGCTGATATTTTAACCCTTTACTGCATGATTTTTTTTTTTTTTATCAATAAAATAATTTTTTTTCAGTACAATTTTGATCCTTGAGACAGGGAAAAATAGTGAAAAAATTCTTTCCATTATATTTTAATGGTAAAAAGCCTGAATATTAATTGTTCCAATTATGGCCTTACCCGCATTCAGGTATCCATGAAATTGAAAATAAAGTTTTCAGGCTAAAAAAAAAAAAAAAAAAAAAAAAAAAAAAAAAAAAAAATTAAAGTAGTAAAAAATAAGTTAGTAAGTTTCAATAGTTGTTTTTTTTTGTATATGGTACCCCTGCGTTACTCCCAAACATAACAATGAAAATCGGAAAATTTCTATCAGATTTTCAGTAAGCTATTTTCAACCACTCTGCACGTTCTCTATCCTGTGCTGCGCGCTCTAGGGCAAAATCGACAATTCTTACTCGTTTAGTATCTGTTCCACATGTGACTTACCATGCAGCGACAGTACAACTCAAGTCCCCTACTTTTAGATAAGGCTTCAAAGTAATTGTTCCAGATCTGGGCTCATCTGCAGTTAAGGGTTAATTAAGTAACGGAGTTTCCACCGATTAAGGAAAGATTACAGATCAGAGTATTTTCGTGCATTACAGTCATACACAGAACTGAACTGTAGAATCATCGGTGAATAGAAAAATAGCATTGATTATACGCAAAACGGCAGCTCTGAGAAAAAAACTCAATGTTCAACATATCCAGAGAAATTCACTATTTGATCCAATGAGCGAGCGGCTCATCTCGCCAAAGTCTCCGTTCATCGTTCATCGTCGGCGGCGCGGCGTCTCTATGACTTCGCGCGTCGCGTATCGCGTATCACGTTCTTTAACTTTTCTTCGCCCCTCATCAAGCAACGACAACAGTCACCAGTCACCCGTTTCACTCATCGTCGTCATCATTCAACTCAACCTTTTTCATCGGTCGATTATTCATGGGGGGACTCCACCGTCAACGCGCGCTCGCTGATATGTCACATGTATGTGTGTATATATGTAGTATAGCACCTCTCGACTTCCCGTCTAATTTTCCATCCCTCCGTGTTGCGGAGAAAAGGTGCAGAGTCCTCCTCGGCTGTTCGTTTCAGATCCACCCGCAGGGTAGATTACTGGCTCGTAATTCAAGGGAGTGAATGAATATTTTAGAAAAATCGAGATGGCTATGCACGCAGTTTCATATTTTTACTTTGTCAAAACACGAAGGGTGTCTCAGACCTACCGCGTGCGAGGCCTTTTTTGGCCACTTTACCTATATTCGACATAAAAAGCTGAAACTTGGTTCACGCGTAATTCGACAAGACAGATTCAAATGTTGAAATTTCAAAGCCCCTCAGCCACTGGTGGATCCAGAAATTTTTTTTGGGGGGGGGCACGCCTGTGAAATTTTGAAATTTGAAGCGTTGGTGGAAGCAATTTCGGGCAATTTTCTATAGAAAAAAGGCAACATTTGAGGCTTCTGAGGGGCACGTGCCCCCGTGCCCCCCCCCCCCCGTGGATCCGCCACTGCGGCCTTAGCCATTTGTTGTGGGGTATGGATGGGTGTTCAATGTTCATCCCCTTCTTGGTAAAAAGGACCCCCCTTAAAAACAAAAGAGATTCACAAATTGATTCAAATAAGCTGTATAATTTTAAGCCTATGACACAAGACAACATTTGATTCGTCTACTTAAAATTTGTTTTTAGCCCCTAATCTCCCCTCCCCCCTCGATCGCCCCGGTTTCGGAGATGAGTTCTTCCAAAATTACTATAAAGCGTGTGTGTTGTGACGTCACAACGCGCAAATTTCCGAACTTTAACCATGTATTTTGGGCCAAAATTGCTTCGAGACTGTGTTACCTATAGTAAGGAAACGATAAGGCACATTTATTTGGCGTGTTTGCTGCTCACCAAGCGATTTTTCATTTCCTGACTGAAAATTACCAAAATTCAAACCTTCGTACCTACCCCACTGTCATCAAAATGTCATCACTAAACAGATTAAAACTACCAAACGAATGAATGAAGAATGAATGAAGAATGAGTTATTCTGCCAGAAAAGTTCTTGTAGAAAAAAACAACAAAAAACAAACAAAAAAACACATTGAAATTATAATGATTTTGAGGAGTCAAAAGGTCATTCTTCCATGCCGGAACGGCTGCATTCAACCATAGGTCTTCGTATCCGTTTTGACCCTTGAAATGTTATTCTTATAGCTTCAACACGACGTTTTAAATTAATAGTACGTTACTGTATAATTTTCTGAAGGAAACGTCTTTAACAGAAACATTTATTCATTTGCCACCTTTATTAGACGTTTTATTATGATGGAAAAAAACAGAATGAAAACTGTCGGCGTCAGTAAAAAGTCCTATTGCCGAGAAATTATAGTCTTAAAGGCTGTTGGGCTTGTTTCTCCTTTAGTTAATTTTAAGGATACATTAATTTGAGTTTTTTATATATAAAAAAAAAAAAAAAATAATTAAACCTTATATAATTACCTAAAACCTGTCCTTTATTTAGTTTTACACTATGTCGCTTGTGATGGCTCTTATCCAGAAAGGTGCCCATCGACAATGGCTCAGCGTTTTTGAGAAAGAGGCATTCGTCTCCCCATAAACAGACAATGAATCAGTTTTGTAAGAGGATAACACAAAGTCATTCTGTTTATGGTGCATCTTTAGGTTCGCCGTGATTTGCATCAAGAGAAAATGTACAGGAGTCGCAGTTTAGAAGCAATAAAGGCTCTGGTCGACATTGTTGCGGCCGCTATTAAATGTATCAAGTTCAACAATAATGAGTCTTAATCTCAAACGTGGTTGATCCGTGGATACAGGACAAAGTTGCCTTCATAAAAGCAGTGGGTCTCTGTACTCTGTATCCGACCAGACGACGCAATTCATTTTACGAGCTTGTCAGTTTAGACCAAAGCCGGCTATTGTGTTGTGAACACAGTAACTGGCAATAATGTAAGATTTTCGGATGCATATTTAGGTGAATGACGACAAACTTAAATCACCGCAAGACACGCAAAGTGGGCTGGAACGTGACTTTTGTCGGATGTGGAATGTTCTGATCGCAGATACGCTTTAGAAACGCTTTTGGAACAATTGGGACGTTTAATGGACGCATAAGGCGTGGCTAGGACACCTTAGAGTCCCTATATATGAAAGAGTCTCGCCATACGAGGTTCCATCTCTGATTGGCTGCTGAAAAGTGAAGAAGAAGAAGGGGTCTATGAAGCCTGGTCCTCTTGTTTATATCTTCATGGAGCCACCTTCACTGCTGCCCAGCTTTGAGGAAACTTTCGGCATTTTTAGTTTGTACTTATGAAATTTGAATTAGATGTTGATGAAAATGTGTTCAGAACAGAGTAAAATTCACGCATTACTTTTAAAACAGGTAGTGAAGCCAACGGGTATTGGAGGTTAGGTTGACTTAACAAAGATTACTTCCACACGAACACACTTGTATAAGTAATCTTTGGCGGGAAGATCGTTGGATAAAAATGTAAACAAGAGGCGCGCCTCCAGGCTCCTCAGACACCTTCTTCTTCTTCACTTCTGTTCACGTGTCTTGACTCTTTCATATATAGGGACTCTAGGGCACCTCTCAAAAATGGGGAAGCTTTTGAAAAGTGGCCTGACCAACACTTTGTACATGATATTTAAGAAAAAATTTAGTAAAACTGGACGGGAGTTTTAAGTAAACCAAAGAGGCCTTTTACGTGAAATTTAATTGGTTGTTGATGCAGAATGGGGCAGTTGCAAGGGTCTGAAAAGTTGTGTTTGTTATAAAGAAAATGATAGTACTTGATGAGCTGAGAACAATGGTGCCTTTGGTTTTTGTCAAAGTGTCCCGGTTGTGGAGTTACACAAGTGTAAAGTTGTAAAAAATCGTGGGCGTAGTGACGTCACTACGCGGAGTTTCCATCTAAAACAGTGTATTTTGGGCCAAAATCCTATCTTCGGAACAATGGGACTTAATTAGAAACCAAAGGCATCTTTCTTCTCAGCTCATCAAGGACTTTAATTTTCTTTATAAAAAACACAAGAATTTAGACCCTCGCAACTGCCCCATTGCAGCCAATAGTGTAATAATCAAGAGACAAGTTTTACATAATTTTTACCTAATTATTACGTAAAACAGAGTTCGTGATTTCCTCGTAATTGCCAGCAATTCCGCATCAACTTTTAATTAAAGATTACGTAAAATGACTTCATTCTACACGTTCTGCGTGCCGTTCAACTGGCAATCTTCTGTTTTTTTTCGATATTCTTCAAAGTTTTTTTTTTTTTTTTTTTTTTTTTTTTTTTTTTTTTTTTTTTTTTTTATAACAAAAACAAATTTTTAACCGACACCTCAGGGGTCAATGATTACAAGGACGACACGTCACTTGTTTGTCTCAACCCTTAACTGCACAGTTTTTTTTTTATTTTACCAACTATTTTTATTCAGTACATAATGGAGTACTCAAATTTAGGGAAAAATAGTGATTTTTTTTTTTTTCATTATTTTTTATGGATGAGAGCTGCTGAACTTGAATTATTCTAGATATGACCTAACGCGTGTAAGGCAATTCCTATTCGTACAAAACACTTTGATTATTCCAGATCTGTTCTTCTTAGCGCAAAAGCGTTTTGAACATTTCAACAAATACTTATAACTTTTCGGATTACCACCGAAAGAATATATATTTGACATTTTTAGAATGACCCCTTTGACATTTTTAGAATGACCTATATTTGTCATTTTTAGAATGATTTTTTTTTTTTTTTTATTGAAAACAGTTTTTGTCTTCCTCCGGTGAAATAATGTTCTGTTGAAGACTAATTTGGTTTCTGATGCAATTGAGGCCATATCCGAAAGAAGGGTCCATGAAACAATGGGTGTGCTCTTCCTTAAAAATCATCACTTTGATTTCATAGAGACTTATGTCCAAAGAGCGTATCTCTTGTTTAATAGGCCCTTTTTTCGGAAACGGCCTCAACTAGCTGCCCTTTTCCTCTTTCTTCTTCACTTTAGAACGTTTATGTTGAGTTTTGAATGTTTCTAAAAATAATATCATACTTACAGTTGCACGAACGTTCTTCCAGCGACTTTCGTCGAACTTACGTTTGCCCAATACTACAATCTGACCATTTAATATTTTGTCCATCTTATCTTTTTAACCAAAATGTTATTAAATGTCCATTTTGTATTTTAATCCAATTGATAAGATGACTATCGGTAAGTTTTTTTCACTTTTTACAATCTTTATTGCTTGTGTTTGCAGATGCTTACCTAATTTTTAAAAAAATTGATTAAGTTTTCAATCAGAATTACTTTTATTGATGGAATTTGGTAAACAAGCATCCAAAATTCAGCTGAGCGTGCGGCCGAAAGAAGAATACGAATAGGTACAACAGGTACAAATAGTTTTGTAAGTTTCTGTCTGGTTTCTCACATAGGCGGATCCAGCAATCTGGCAACAGTGTATTCGTCCCATTTGATTCCATGGCAAATAATCGATTAGTCACGGGGCCATGGCCCCTTCAAGAATCGATTGTTTATCATACATTAAAATGGGAATAATGCGCAGTTGCCAGATTGCTGGATCCGCCTACAATTTCTCATCAATAGTTGTGGAATATGTTTGCCTGTCTTTGGACATAAAAGGGCAATTAAAAATGTTGAACCACTTATTAAGAGTGACCAAACATTTTCTGGACAAGTAAGTAATTGGGTCCAATGCCCAATCAATTTGATTTAAAATGCACTTGACGTTAATTGGACATAATATTCTAGACTTATCCTAATATTGATGAAAATCATCGAATGTCTCTATAAACATACTTTCTCTCCTAAAATACTCTACAAGCAGGTCACGGCCTCTTAGTCATACTAGGCTCGTGGCGTTTGTAAAGGCCTTTCCAGGACTGAAATTATGTCCGCTTGTGATACCAAGAAACTTGTGTTTTCTTTGAATTAGACTTCGGTCCTCGGTCGCTCGTGTTGACTTTCTCGAGTTTGGACATCGACGGATGGATCCACTGAATTCCTCACAGCAAAATTCATCCAGCGAGTAGCGAAGACGGCCGAAGTATAATCATTAATTTGTCTCTTCGAGGAATCGTCTCGCTTGAAGACAAACTGAAATACTTAAGGTTGATGAGTCGCTATTTATGGTCAATTGCCGCTTTCTACCAATCGGTAACAGGGATGTGCTTCTCAGTGTTGCCAAATTTAGCGTAAAAGTTGACAATTTTACATTGAATTAAATAGGGAACATTGGAGGAACCTCCGCGAAACGACAACACTTATGCCTCATTGCCTCTTCACTCTTCAGCCTATGCATCTCCGACCTTGTCAAGTGTAACGTAAACCGACTTCACAAGTTTTATTGACTAAATTGAAATGGAACGACGGAAACCAGACGATTCCCGTGTCATGACAGTATTTGCCAATATTCATGCTGCGAGTCCTAGCAAACTCCCACCAAGCCAAACTCCCACCAAACCAAACTTCTTCGAGTGGTCAAAGCACACGGCTCGGTTCAGAAAATTCAATTATGCTAAGATAATGTTTCTCTTTAACAAACAAAAGCAATTAATTGAAAAATTCGTGTAAACAAATAGGTTGCACTTGCTTTTGGTGGCGAATTTCAAATTTATCTGTCTGGAAACTTTTGATTTAAGGTTGACAAATACAAATAAAAACAAACCGAGCCCGTGTAAGATATCCGTAAGCAAGGGCGGATATAGAGAATTGTCTTTCTCTCTCTCCCTCGACTACTTGAACGTATGTGTTAGAAAAGGACAGCAGAGGGGACCATCACGTGACTTTGGCCCCCTCTTCTGTCCTTTTCTAACGCACGTTTTCAAATGGGAAGAGAGAGAGACAGACAATTCCCTGTATCCGCCCATGTCCGTAAGATATTTCTATCGTGGCCACCTCCTCTGACGTGTATTCAAAAACTTACGGCTCAAAAAGTCCCGCGTTGGCTAAAGCACGTTGCTTCGCTGGACTGTCCATATACTTATCAAAGGGAGTATTGTGCAATATGGCAACGTCGTCTTGTGTCCATTTAAACCCATTTTAAAGGTTGAATACGAAGGTGCTCATCGAACACCCAATAGTTCGATCTTTTTCATGGGTTTAAATGGATGAGTTTAATCCTCTCAGTGCTGGGTGATGAAAAAGTGGTTTCACAATTCTTAGACCTTTACTAATGAATCGAACGAATTTGTCTCTTATAATTTCATGCACTGAGAAAAAAAAAAAAAAAAAAAAAAAAAAAAAAAAAAAAAAAAAACGGTAAATCAATCAAACACGGTTGGTGATCATATTCAGCAACACGACCCGATTAATGTATCAAATTTTATTTTTTTATCGATTTTCTTATTAATCTATTCATAAATATGTCAATGGTATTAATAATTAATCGTCGGGAGGTACGATAGAATTAATCGGGCCTTGTGGTGATCATATACAGCAACACGACCCGATTAATGTATCAAATTTTATTTTTTTATCGATTTTCTTATTAATCTACTCATAAATATGTCAATGGTATTAATAAGTAATCGTCGGGAGGTACGATAGAATTAATCGGGCCTTGTGGTGATCATATACAGCAACACGGCCCGATTAATGTATCAACTTTAATTTTCCTATCAATTTTCTTATTAATCTATTCATAATTATATCAATGGTATCAATAAGTAATCGGGCGGTACGTTAGAATTAATCGGGCCTTGTGGTGATCATATACAGCAACACGGCCCGATTAATGTACCGTTTTTTTTTTTTTTTTTTTTTTTTTTTTTCAGTGTGTATATGTCAATTTTTTTTAATTTGCATAAGAACTCATGTTAACAAACGTCCTCTATAAGGGACTATATCGCTAAAGGGTTAAATTGCACGCTATACGCCCTTGATACTTACACTTGTTGTTAAATGTCCATCTACCGTTAAATTTATACAATTCTTGCATCGAACGGAGGCACAAAGGGACGGCTCAATATATATGCAATGCATGCTGAGCACTCACCGCAGTTTCAGATTAATAACAGGACGAGAGCAAGCAAAGGATGGGTGAGAGGTGGGGGTGGGGGGGATGGAGACGGAAATGCCGGCGCGGCGAAGCAACCCGCAAAATACACTGAGTGCGGCGGAAACGGAAATATAAAATTCATTACGATTCTAGACGGGGTGCGAGAATTTTGCACAGATGTCCGCGTGGGCACCGCAAAATATCCCCCGCGGCAACCGCAGCGGATCGGGGTAGGCGTGGGACGTGGGTGACATCGCACACTGGATTGGAAACGTTGATGTTTTCGGAGACGAGAAGTTTTGAAAGAATAAATTTTCAACCCTATAAGGCCTGAAATCGGATGAAAATGGTTAAAAATCAGAAAGTAAATTTCTTATCGATTTATCATTTATAAACTTTCATAGGAAAGTTTTATTCACAGAAAACACTGGTTACAATAAATGGAAACCGTCAAATTTCACTGAAAAATTTTAAATTAGGCTTACAAGGTCGAAAATGATGGTTCTTGATGATTTTTTCTCACTGTTTTTTGACCATGTTTTGTTTGATCTTTGACCAAAGTGCTCCGTGATGAGATGCGATGCGAGTGGCAACCGGTACAATGCCATAACTCAATAGTAAGAGTTAGAGAGAGAGAGAGAGAGAGAGAGAGAGAGAGAGAGAGAGAGAGAGAGAGAGAGAGAGAGAGAGAGAGAGAGAGAGAGAGAGAGTAGGGAAGAAGGAGATAACGAGATAACGCGCGCTGTTCGATGCTTCAACAAACGGAATAACCGTAAAATACCATAAATGACTTTGTAATGAGATGCGATTAGGCTTTTGGACTTTTGCTTTCTTTCTCTGACACCCCCCCCCCCCCCCCCCCCCAACAGCACCCTTCGCCCCTTAAGACGTCAAGGCGCCATTTTTATCGACGTTTTCCCGTTCTCAAGAAAAATAAAAGTACCATTTTCCTGATGTTTGATTGTTGACTCATAAATGATAACGCAACCACACTTTCGCGCGCAAGAAAAAAGAAAAAAAAAGATTACAAGATAACAGAAAAAAGTTCAAATCTGAACATGCGAGTCGTTACACGATCAGAAGTTGAGTGTAGGTTTATGATTGCTTTTACACGGAAAAAAAACTACGGTGAAATTAACCATACGATAGCTGATTTTGGCACCTGCTAGATGTTATGGCAATGTTAACCAAAAGTATACTATGTTTTGACTAGGTACTAGGTGATGTTACCTGATTGCATGTCGAATTTACTCAAAGTATCGGTAAATGTACCATACTTCTGGTCAAGTTCACCATAACATCTAGCAGGTGCCAAAATCAGCTATCGTATGGTTAATTTCACTAATCTTTTTTTTCCGTGTATAGTCGAATATTATTTAGCTCCAAACAAGCTCAGTCTCAAAGCCAACTCACTATTCAATTATGACACATATTCTTTAGATAAGAAGAACGAACTCTAAATTTAAGCGGGATATAATCCGTGACGGCACATTTGTTCTTGGGTTTTTAAATTACAAAATGACAAATAAGGCTTTCAAAAAATGATAATCCACGAGAAACTCGTTGTAACTCGATCGAAGCTCCTTCAATTCCAAATGATGCAATCCGAACACAAGCATGCACGAATAGTTATCTTAAGGATCGCCGCGATTTTGTAGACAATATCCTGCGGGGTGATCAAGAAGGATCGAGTTGTTATCGTTATCGTTATCGTTATCGCAATCGGATTGAATGCGTTAAATCAAATGGACTGAATATACTACTGCAACTCGGTCGCGCAGGTAACCTCCGCCACTCCACACCTATTCTTTCTTCAGTTGACTGAGATTACGGCAGCTCCTGACTCATCGGCTCTTTTTGTCCGTTTTGATCGTTATGTCAAGGGGCTAGACACGATTCGACCAGTGAAGTCACCCATAAGGTTATAATGTACTCAATCTGATTACGATAACGATCCGATCCTCTGTAATCACCCCCTGCATGCCGATCATTTACTTCATCGTTAAACCGATCGTTAAGACTGTGTATGAGTGATTCTATTGGTCGAATATTGTGAAACTTAGCCGTTGCTATAGAAACCATAGTTAAAGTACCCGCTCTTTAATGTTAACTCATTGATAGCCTTTATATAAAGAGACTCTTAACGATGGTTACCATAGCAACAGCCAAGTTTTAAAATTTTCGAACAATAGCATCACTCGTAGACAGTTTTAACGATCGGTTAAACGAAATGATCGGCCTGCTGGTCGTCAATCTGCATTCCGTCTCTAGAAAGTTGAAGTTAAACTTATAGTTTAAAAGATTTCTGGGCTAAATTTTACTAATTTGAATTACTTCTAACGTACAGTTTTAGCTGGAAAATATACCTAGAGGGCTTAAAATTAGTTCAGCTTCGAAATGATGGTTATTTTAAGTCACTTTAAATTATTGATATTGGGCCGTCGAATTTCAAATTTCTGTCCATATGTGCGGCGTTTCTTGGAACTGGCAACTTTATACTTTCTGTCCATTTGAACCCATGGAAAAGATCGAAGTCCACACCGTCCACAGTCATGAGCCTCAAATTTAATTTGTCCGCATTTGAATGGATTTAAATTTATCAAATGCAACGCTGCATGATAGAAAACGACGCTTTTGAGTATAATACTTTTGATCTCCAACGGAATCTTGATTCAATCGAATGCAAAATCCAAACCAATCCGGCTAGGCGCTAGGACAGCTCTCTGTGTATAGACTTGGCGGTGAAAAACGAGAGCTTCTGAGGGAGACTATGACGCTCATCGTTAAAAGGATGCGGTAAAAAAAAAAAAAAAAAAAAAAAAAAAAAAAAATGAAAATCGTTTTCCCGTCGCCTTTTGTTCGTTTCAACCCGTTCACGACACAGCATTAATACCACAAAGCCGATGCAACGCACGACCACGGAGGGAGCAGCGCACCGAAAATAGCGCTCAACCTGTTACCTGCACAGTGTTGTCGGAATGTAAGGCTCATTTTTAACAATAAGTATTTGCTCGTGAATGCGACCAATCGATTTTCGTTCCATTCAAACGCGAAGAAAATAATCGATTCTTCCACGGTTCGAGTATAATCAAGCCAAATCATCGATAGATTCGCGTTGGTTTGAATGGAGGAATCAGGGTTGCCGGATTTTGAGGAAAATTCATTTGATTTAACATTGATTTAAATGTAGGATGTGGCATAAATCAACCACCATCTGACAACACTGGAAAGGAGGAAAACCATGATCGATTAATCGCGGCCCGCGACACGGTGGATTGAACAATGGCATTTTCTGGACATCAATTTAGGAACAAAGAAAACAATTTCCCTTAAACTGGCCAACATTTTGATAAAGAAAAGTTCCACAAAAGAAATTCTAGAATTTTTTTAAGAGATTTTGGGTATGTTTTAACCGCGGGAATTTTGACTATTCATTGAGCCTGTTAATGTGGCTTTTTTTATTAAAACAGTTTAAGGGTTTGATGTGGTGAAAAAAGTGGGCATTTCTTGCTCAGGAATGTAGAATTTTGGACCAAAAAAAATACCCGATTTCTCCGTAAAACTGCCAAAATTTCATTTCGAGCACTTATTATTAGTTATCTGGTCATTTTTTCTCAGCATAAAGAAGAATCAAGAGTTTGAGCAGGGCTGCCGTTTTGCGTATAATGAATGCTATTTTTCTATTCACCGATGATTCCACCTGATTGAGAAAAGATTACACAGTTCAGTTCAGTGTAAGACTGTAATGCAGGAAAATACTCTGATCTGTAATCTTTCCTTAATCGGTGGAAACTCCGTTGATTAATTAAAATATCCGCAAAGTTTTTTAAAGTCATCGACGACTCCACCGGTTGAGAAAAGATTACAGATGCGAGTATTTTAGTTTATTATAGTCATGCACTGAACTGAACTGTGTAATCTTTTCTCAACCGGTGGAATCATCGGTGAATTGAAAAATAGCATTGATTATACGCAAAACGGCAGCCCTGAGTTTGAGTCATAAAAAGCAAGGTATACCAGAACTCTGTCTCATTTTTATAACTTTGATTTATCGGTGCTTTGATGCGGTGCGATCAAAAGGTTCAATAAAGGTGAGAGATTACACAGTTTTTTGCAAGAAAATGTCCATCCTTAGACGATCGTGAAGCAAAAAAACAAAAAACTTTCAATTTTCGGAAAGCTCCATGTTTCGTATCACCGAGCTCGATTGGGTATTTCAAGTTTTACCCTCTTATAACGGGTTCTCGGAGCCTGTCTATCTGTTCAACATGGCATACCAGAAACCTTTTACATTGTTGCTATTTTTGACAGAAAATTTCGCACAACATATTACCATTTAAATCAATGATATGCATAAGAATCAGAGCTGCCGTTTTGCGTATAATCAATGCTATCTATTTTTCTATTCATCGATGATTCCACCGACCGGTTGAGAAAAGATCACACAGTTCAGTTCAGTGTATGACTGTAATGCACTACAATTCTCTGATCTGTAATCTTTCCTCATTCGGTGGATACACTGAAAAAAAAAATCAGCTAAATTTAACTAATTTCAACTTAAAAGTATGGACACCTCTTAAAACTGTTAGTTTGAATATTTGAATTAGTAAAATTAACTCCGTGCCATGTTAATTAACACGGCACGGAGTTAATTTCACTAATTCAAATAGTCAAACTAACAGTTTTAAGTGGTGTCCATACTTTTTAAGTTGAAATTAGTTAAATTTAGTTGATTTTTTTCAGTGTACTCCGTTAAATAATTAAAATATCCTCAAGTTTTTTAAAGTCATCGACGACTCCACCGGTTGAGAAAAGATTACAAATGCGAGTATTTTAGTTCATCATAGTATTACACTAAACTGAACTGTGTAATCTTTTCTCAACCGGTGAGATCATCGGTGAATTGAAAAATAGCATTGATTATACGCAAAACAGCAGCCCTGATAAGAATTAAACTTTTTTTATTGCCAAATCTGGCAACAATGACCATTAACCGCATAATCTTTTTGAGTGCATCTATGTTAAGTGGATTCGTGCCTTTTCTCGAAAGATGCATCATCCAATCAACTGTTCCAGTCAAGCGACATTCAATTCTGAACGAAAACGAGTCTCAATTTGATTTTCCATACATACGAACCATTCCAAATGGATATTTCAACATTTTAAGGGTGATTTCATGGTGACCTGGACTTAACGCTGTAGCGCCGAAGAGTATCGCGGAATTTGCGTCATCAAAACATTTAATCCTTCACTGCACATTGCACAGTCTAGGTGATAAATACTGTAAATGGATAATTTTGCTAAACCTATTTACTGAGATTGCGAGAGGATTTTGAAACTTTCCGGTGCTCTCAACATTATTTTCAAGTGATTTTACTAGGAATCAACCCTCCATAACGCTGTAGCAAAAGTTGGCTACAGGTCCATTAAAAGGCCCTTCAAATGTTAAAAAAATTGTTTACTTTTTTTCTTATTGTTCAGCCTGTTTGAATCTATAGAGAGCTCATTAGGTTTCAGAGAAAATGCACGGAAAAAAAACTACGGTGAAAATAACCATACGTATACCTGATTTTGGCACCCGCTAGATGTTATGGTAATGTTGACCAGAAGTATACTATGTTTTGACTAGGTACTAGGTGATGTTACCTGATTGCATGTCGAATTTACTCAAAGTATCGGTAAATGTACCATACTTCTGGTCAAGTTTACCATAACATCTATCAAGTGCCAAAATCAGGTATCCGTATGGTTATTTTCACTAATCTTTTTTTTCCGTGTGTGCTGTATCACCGATAAAACAGGTTTCGGTAAACATAAATTGAAAAGAAAATTGTAAAATTAAGCTCACTCCAAAAAATAATACAGTAAAATACAGCACGGAAAGCACGGTATGGATCTAAAACTGCTGTTTAGTTAATTTGAAAAAATGGGAAACAGTTTGATTTACTTTAAATAGATATATCTATTCTGCTTTTACTGCTTTGAAAATTGCAGAGATTTAACTACAATGTAATTAATTGTTTGTTTTTGTTCTGTTTCAGGTGAGTATTGACTGATATGGGCTCAAATTTTCCTGATGCCTGAAGTGAAAAGAGAACTTTGTTTTGGTTTGAAATTGACCTAAAAATGTTTAATCTCCGATTTTTTACTGAAAAGTAACTCTGAAGCCTTTACTGACCAAGCCCGAGTGTATACTCGTTTTTCTCCCCTAGATCTATTTCACATTGATTCAGTTTTCATTTCGGATAAACACAATTATAGATGAAAACACAACAATAAATAAGGTCTCGTCTGGCGCCTTCAATTCATAAGATAGGCAATTCCAACTCCCTCGAGTACGAACAGTTAACTACCTTCCCTATATTCACAAAAGAGTGCGGTGTTCTACTGAATTAACCTGGTCCTTAAAGGGTTAATAGTCTCCCCTCAAAACCCGGCTGCGCGACCCTTGTACACATTATTGATAAATCCAACCACAACCGAAATAGTATAGAATTCATCCACTTTGTCTCAGAAACGCCTTCAAATGAGTGCTATGTAATTCGTTCAACTTTAGTTTCTCTTTGAAGGTGTTAAATCCACTACAAATTATTTGCGTATAGTGCATACTCAGCGTGTATGCCATGCACGCCACTGGTATGATCTGACCTGTGTAATGCTGCAACAGTTTTCACTGTGCGATGACAAATCATTCACATTTTCGATGCTGAATCGCCTGTAATCTATTTCATTTCAAGTCCAGCGATTTGTTTACTTTCAATTGTTTTCGGTGCGATTTCATTTGCATGCATTTCGTATTTAAAACGGTCCGACATAACGAGAGTGAATTCATGTCATACGAAATTGTTCATTCATCATTCTGTATGTGAGTACTGAGTAGAGTCCTTATTTAAATTGCAAGCTACAGCAAGTGAAGTAAGAGATACCTGCACTATAGTCGTTGACCTGTGGTAATGATAAAGTTTTTGTTTTGCTGACCTCACTTTAACAATTTCTAACTGATCTTATTTGTTTTTTTGTATCTATATACACCACTGGCGGCTCGTGGAGGTGAGGCGACGAAAATGAGAGGTGCACAGGATTTTTTTCTAAACGCTTTTCACATAATCTTTTTTGAAATTTCTGTTTCAATCACACTTTTTGGAGAATTGAAACAAAGAAAGAAGGAACTATAACCATTTTAACCTTTTCACGTTATTTATTTAATTTTTTTCTTTCTCCTCCTTTAAAAAATGTGAGGCGATGGCTCCCTGTCGCCTCGCTTGCCTCACCTGGCGATCCACTACTGATATACACGCACTAAAACGGAGTCATTAAAATGTTTACATACACGGAAAGAACAGTGGCGTCGCGTGCCATTTGGCAACAATGCAACTGGTCCATTTAAACTCATTAAATATATCGAATTTTCCTTGTGCACTGTGCACTCCCTGAATTCGACCTTTTACATGAGTTTAAATGGATAGAGTACATTGTTGCCAAATTGCACGCGACGCCACTGGGAAAGAACACAATAAATCTTCTGCTATCAGTGAAGGATCAAGAAATTTAGCTACAATATTTTTCCATCATTTAAATACATTTAAAAAGTCGATTCTTGTGGAGGCTGACAGCCTCGAATCGATTGTTTTACCTACGTTTAAATGGAAAGATTGCATGTGTTGCCACATTGCACAAGTCACCAGTGCTTGCTTTGTTGCATGAATGTTGCAGTTTTACTTCTTGATTCTTTTTTTTCGTGCTGTCGCGTAGCAAAGCACCTTATGCTATCGTCACTGTCCGTACGTTTGTTTGTATGTGACGCTCAACATTCGTTTAGTTCCAAGCAAAAAGTGACAGTACATAATTCGATGATATGAAACGAAACTTTACAAACTTTTCTCACGAAACTTTGCAGAAACGCTTGTCACTGTCTTTGGGTGATTCATATTTTATTTACAGATAAATGGGGATTTTGCTAACTTTTGATATGTAAGAAATTGATTGGTTGATTTTAGAGTAAAATCCAGTGAAAAGTAGGACGAGCACATATAAAAAATTACTAACTACTCACATACTCGCAGAATGACTTTAGTTAATATTGAAGGGTTAATGGCTTTGGTACACAGATTTCTTGGGAGATTCCTATTTAACCTATGTATGCCCATTAAGTCGTTAACAACCCACTATGAATTTTTTTTTTTGACCGAAATATAGTAAATTTAGGCCAATTTTACTCAAAAATCAATGCTGTGATCTTTCAGCACGTATATCATTTAGCGGGACCAGAAAATTTCACTATTTTTCAATGTTTTCAACTCAAATATGGTTTTTTTTTTTTTTTTTTTTTT
Organism: Trialeurodes vaporariorum; assembly: GCA_011764245.1. Lineage (NCBI taxonomy): Eukaryota > Metazoa > Arthropoda > Insecta > Hemiptera > Aleyrodidae > Trialeurodes > Trialeurodes vaporariorum. Next base: position 56,573,845 of record VMOF01000001.1, read on the forward strand.
TTTTGTTAAAAAAAACAACAGAAAACACCTAAAATGTTCAAATAAAGTTGGGCATACATGGGTTAATCTAAGGCTTTCCTTTGTTTGTTTCTAGAGAGAGAGTGGCAAAATAGAGAGGAATCCTTCATGAAACCAGCGTAGCTCCGCCATTTAAGAGCGTAGATGGCGGATCTATGCAGCGGTCACAGGTATCATAGCTTAGATATACCTACTTAAGTTGTCTCTCCCTCTCTATTGATTAATATAGAGGAAAACCTCAAATTAAATAGGAATCTCATACATGGTAATTGCGTAGCTCCACCATTACACCTTAAACTATAAAGTCATTTTGTGAGTCAGTGAATGAATTTTGTAACTATTTTAACGCGTTGATCGTAAAATTCTCTGGTTTTCATGCAAGAAGAGTTAACTATTCATCGCATACATCACAAGCGAGAGCCCCATTGAATGGAATTGGAAATTTTAACCGAAAAAAAAAGTGTTGGTATTGCGTGGGATTTTTGTAATGAAAAAGTAAGAAAAATAATTTCCCACGATTTCTTTCGAACGGAGAGAAAGTGCAAAATTAGTGGAGCATCCAGTGGCGTCGCGTGCCATCTGGCAACAATGCAACAGCTCCATTTAAACTCGTTTTTTATATCGAATTTTCCTTGTACACTGTGCACCCCCTGAATTCGATATCTTACAAGAGTTTAAATGGGTATAATACATTGTTGCCAAACTGCACGCGACGTCACTGGGAGCATCTCAACAGGTATGTGACTCATCATGTTTTTTTTTTCTCTCCGCGTGTTGCTTTCAAATGTCTGCGGTTGCCCGTTGCATAATGAATAGGAACTTGGTAGGTCTCTCCCTTCGTCATTTTATCAATGAATTTGTACTAAAGGCTTGTCGTAGGGCTGTCGCTTTGCAAATCTTAAGTGACATATTTTGATTCACCGATGAATCCATCGGTTGATAAACATATTGAGACGGGAAAAAGCCTAAACGGAAATCTGATTAATTGCAAATTTATCTATCTGTATTCTCCGTAATCTGTAATCCGACAAATTAATCTAAGGCAATAAAATCGGCTGAACCTACTTTCATTTTTGATGAACCAGTTCGAACCGGAATTTTAAAGATGGATCCAGGTTTGGTTCCCAGTTCGACACACATTCAGGAAAAATGGTTCGCAGCAGGGCTACCGTTTTGCGTATAATCAATGCTATTTTCCAATTCACCGATGATTTCACCGGTTGAGATAAGATTACACAGTTCAGTTCAGTGCATGACTGTAATAAACTAAAATACTCGCATCTGTAATCTTTTCTCAACCGGTGGAGTCGTCGATGACTTTAAAAAACTTGCGGATATTTTAATTAATCAACGGAGTTTCCACCGATTAAGGAAAGATTACAGATCAGAGTATTTTCGTGCATTACAGTCATACACTGAACTGAACTGTGTAATCTTTCCTCAACCGGTGGAATCATCGGTGGATTGAAAAAATAAGACTGATTATACGCAAAACGGCAGCTCTGGTTCGCAGTTCAAAAAAATCGCGGTCATAGGAGCGGTTTCGGTTCATGGTCCGGTTCGGTTCGAATCCCTAGTTCAAACGAGCGGAGAGAGAGAGGGAGAGAAAGAGAGACAGGAGGAGGAAGAGAGAGAGAGAGAGAGAGAGAGAGAGGAGGAGGAAAAGAGAGAGAGAGAGAGAGAGAGAGAGAGAGAGAGAGAGAGATGGAGAGAGAGAGAGAAATTCCTTTATCCACCAATGAGATGAAGTGGACCAAAAGTATGTGCAATGGCGTTTACTTAATTGTAAGTGTATGACCACACACGTTACACGTAGGCGGGTCTAGAAGTTCTCTCTCTCTCTCTCTCTCTCTCTCTCTCTCTCTCTCTCTCTCTCTCTCTCTCTCTAATCGTTTCAAAAGACGCATTAAAATAAGGATAGAAGAATGGGAGTACGCAGGAATTTGCTTGTTGACAATTGCTCCAATCCCCCTGTCTTTGTGCTTTTCTAACACACGCGTTCAAAGGGAAGGAGAGAGAGAAAGACAGATTCCTGTATCCGCCAACATCTTTGTAAGTGACACACACATTCAAACAGGAAGAGGAGGGAGAGAGACAAATTCTAGGACTATTGCCTCACTTGAATAAAGTGCACTTCACTCATATAACCTCAGAAATGTGTCAGCAATACGGTTTGACAGATAGATAAAAAAGAAAGAAGAACATATCCTTGAATTCACGGAAGAGCTTTGAACTCAGCAGGACTCGAAAGCTTTTGTTAACTTGACAGACTCTTATATTAAAAAAAAAAAAAAAAAAAAAAAAAAAAAAAAAAAAAAAAAAAAAAAAACTTTCTAAACTCTGTAAAACTGCGATTACTGCGATGGCTTTCAAAATCAAGACGTCTTTTCAACGTTAATGTGAATTCCCTTCGTGAAAGAAAAAAATGAACGGGAAGTTTCGGCAAGGGTGGAACGGGGAGGTAAACCGGGATGGTGAGAGAAGGTTGCTGGGGGTTTAAAAGGAGGGGGGGGGGTCGGCCGGCCGTCTTACTGCCTCCCTAGAATTCGCAGAAGTCGACACCAAGACAGCCCTCACAAGTTCTCGTCCTCAGACATCCGAGAATCTAGGTAATTTGATGCTCCACCACGCCATGGATGCCGGATTAGACAAAGCTGACCTTTAGATACAAATAATCTGTTCGACGAACGATGATAACTCGAGCCTTCAATGGGCAAGTGCTCTGTGGCAACACGGCAGACGCTTCAACCCTAAAATCGTGCGATCCAACTCTGAAAAAAATAAATAGTAAAAAAAGTACGGAACAAAATGGTTTACTAAATTAAGCACTCAAATGCTAAATAAGCAATTCATTTTGTTAGCTCAACAACTAACTTTTCCCAACCAGCGAATTAAATACTAAAAATAACAATTTTTATGCTGGAATAACAAATTAGTAAGTAAAATCAGTAATTTATTTTGCTGATATAACTAAGTTGAATTGTTAGATCAACTAATTGGGTTAAGTTCTGAATTTTTTTTACTATTTAAAATTGCTAAATTGACAATGCCTATTTTTGTTAAAAGAACAAATAAATTGCGCTAACTTAACAGAAAACCCTGGTATATTTAGAACCTTTCAATTTTTGTTAAATCAGCAAATTTTGAATTGTTGCTTTAACAATTGATTTTTTTCAGTGAACGATCCACTTACCCATCCAACGATCCGGCCAAACAACAGCACCGTGCTAATAGCTGCAGGTATTGAAGCAGGGGCCGCCATTCAACATCGGCTTGCGATTTGCCTGAAATGGGTCTGTTGCACACTTCGGCTACAGCGTTTTAAAGTATCAGTTCCTATGTAAAAAGCCGAGAAAATAACAATGGCAGCATCAGAAAACACTAAAATGCAGTAATGAAACTCTCAAATTGCGAAAAACACTAGACACCATTCACCCCTGTATCTTTCCACCTCGTGCACGATATTTCGCGAAATTAGCGCGGCACATTCAAATAATCACGGCCGTCTTTTATCACAGCTGACTTCATAAACAAATAAACAGTAAACACGGACGGCGTCTGTTTGAATTCTTACGTTTCAATATCCTCAATTCCTCACAAAAGATTAAGAAAGGTACGGAAACCGACATTTGTGTCGAAAACTTATCAAAATGAAACAATAACACACAGGAGTTCTAAAGATGATGATTGAAGTTGGAATCATACTTGGAACTCCTGTGTGTTATTGTTTCATTTTGATAAGTTTCCGTACCTTTCACAACCTGCTTTTGTGAGGAATTGAGGATATTGAAACGTAAGAATTTGAACAGACGCCGTCAGTGTTTACTGTTGATTTGTTTATAAAAGTCAGCAATGATGGCAGTCGGCTGTGATTATTTGAATGTGCCGCGCTAATTTCGCGAAATATCGTGCACGTGGTGGAAAGATACAAGGGTGAATAGTGTCTAGCGTTTTTCGCAATTTGTGAGTTTATCACTGAATTTTAGTGTTTTCTGATGCTGCCATTGTTATTTTTACAGCTTTTTACATAAGAATTGATACTTTAAAACGCTCTAGCCGAAGTGTGCAACAGACCCATTGCAAGCGCTTGCGATTTGCCTTGGCAAAGTTTGGGGCTTGCGATTTGCCTGCAACATATACTCTGTTTAGGATCAGAAACTTGAAACTATGATAAGAAGAAACTTCGCGATTCAGGGAGTAATGCACTATTTTTTGCAACGCGGTGACGCGGAGCTCTTGGTCCCTGACTCGTCCATCGGGATGAAAAATCGATACCGAGAATCGGCTCACTATAGGAATTACAGAATTACAAACATCAAAGTCAAATTAGAAATGGTTACAGATACGACAAAACATATGAAATTTCGGTCCTAAAGAACTGTAACTCGTCAAAATTGGTTGAATTAGACTCCTCAGCATCCTCGAGGATTCATTTTTCACCAAATTCATTTATGGTTGTATTTAAAAATAATTTTGTTCAAAAGTAAATGTCCGAGGATGTTTGTCGATGAGCCTATAATTCAAATAACTTGACGAGTTACATATCTTGAGAGTCGAAATTTTATATATTTTTTGTCTTATCTGCTGCCGTTACTGATTTGACTTTTGCGTACATCAAAGTAAAATTAGAAATGGTTACAGATACGAAAAAACATATGAAATTTCGGTCCTAAAGAACTGTAACTCGTCAAAATTGGTTGCATTAGACTCCTCAGCATCCTCGAGGATTTATTTTTCACCAAATTCACTTATGGTTGTATTTTAAAATAATTTTTTTCAAAAGTAAATGTCCGAGGATGTTTGTCGAGGAACCTATAATTCAAATAACTTGACGAGTTACATATCTTAGGAGTCGAAATTTTATCTATTTTTTGTCTTTTCTGCTGCCGTTACTGATTTGACTTTTGCGTAGATATGATTCCTGATCAGCCGATTTTCAGTATTGCTTCATCTGGTGGAGGGTTGAGTCAAACCCAAAGATTACTCATACTCCAGATATGGCACTAGCTAAAATCTTGTTGAGCGCCTTCATTGCTAAAACACATACACTGGCCCACGGTTTGTTTACGTTTCGGCAAGTGAGAGACGTGCGGGCGGGTTGGGGCCAGTTGACTGGCTCTCGACCCCCACCTCGCCCGCATGTTTCTCGCTTTCCGAAACGTAAACAAACCGTGGGCCAGTGTATGTGTTTTAGCTCGGTTTTAGAAATGAAGGCTCTCAACGAAATTTAACATTGGCAAGATAGCTAGTGCCATATCTGGAGTATAAGTAATATTTGGTCAAACCATGGGCTCCGCGTGCGCCGCGTTTTCAAATTACTTCCTTTCTACCTGAATTGTCAAAATTATTCTTATCCTAAACTAAGTATTGATCCAATATAGTCACTGTACAACATGAAAATGAAGGAACTTAACAAATATAGTAAAAATAAAAATATGAATAAATAAGAAAAAAATCAACATAAAAAAAAACCCAAGAAATTACATCGTGGAAAGGAAGGAAATTAATTCATGTAATAAAATAAAGACCATTTTTGAATACTATGAGATCGTCTTAGGCTACCGTATATTAGATTAAAAATGTGGATGGAGTTTAATGTAAAAAATGAAACTGATAACACTATACACGTTGCTTTATAAATCTTCTCTCGCTTTCCCATTTCCTTCTTCTTCTCTCTTCCATTTCGTCTGTTAGGCCTTGTTCTAGGTGACGAAAGAGGACACTTATTATTAAAAACTTCCTTGAAGAGGGGGGAAAAAAGAATACTGCGCGGCTGTGTTATGTATCATGTATCCCTATATTCTATCGTTTCATTTTTATCTGAGTCTCTCATCAACCCGCTCGTCCGCCATAGGTCAAAAATGCCTACCTTATACCTAACCCCTCGCTCCCCCCTTTGATTCAAGCCGTTCTTCATCATCAGCGTTCTCTATACTCAATCAATGCATTCCTCGCTCGTAGTCGCCAAATTACGCTGGGAAATCACTATTTTGTATATTTGGATGTTACAGGGCTGCCGTTTTGCGTATAATCAATGCTATTTTTCTAGTCACCGATGATTCCACCGGTTGAGAAAAGATTACACAATTCAGTTCAGTGCATGACTATGATAAGCTGAAATACTCGCATCTGTAATCTTTTCTCAACCGGTGGAGTCGTCAATGACTTTAAAGCGGATGTTTTAATTAATCAACGGAGTTTCCACCGATTAAGGAAAGATTACAGATCAGAGTATTTTCATGCATTACAGTCACACACTGAACTGAACTGTGTAATCTTTTCTCAACCGGTGGAATCATCGGTGAATAGAAAAATAGCATTGATTATACGCAAAACGGCAGCCCTGCTAGATTTTGTATATTTGGATCTTACGTCAAAGCTAGCGATTTTCTAGCCGTATATGACAACCGCGTGATCCCGTTTGCGACTCATCGACAAACACTTATTTGATACGCTCTCGAAATTAACTCGATGCAAAATAGATGCAAATTAAGCCTCTCTCTTGACCTTTGCGGCAAGCTAGGGGAGATTGAGGAAAATTACGTACTCGACTGATGAGATGAGATCAGAGGGATGAACGGCACTCCTGATGCGCCTGGGCCCCCCTTGAGGGAGAAAAATGCCTCGGTAAAAGATTCCCCATCCGATTATACGTGTACACTTCATTCAAATTTTGAGATGCTCGCGGTCTCGCCACCTCTTATCGCGTACAGTCGTTTGAGTCGAGGAAAGTGCCTGCTTTGCATCGTTGCTAATTTTTACTGAAGCGCATTCAAGCATTGATTTTAATGCACAATGGGGCTATTGCACACTTTTGCTATAAGCAATTTAATAGTCGATTATGGCGTAAAAACCTCAAAAAATAACGATGGTGGCACTAAAAACTTCCAAAATCCACTCCTAAACTCAATAAACGCAGTTATTTGCGGGAGCGTAATGGTGGCCGAAGGCACTAACAATGGGAGATTCCCATCTAACAATTCTGAAACTCCATCAAGAAGTGACCAATAAGAGACTACTTTCATTTGACACTGGTGTCACTTGGTGTTGCGGTACCATTCATCGGATGTGGATCATCACTCTGATGACTAATTGCTCTGTGAATCATCCTTGTCAGCATAGAAAGAGTGACACGATATTAAGATAGGAATCTCCCATTGTTAGTGCCTTCGGCCACCATTACGCTCGCGCAAATAACTGCGTTTATTGAGTTTAAAGGTGGATTTTGGAAGTTTTTAGTGCCGCCATCGTTATTTTTGGAGGTTTTTACGCCATAATCGACTATTAAATTGCTTATAGCAAAAGTGTGCAATAGCCCCATTTCAAACTAACTTCTCATTCAAATGTAGATTTTTTAAAATGAAAATTTCATTAATTTAGAAGGTAAGAGTGTGGCCAATAGAAGAGATTTTTAATGCCCTCTCCCCCCCCATATTATTCACAAAAATGTTGGAATTTTTTTCAGAGGAAAACGTGACAGTTTCAAATCTTTTAAAAGTTTTTCTTATGATAATTTAATTTAATTGATTGGAAGAACGTGAATCCTGTTAATCTTAATTAAAGTTCTTTTTAAAGGGTTTTACGTTTATACATCTAAATATGGATGATTTTCAATGGACAAAAAAATGCGCACACACTATTTTGATCTTTTATATTTTGTCATTTGTTTTGTTTTTTTTTTATTTTTCATGTGAGAGCGCACTGTTCAAATTTGCGGCTTTAAAAAAAGCATTTATACGACTCTGTAAATAAACTGTGAAGGTGTATTGCTTTTTTCGGAGAGAGTTCGGGGGATTTCGTGATATCATAATAGCTGCTGAAAAAGTATGCAAAATATCCATTGTTTGATTATCCTATTTTTCCGAAGTTCCGACTGCCCACCACGAACTTTAGAGCAAGCGTTTTTTTTCCGGACTCTTTACAAAAAACCTGATCAATCTTTTTCAACTCGAAGACATAAAAACAGGTCAAAGGCTCCTTTGTTTTTGTTTTCGTTTTTGTTTTTTTTCCCCATCAGCTCTCCTTTGTAAAACAGATCGATAAAAACAAAAATGAGGTAGCTGGTTACCACTTGGTGGAGGCGGTTAATTGGCTTTGGTTTAGTTCGTCCGTAAAAGTTTCACTTTATTAGCATGAGCTTATATTAAAATACTTTTATGAAGTTTAAGTACAAAAGAGTAAGTTCAGGGTAACTATAGTTGCATACCCGGCACTTTTCTAATCAATATTTTCAAAGCTTCGAAAGATAAAATATCAAAAATTATACACAGCTTGAAAATAAAGTTTCCACTTACAGCATTTCTTCGACTATAGAGAAGCGTCCGATTTTCTCAAGTATTCAATTCGTTCAATATCGCAGTGGAGAAGCGGTATTGATGAGTCTTAGCCATGGAAGTTAGCTATTTTTGATTGATCAACTAAGAGAAAAAGAAAGATAGAATATTGGTGAAGCCTCATCACAGTCTGGGAGGAGTCTCCACGAAAAATCAAAATATAGAAATACCAAACCAAAGACAACCTAATTTGCACTATGCAGCTTGGATGAATTAGACCGTCCGAAATGACCGCTACACCATGATTTTACACATCTATTCAAAAAAAGCGCGCTACAGTCCTACAAAAAATGACCAATTAACATCAGTTGGACATCAGCCTGATGATCTGATGTCAACTGATATCAACTGGTCATTTTTAGCAGGTAGAACTCAACCAGGGCTGCCGTTTTGCGTATAATCAATGCTATTTTTCTAGTCACCGATGATTCTACCGGTTGAGAAAAGATTGCACAGTTCAGTTCAGTGTATGACTGTAATGCACGAAAGTACTCTGATCTGTAATCTTTCCTTAATCGGTGGAAACTCCGTTGATTAATTAAAATATCCGCAAGTTTTTTAAAGTCATCGACGACTCCACCGGTTGAGAAAAGATTACAGATGCGAGTATTTTAGTTTATTACAGTCATACACTGAACTGAACTGTGTAATCTTTTCTCAACCGGTGGAATCATCGGTGAATTGAAAAATAGCATTGATTCTACGCAAAACGGCAGCCCTGAACTCAACGTCAACATTTGACTGGTCGTCCGGCTAAAGAATCTGAATACTGACCAGTCACCATAAATATAGATTAAGTTGACTGATGACCTGTTGGTTACGGAATTAAATAATTCCTGGATAAGGATATACAATGCTCCACCATTTCCTTTTTACGTATAATGTCTTATTAGTAAAAACCAACCCATTAACCTTGACAAGGAGGATATGAGCAAACAAAATGAGCCGGCCAATGACTCTAGCGTGGTAACTCGTATACATAGTCTTTTTTCCCGTCCTATTCCCACATTTTTTATGTTCTTAGTAATGTAATATGTGTTGCGTAGCGCGCCATAACTTAATATAAATAAGTAAATATTTATGTTTACCAAAAGAATCAATATGCTGCCTGGCCTTAACGGCGCATGCATAATAGTTCAAGCTTTGACGGATTGAGTGTGGACGCGGTTCCGTGGAAACTCACAGCAGTCAAGGTCACATATATATTTGAAAGACGAATAATTTTTTTGTGTGGTATTTTACTGGAAAAACTTTCGATTCCATGAAATATCTTTAAAGGAAACAGATTTTGACTATAATATTCCAAAACTCTCTCATTTTAGAAAAAAAAATTAGATCATAGTCCCATCTAGGCAAGAAAAAAAAAGAAAAAAATCCTCAGATCGTTCCACTCGTGTATGCCTTTTAAGGAATCAAACTAAAAATTATACCATTTTACAGATGATATATGTCAACCATATTTTTCAACCGACCCATATAATGCCTAGAATCATTTAACATTTTTAGGTGTTTTTCTGAAAAAAAAAAAAAAAAACACAATTGATGAGAGCTAAAAACATGAAAAAATGAAAACAAAAACAAAAATTTTGTAGAAATACACAGAAATAAAAAATAGAAATACACAGAAGAAAGTTTCAAATTAAATAGGAACTGCGTCCAATGTCCATGGTGCCTGCGTATAACACCAGCATTACGCCTTAAACTTTAAGTCATTTTGTGAGTCCATGATTGAATTTAGTATTTTTTTTGAATTTGAATATCGTCATTTGCGCTGGATTTTATACTCAAGAGTTAACTATGCAAAACTCTTACAGCGAAAGTTAGCCGGATTTTCATTGGAAGAAATTGAAACTGGAGCCCCCATTGGTCAGGGTATAGTTGACTGGAAGAATTTACAGTTGGAAAAGTTCTCAGAAAATATCCTAGCAATGCTTTTAAAACAATGTAATGATTCTCTTGGGACTTGTTTTCAATATAATTAATTTTTATGACAATCGCATACCAACGAGTATCTACCGCTGCGAAAATGTCTTAGACGATGCCTTCCGTGCGAGAACGAATTCGAAAGTCGTGTTCTGTAGGGTGTAAGTTATTAAAGCTAATGCCCAGTTTGGAAAAAGGTGAAGAGAAGATAATTAGTCGAAACAAGTTTCTCTACTCTGCGAGTTGGCAAAGTTTATTCGATTCCATTAATTAGCAAGAACGATCCCACTCGAAACTTTTCAACAACGCACGTTCGTAGGCAACACGAGGAAATGTTAACCGATATTTGAGGGAAGAGGAAAGCATATATATTATATATATCAGCCAGTCTTTTTGTTATAGACGCGACACTTTGTCTGAAGGTGCTGACGCAACTCAAACACTTACTGTTTTGTAGGAATCTTAAAATTTTAAAGGAAGTATAGAAGAAGGTCGCCTCATTAAAGCAACCCATTATTGGCTCATGGGCTCAACAATAAACTCATTAATGAGTTTATTGTTGAGCCCATGAGCAAATCAAAGACTACTGAAGTTAGCGCTGATATCTCAACGGGAAAGTCTAAAAAACAACAAAATAAAAACAGCAAAGGCATTAAATGACTCAAAAAAAAAAAAAAAAAAAATAAAAAAAAAAATTGAACGTGTCTGAGTGTGTGATAATACGTACTCAAAAATTTCTGGAAAATACACAATACGACCCGAGCATTTAATTTTTGATTCATATCCTGAAAACTAAATCTTTAAAACACACACAGCCACCAGAGGGCACCTCTTACACTGTATTATACTAGTCATTGTATGCAGCAAAACGAGAGTAAGAAGCTTGCCATGTACTTCGGATATGTCACGCTTAAAACCTGGCACCTTCGGGCGATTAGTGCGACCGCAATACAAGGAAATATATCGCGTGGAGATGACATATGTCGTCCACGCGACTGACGCAGGATCCTGCTCAAGGGCTGTTAACAACATCGATCCATTTTACCAGGGCCCCTTCCTTCCTCGGAAAACTACCCTCAGGGAGTATTATAGACAATCGTTGCATGGATAGATTAAAAAAATAAAAAAAAAATACAAATAAAAACGATAAGAGGACTGTGCTGGAGTTCCACGAAAATCGATTTGACGTGGGATGGATCGAATGGTCAAAGACGAGGATAAAATTGTTCATATTCTCTCTTCCTCCCCCACCCCCACCCCTCCCCCCACCCCTCCTCCCCCGCCTCTCCTCCCATCACCCCCTCTTTCTTCTCGTTCATTTTTCCGACAATCTCTCCACAGACGAACGATCTTTTTTCATTTTCGATCCACTCCAGCCATCCCTCTGTGTAGCTTTTTGTGGAATTGCACCGTAGAGTCACTCTGAGTCGAAATCCAGGAACGAGCACTTATCGGGATCTGTACGATTGCGCGGTCAGATCTCAGGGTTGCCGATTTGCTGTTAAAAGAACGCCGCCGCGCACCCGATAACAGTAGCGACTCGTGAAATCTGGCAACCATGTTATTGTGCCATCATAATGATTCGCCTCACCTGTCTGAAGCCCATATATAAAAGAAACAATTTAAAAATATTTTGAAAATCTTGCCGAAAAGTTTTCGGTAGGTAACCTACTTTTGTAAATATTTTGAAAACATTTTAAAAAAAACATGATTTGTTCATGCCGATTAATTACCAAAATATCTTTGTTGAAATCTTTTGAAAATGTTTTTATTGACATGTTTTTTAAATATTGACAGTATTTAAAAAATATTGTCAATGTTTTAAAAATATTTTTAAAATATTTATTTATATCTGGGAGTGAGCTACTGGCTCAATGGATGGCTAGCACCATTAGTAACTCTTTGAGAATTTGACTTAAAAAGCCTACACTTTTTCATTTCTGTTTCCTAAAAGAGTTGATCAAAAGCCTTGGCGTTCCCACGGGCACTAAGCGTATCGTTTTACCCAATTTACTAAGCGAAATTTTGACGATATTGTTTGTAGATTGACGGATCAATCAAGCATCACGTTCTGAGAAAAATATCAGGTCATGTAATATGTATATGAGGGCGTTTTATCTTGCTTGATAAAATGCCTCTTTATAACCCAATATTTTGGAACTTTTGATTTTTTGACGCATGACACTTTCATAATCCATAAATAAACACGATAGGATTTGTTGTTTTTGGACTGCTGATGATGAAAGTGATGTTCGTGTTGAAGTTTCTTTGAAGGATTTATTTGACGGGCCGTCAAACAAGTCGTCAAACAACAGCTTTTGTCGGCAAACATCGATGATATATTTCGGCTTCAATGCGCAACAGTTGGTCACTCAATGTTGGATCAACGATTCCTAAAAAAGAATTTTTAACTGAGGGTTTTGGGGGTGAAGATATGAAGTTCGGAAATTATCGCAGGACACCGAACGGCAAATACTGAGTAACGGAACCTTTTCTAGCCAATCAGAGGCGTTGTTTAGCTCGCACCGTCATGAATTTCTCTATTCGCCTCCACCTCGACCAGTGGCGTTGCGTGCAGTTTGGCAACACAGCATGCTATCCATTTAGACTCATGTAAAAGGTCGAATTTAGGGGGTGCACAGTGCACAAGGAAAATTCGATATATTTAATGAACTTAAATGGATGAGTAGCATTGATGGCACGCGACGCCACTGACCTCGACTGATACCGATTCCGAGGTTCGGAGTTTGCATAGGTATCATCCTTTGTTGCCGAACAGACAGTTTGGGCTATAAGATTAAAGAAATGAACAACCGTTTGGTGAAAGTTGTCACCCGAACCACATAGTAAAATTCGCTTACTGTTTGAAGGTGATCGAAGACCTTTTAGCCGAAATTCTCGAACGGAGGAATCATCACTCCTTCATCATCCCTTCCAGTTGCGGCTCGTGCAATTTGACAACCATGCTAATTTTCTATTTAAACCTACGCAAAAGTATCGATATCTTGGGGGTGCAATTGGACCTCCTGAAGATCAATTGTTTTCAGGGCTGCCGCTTTGCGTATAATCAACGCTATTTTTCTATTCACCGATGATTCCACCGGTTAAGAGAAGATTACACAGTTCAGTTCAGTGTATGACTGTGATGCACGAAAATACTCTGATCTGTAATCTTTTCTTAATCGGTGGAAACTTCGTTGATTAATTAAAATATCCGCAAGCTTTTTAAAGTCACCGACGACTCCAACGGTTGAGAACAGATTACTGATGCGAGTATTTTAGTTTATTACAGTCATGCATTGAACTGAACTGTGTTATCTTTTCTCAACCGGTGGAATCATCGGTGAATTGAAAAATAGCATTGATTATACGCAAAACGGCAGCCCTGATTGTTTTACATAGGTTTAAATGGAGAGAATACGTTGTTGCCAGATTGCAAGCGCTGCCAATGATCACTTCAAATTATGGCAACGCTGGGTCAGTCCTCCTCCTTGCACGCCAAGTTGCACCGGAGAAAAGTTTTGCTCGCTCATCACTCCACCGCACCAATCACCACTCAACGCACTCATCATCTACCATTCACGCTCACGTAGGTCCTGTCGTGTCGTTCCGCAGGTAGAAAGCCACTACGGAACCGGCTGGATGTGGGAATGAACCGAACCGCGGGCGCGCGGGTCGGATTTCCAGATTCCCAAGTTTACGAGATTATCATATTTGCCGGCGCTAACGATCATTACTGATCCTCTCTACTCCCTTGCTCACGGGACTAACTCGCTCTCTGGTATATCTTTAGTCTGACCATGTGTGCATGGTTGCTATCAGCAACGTTGCCAGATGGAAGGTGGATGGTGAAGGGAGGGACAGAGACAGGGACAGGGATCTTCTGTATAGATGAGTCATAGCAGGGCTGCCGTTTTGCGTATAACTAATGCTATTTTTCAATGGACAGCACCCATAAGCGCAAAAATTCGAAAACTAGAATCCAAAAGCGCAAAAACGATGTTCCAAAAGCGCAAAAACGATGTTCCAAAAGCGCAAAAACGATGTTCCAAAAGCGCAAAAACGATGTTCCAAAAGCGCAAAAAGGATCTCGAGAAATATGCCTAAAAGCGCAAATGCTAATGTAAAAGATGTGACCCAAAACCGCAAAGATAATTAAATTGCTAATTCTTACCTAATGCACTGGCAACGCTGTATATTTGCAACCCACTTCTTTCAGATAACTTTTGAGCGTGAGTTGATTGCTTAACAGCTAGCTGAGAGTGCGAAGAAAGTAGTTGCTTAAAGGACGTGGCACAATCCTTATAGGAAATGGCCTACGGTCAAACTTAATAAATGTAGCATCATTTTTTTCGTCTCGTCGTCCTGATCAAAAAGTCTCACGGGCCCAAAAAATTATCATCGCCCGTTTTCGAGATAATCGAGCTTAAAGTTTGAGCAAATCTCGGCTCTCAGGGACGAATTCGCTCGGCAATTGAGCGTAGGTCTTACCCTGGAAGCGGCTTACCGCAAACTGGCATGATGGAAGTATAAAGGTGGAGGCGGTTCATTTTGGGCGGCCATTTTTCGCGTCATCACGGTACACGGTACCGTGCTATGTACCGAGTGGTGGGGGTTGTACCTTGAACGTTGATTGGTCGTTAGGGAAATTATTGCGTCATCAAGGTACAAGAATCGGTGATCCGCCTCCACCTCTATACTTTCATCATGGCAAACTGGCGATGGCTGCCGCTCCTTTTGCTCACACTCCGTCCGGAGGTGATGCCCCCCCTTTCTCCCACTCCAAACGCTTCAACAAACCCTCCGGGCAGAGTGTGAGCAAAAGGGGCGGCAGCCATCGCCAGTTTGCGGTAAGCCGCTTCCAGGGTAAGACCCACGCTCAATTGCCGAGCGAATTCGTCCCTGAGAGCCGAGATTTGCTCAAACTTTAAGCTCGATTATCTCGAAAACGGGCGATGATAATTTTTTGGGCCCGTGAGACTTTTTGATCAGGACGACGAGACGAAAAAAATGATGCTACATTAATTAAGTTTGACCGTAGGCCATTTCCCATAAGGATTGTGCCACGTCCTTTGTTCTCTTCCATGGAATTTGATTTTGGCGGTTTGACCCATATATGCCCATTGGGTCGTTAACGACCCACATATAATGGCTTTTTTGGACCAAATTACAGTAAATCCAGACCAATTTGACTCAAAACTCAATGTTGTGATCTTGCAGCACCTATGATTTAGCTGGACTAGAAAATTTCACAATTTTTAAATTTAACTTTTTTTTTTTAACTCTAAGGTGGTGTTTTTTGAGAGGAAACACCCAACATGTTCAAATAAAGTTGGGCATATATGAGTTAAAAGCAGACTTTAGCTTAATATAAGTTTCTGCTTGCAGAACAGCGATGAAGGAGTGAATGTTTGGATGAGATGAAGCAAATTTTTTTCTAAAGTGTCCATGAAACTAAAATTCTCCGATTTTGCATTTCACATTTACTCACTAGAGTTAGCATGGTTGCCAAATCAAACATTATTTTTTAATAGCATTGTGACTGAAAGTGTCCTCAGTAAAATGCACCCATTTACGCAAATTGTCCTTGCCCAGAACATACCCATATGCGCAAAAGAGTATTTTGCGCATTTGATGATTCGCGCTTTTGGGATTTGCGCATTTGGGCATTTACCTTTTCAATTCATCGATGATTTCAACGGTTAAGAGAAGATTACACAGTTCAGTTCAGTGTATGACTGTGATGCACGAAAATACTCTGATCTGTAATCTTTTCTCTACCGCTGGAGTCGTCGATGACTTTTAAAAATTTGAGGATAGTTTAATTAATTGACGGCGTTTTCACCGACTAAGGAAGGATTACAGATCTGAGTATTTTCGTGCATCACAGTCATACACTGAACTAGACTGTGTAATCTTTTCTCAACCGGTGAAATCATCGGTGAATAGAAAAATAGTATTGATTATACGCAAAACGGCAGCTCTGAGTCATAGTGCCAATACTAGCGGAGGCGGATATATAACAGATCCATATATATTTCCGTAAAAGCACCGTTGACGTCAGAAAGACTGTCGCATCTTAATTCTAAACTGTTTTTAAGCTACAGTAACCGAATATTCCAGCTTATCTAAAATGTTCTACGGGGGTATATCTACTTTACCTCCAGTTAGTCCAACGGGTGGTGGCGGGGCGTGGATAAGGGAAGTCTGATACGACCATGGGTTAGTTTTTTTTTTGCTTGAAAGTCTCATTTTTTAAATTAAATTTTGGGATTCCATGACATTCAAGGTACTGATGTAGCCCTCCTTCATACCAATTTTCATGCTTTTCTTCTTTTTTTTTGGACATCAGTTTTAGGGGTACTTATAATTAGGATTTTTAAACTTATAGGTTATGATTCAGAAGCCGGTCCGGAATATACTTGGTTTTATAGGAAATTACTTGTCTACTCAGGATCAGAGGTTCCTGTATGTTCTAATGACAAAGTCGTTCCGGACGGAATGTAGCATCCATTTCATTTTAAAACTGTCTGTTTGACTTTGAATCATAGAGTTTTGAACTTTTTAGCAATGATCAAAGTTGGAGGTTACACCTTGCTTACTGCAGTTTCGTCGCAGCGTCGCTGCAGTAAAGTAAAAAATGTCAAGATATAAAGTCAAAATTGCAGGTTTGAAATGGAATGGATGATATACATTCCGGATAAAATGACGCGGCGAATAACGAAGAAAATTACAAAAAACTGATAAGTAATTTTCCCATTTTTTGTTGTTGTTGTTGTTGTTTTTTTTTTTTTTTGTTTTTTTTAGCCAGGAATATCTCAACATTAGTGACACATTATTGGAAAACGGTCTAAAAAAATTCAGTAGAATGTACTCAGTTACTGAAAATTCTTGAAGTTTAAAAAAAGAAAAAAAAAACAAAAGAAAAAGAAACAAAGCCTCAACATTGATATACCGTTTGGCGTCTTTTTAGGCCCCCCCCGGTACCATACGTTGGTCAAATACTTTGGGTTCACAAAGAATAACCAACTGCCGAGTCATTTATATCATCTAAAATACTATACTGAAATATATTTTGTGTAAAAGAAGGATCCATTGCCACTTCGTAACTCCTTTTATTTTCGTTTGATTTTACCACGATCGACATTCGATTCATCAGTCGGAAAAGCTCACCAAGAGCCGGCCATTCATGTGAAATTTTGTGATTTATACAGCAGGATATCTGGCAACGTTGCTTCTGGGCAACCTCAAAAGCTCATCATCGCCGTAAGCATCTCACGAGTCAAGAATCGTCAACTAATGATGATATTTTGACCTGCATGCGTTCGGGTTACGGAAGGTAGGTTGTAGCGGGCCCCGGCTGGGAGAGCGGGAGGGGCCCGGGGGGTGACTTGTAGGAAATGGATCTGTTGTGAGGATGAACATCCGAGTCAAAAATGTAACTTGTTAGTACTGTTGACGCGAGTAAAAAAAAATAATTTTTGGGGGGGGGAATTCCTCGTTGATTTTTTCAGCCAACTTAGAGCCGGCCGCCGTGAAACTTTAAATAATGGATCTGTAGTAAACGTTTGAAGCAGTGTTATGGAGGTTCAATTAAAATATAGAATCGTGTAAAAATCACGCAAAGGAGCATCAAAAAGTCTCGACATCTACTCATTACCATAGGCGAATTTTCGCGATCGAATATCATAAACAACACCAACCTAACTACATATTTGAGGAAACTCAATTGTGTTTTTAGATGTGTTTTCGGGGCATCGATGGCATCGATTCGATTTCAAATTCACCTCCGGACATGAATTTAAAATCAAATTGATGCCATCGATGACTGAAAACACCGAAAAAGTTCTAAAAACACGATCCAGTTTCGTGTCAATCACTGTTGTCATGCGTAGGTTGGCAATAATTTTGTATAATTTCATTGGATTCATTCGTCGCGAAAATTCGCCTCATTACTCATCAAAAGATGTTTCAAGAAAATCCGAAGATGACGGTAGAATGTGCGAATCTTACATGCATGCATGCACCACGAGCGGGAAAAATGGCCGACGACGGTATTCGGCAAAGTTGGTACTTGCCCGGCGTTTCCTTTTCAGGATTTGGGCAAATCAGCACAAAAAGTGATACATTCAACGTAGTAATCACAAACATTATAACGAAAAAGCAAAACTTACCGAGTGGGGGGGAGATCATACTATGACACAAAATGTTATAGTTATACTATGAGAAAATGAGACGGTTTGTTACTAATTAACCAACAATTTGAATTGCCGTCGACGGCTAAGGTACTTATATTTACAGGTATACTCGACTCGCTTCATCTTCAGTGGCGCGCAGTTCAAAAAGCATTCCATTGGCCAACAAAAGAAGAAAACGTTGTATACTCTTTTCAGAGAACATCGGGCTGTTTTCTGCTTTTCTAGAGAGGGGGAGCCCAATGTTTTCTGGAAAGAGTATACAATGTTTTCTTCTTTTGTCGGCCATCTCGGACTGCTTTTTGAACTGCGCGCCACTGAAGATGACGCGGGAATTGAGTCGAGCATAGACCTGTTAAATGTAAGGTACCTTGGTCGTTCGACCGCCATCTTGGATTTTCCTTGAAACGCCTTTTGTGGGCTTATGAGTAGATTTTGAGGCTTTTTGGTGTTACCATTATTGTTATCAGCACGCGATTATTGTACGTAGGAATCGATCCTTCATAAAGGTGCAGCATAAGTTTGCAACAGACTCATTCAAACGCTGATCATTTTAGTACCGTATTTAATTCTTGTGAGCTCAAGAGAGGGGAGGGGGGAGGGCTTTTTGATTCCCTCCGTATTTCAGGATGAGTAATTACCGACGTTGCCAAAACTCGAATTTTTGTTACATCTTTATTAAGTAGCATGGAGGCCATTTTCGAAAAAAGGCCTATGAAACAAGAGGTACTCGCACTAGGGTGGGTCGAAAATGGGCTATTTTCGAAATCGGATGGGGGCTACCTCGGAAAATGATCTACCTCACTAGGGAAGACGGCACCAAAAATCCCAGCTCAATATTTTGACTCTCAGTGTCTCCGCACAGTGATTAAAAAATCCGATTTTTTTAAAAAAAAAAAAAAAAAAATCAGGTTTTTTGGCGATTTTTGGCATCTCAAACACGAACAATGCCGTTTCCCTTCCAGGGCTAGTGATTTTATGTTACTAGAACGCACTAACTAATACTCTTATGGAAAGAGGATCAATTCGACCACAATGCTTATTTCGTAGAAATGTCCTACCATTTGTTCATGGGCCCTTCTTCCGCAAATGCCTCGATAATCTTTGGCTCATGCTCATTTACGCTTAAAAACTATACACCAGTGCACCATAAACAAAAATTCCATACGGCGATCGCCACTAAAAGTCTAAACAATTCTGAGAAATGTTATCATTTGGCCTCATTTTAGGAGCCCGTCTAACTTCACCCGATTTTAAGTTCTTACTCTCAAGTTTGTGCCGGCAGCAGACCGCACAAACCAAGTACCACAAGCAAAGAGGTTGATCCAGCTCCCATAAGGATTGGGCTATCGGCAAAAAAATTTCATATTTTCAGAGTCGATAGAACTCGTCAAGACGCGTTCAACGATGGCCAGTTTTTTAATTTTGGTCAACTGGTAAGGGGGGGAGGGGGGTCCAAAGTCAAAACCTTCAAAGTCCCATAACTTTCGCCCAAATCAATATTTTGACTTGTACTTTGCGCCAAAAGATTTGTCTTAAAAAGAGCTTTCGATTGATGTGTATGAAAATTAAATTATACAAATTTTAAACCAATTTTTCCCAATTTTTACAATTCTTCCAACTTGAAATTTTTGGTTTTTTGAGCCTGAAAAATACGCGCAACGGGTTGAGGAGAATAAAAAACTATGGGAATAAAAGTCAAAGCTATGCTCTTTTGAATGGCACAAACCGCGATCCGGGGAAATGCTCCGTTCAAAAGTTATAAGCGCCTAAAGTTGCGCACCTCCGAAATCACGGTGCGTTCAGTGCATGTTTTCAATGACGCGTACCGATCTCGGGGGAGCGAGGGTGACGCGCGCCATTGAAAACATGCATTGAACGCACCGTGATTTCGGAGGTGCGCAACTTTAGGCGCTTATAACTTTTGAACGGAGCATTTCCCCGGATCGCGGTTTGTGCCATTCAAAAGAGAATAGCTTTGACTTTTATTCCCATAGTTTTTTATTCTCCTCAACCCGTTGCGCGTATTTTTCAGGCTCAAAAAACCAAAAATTTCAAGTTGGAAGAATTGTAAAAATTGGGAAAAATTGGTTTAAAATTTGTATAATTTAATTTTCATACACATCAATCGAAAGCTCTTTTTAAGACAAATCTTTTGGCGCAAAGTACAAGTCAAAATATTGATTTGGGCGAAAGTTATGGGACTTTGAAGGTTTTGACTTTGGACCCCCCTCCCCCCTTACCAGTTGACCAAAATTAAAAAACTGGCCATCGTTGAACGCGTCTTGACGAGTTCTATCGACTCTGAAAATATGAAATTTTTTTGCCGATAGCCCATTCCTTATGGGAGCTGGATCAACCTCTTTACACAAATGATGAAAATTCTAAGAGATATACAAGGAAAAAAGTTTTGAGAGGTCCTCGTCTAGAGAGTCCTCGAACATAATGACAGTTCTTTTAGGATGGGTGTGCGGAGTCAAAGTACTGGTCTGCGTTTGACAGTCCTCCCCCCCCCTCCCCCTCTCTTCTCCCCCCCCCCATCACCATGCCTTCATGACGCGGACAGTAAAAGCTCGACGGATCTTTTAGATACGACAGAACAGCTGTAAAAAACTGAAACTTCCCATTGAACAGACAATCTGACAAAAGTCAGTATTTTATTCCGCGAATAAAGTAGATGTAAGTACGTTTGCCAGAAAAGAGACAAGCAGCTGGTCGCATACTCATTGCAAGGATACGAACACTGAAAAAAAATTGTATGAATTAACGATTTAATTGTCCAGAATGGAGCCCTCAATTGGTTTTGTTACTTCAACAAAACGAAACGGTGAATCAACAAAATAAGATTGTTAAACTGACAAAATAGATTGTTAAATCAACAAAATGTGTGGCAAACTACCAAAAAATCTATTTTGTCAGTTTAACAATCTTATTTTGTTGATTCACCATTTCGTTTTGTTGAATTAACAAAACCAATGGAGCTGTTGCAAACTTTTGCTACAGGCTTATTAATAGTGGATTATGGGGTATTGCCTTGTAAAAATAACAGTTAGCGCACTAAAAAATCACGAAATCCACTCCTAAACTCACAAAATGCTTTTAAATACGAGACCGTAATGGCGGCCGAGGCCGCGGTTTTCTTATGGCAATTGTATGCTTCTTCTTCTTCTTGTGTGGTATTGCGAGAACACCTCGTGTAGATGGCGCTGATTGAAGATAGGGAATCCCAATGAAAACCGCGGCCCCGGCCGCCAATACGGTCTCGTGTTTAAGAGCATTTTGTGAGTTTAGGAGTGGATTTCGTGATTTTGTAGTGCGCTTATCGTTATTTTTACTGGGTACTATCCCTTAAGCAACTCTTAATAAGCCTGTAGCAAAAGTTTGCAACAGCTCCATTAAGGGCTCCATTCTCGACAGTTAAATTGTTAATTCAAACAATTTTTTTTTCAGTGAACACATTCCAAGACTAATTCTGGCGAAATCGACAAGATATTACAGATTAAACGTGGATTTGGAGGTTGGAATCACTCAAGTATTATTGTTGTTGTTGTGGCATGGGCGGAAATATGGCGAGAATTCGGGTGATTCCAACCTCAAAATGCATCGTTTAATCTAAAATATCTTGTTGCTTGAGGCAGTTTTAGTCGTGGAACCAGGCATAATAAAGCATTTTCGAGGAATTTACAACCACTGAGAAAGTTCCTGTTAATGGGTCCGTTGCGTACTTTTGCTACATCAATATAACTCGCATTGTTTCTAACGTAAAATTCGGCGAAAATAACGATGCGCACATTAAAAACTTTCAAAATCCACTCATTAACTCAGAAAATACCTTCCATTTTAAACAACCCGCGCTACACTAGACACTATATCACCGACTTATAACTACATAGATGGAACCATCTCGTTTATGTAAACATGAACAGAACTTACAAACATTGGAATGTTTCGTTTAGATGCGTACATTTCTTATATTATTTTGTAATCTTTAATACACCGAAAACACCAGACAGCAAAATGCAGCTTATATATTTCACGTATTAAAAATGAAATTCCATCATTTTGTACTTACGATGTTGTTTACTTATACACGGTGGTTTCCGTCTATGGTTTCCGTGGTTACCGGTGCAAATAGTGTCTAGTGTAGCGAGGGCTGTTTGAAATTGAAGTGGTTTCCTGAGTTAATGAGAGGATTTTGAACGTTTGTAATGTGCGCATCGTTATTTTCGCCAAATTTTACATAAGAATCAAGGTTCTATATTGTTGTTGCAAAGGTATGCAACAGACCCATTGTTTGATTTAATAGTCTAAATTTCCGTTCAGAAATACGCTTATGGGGAGAATACATTGAATCAGAGTTTTTTTGGAACCAGAGGTCTTCGGACGGTAATCGATACGATATATCGTTCTTCTAAAACAGTCCATTTAAAATAACTAAAAAAATACGACTTTTCAGAAATAGACAAAGGGCATCAGTCATCTAGTGGATTGAAAGATCCCTAACTTTTGCCTCAAATCACCTTCAGTTTCAATAATCCATTTGGTTACGGGGGGGTGGGGGGTTGGATGAGCTCCATTCTCGCAAACTTAACTATGTTTAACCTCGCCAAGAAGTATGATATCCTTGTGGCAAAACGTACAGTGCACATTGACGTAACAAGTTGGTAAACTGAAGATATGAGAAAGAAACCCCGTGTACCTTTCCCAGTGCTACTTCTTTAAAATGCCAACATATATTTCTCGCTGAAGAAAAGGGTCCGAAGTGGAATGGCTGAGAGGGAAGTAATGTCTTTCTGATATGAAAGGAGGAATGCCACAAAAATAGGAGAAGCGCTTATTATAGAATCAGAAATGCTGCAATAATGCGGTGAAAAATGATATTCCTGAGCGCGGAAGAGAAGCTTTTTGTGTGAGGTAAAAATTGAAGAATTCGACCGGATGCGAAGTATAAAAGGAACGCGTCGCATCCGACAGAGGTCATTTATTTAGCCTCCGGTCCTCAAAGAGACGATACCATCACATTATGAGATACTTATTTCCGACCGCAAAAAGCAGAACATTTTTTCTTCTCTCTCAATAGAATGCAGAATGCGGAGGAGAAGGCAAAAAATCGATGGATTGAAGTGGAAGAAAAACGGTTTGCGTTTCCCTTATTGACGATAGTAATTTGGGACCGAGAAACTTCGACTCACCCAGTATGATTTTTGATGCTTATATATTTACAGGGTCACTATGAAAAAGACCCATCAGAGGAGTTAAACCCATTTTCAAAAAGTCGTCTTTTATAATCCGACAGTTTACAGAATTCAGCGGCGAAGCGTTTACAGTTTGGCATCGTCGCATTTTCTCATTTAACCTCATGTATAAAGTCGAATTCGAAGGTGCTCACCGGACACCGAATCGATCGATATTTTCTGTGGGTTTAAATGGGGAAAAAGTAACATTGTTAAATTGCACGCAACGCCTCTGACAGAACTCTGTTTTGCTCTTAACCCTTGTGAGCCTAAGGTATTTCGGTAACACAAAGGACTGAGGGGAGGTATTTTTGTACCCCAAGGATATTTTCATGCAGCACAGTCAGTATCAATAATTTTGAAACTTTAATGGATGGATTATGTACTTAGTACCCTAAGAGAGTAATTTATGTGAAATTTGAGTAAATTTTTGCTATGTTGCCAAATTTACACCTAATTTTAAAAAAAAAAAGTCAAAATAAAAAAAATGGAAAAAATGAAATGAGGTACCATATTATTTTTCCATTTTTGATAAATTTCCAATTTTTTTTCAATGATCTGACTTAATATTCTTAATCTACATAAAATTTCCGTAAAATTCACTGTAATAGATGGTTCCAAACTTAAAACTGGCAGGACGAAGGGGGGGGTATATTTGTACCCCAACACTTTAAATTTCTATAATATCGACAAAAATTCATAAAAATTAATGAAATTTGGTAGACGTGTTCTAAGTATCTTAACTTAAAATGTCATGAAGTCCCAAAAAATTTTGAGCAGTTTTGACAAAATGGCGTCAAAAAAACTGGCCTGGGGTACAAATGTACCCCCCCTTAGGCTCACAAGGGTTAAAAGTGCCATATTGCAAGTACATAGTTTCTAAGCAAGTCAGTCATAGTTTATTCTCCCTTGTCGTAAGGACCCCCCTGGGGCGACCCTAGGGGTGCCTAAAATCGGCGACCCCCTTAAAAGACGTCCCTCTCAAAAATATTTTACACGTGTCTCAGCTATTTTTGAAATTCTCGACCGTTTTCGAAAAAAACCCGAGTGGAAACTATTTTAATCAACACCCTGTATAGGCGCTATTATTCCCTGCAAAAAATTAGTTGAAATTACAAAGTGATAAACTAATAATATAGTTTGTCAACTATTACTCCTTTGATTAAAATTTTGTCTTCTTTTCTTTCATTTTTTATTGTGAATTTATGACTGTTCTTAATTCCAGGGGGAGGGGGAAGCCCCCCGTCCCCGCTGCGGACGCCCATGAGGACCTGTTTTCGTAACCCAGGTGTGCCTCAAACTATTTCAATTTATTGTTCACAGTAAAAAAACGACTCCTGATGATGTCGAGTGCCTGTATTACTAAGCGCCTTCAATTCACAGTGTATGCAAAACCATCACTGATGAGTAGGAATAGTTAACTACCCCCATAATCTGAGCGAACCATCGTCATTTGTCTTACAACCAGTGACCTGATAGTGAAGGTGCAGGATTCCAAAGTGAACTTTTGAATTTGATGCCTTTACTTTTGGCAATCTACAATAATTTAAATCATATGAAAATTTTATTGTTATTAATTTAAAGTTACTTTCCTTCCGTAAAAAATCCAAGTTTAGTGTGTTCCTCAATTTTTCATGTGATGATTTCAGACGATTTTGTATGTGGATTTTTATCTGCAAAAATTCAGTTACGTTCGACGTCTATGCAGTATGCATGTCTTCACGTTCACAAAATAAACTTCATTTAAAGAGTAGCCTTTTGGAACACGTCAATAAGTTAGGAGTGCTCTTCATAAGATACACATCGAATTCGCGGAGAAATCAGAGGGCATTTTGAGGAAATCGAGAACAATTTTGAACTCTCTTTAGTCGCAATCAAATAAAGAAGTTCATCGAATGAAAGTAAATAATGCAATAATGAATTGATTAAACTGTAATTAAAGAAATTTTTCAGGAAAATGTGGATCTTAAGAAGAGTTGTCATTCCGCAACCTTCCTATATGTAAAATGGTCATGTCTATACACACTTTTCTCCGCAATCAATCAGTGGCGTCATTTGCGGGGGGAGGGGCAGGGGGGCAACTGCCCCTCTCCCCCCCAAGGGTCGGCCAAAAGTGAAAAAGTGATGATTTTTTTTTTTTTTTTTCTTTTTAGAAGAAAAAAGTTTTGAACTAAAATTTGGTGGTCATTAACGAGTTTTGTTGGAATTTAGGGCCGTAAATATGCAGGGCTGTTGAGTGTCAAAAATAATATTGATGAGCAAAAAAAAAAAAAAAAAAGGTCATCCCGTTTCCCCCCTTCCCCAAGCCGAACCCGAAGTGACGCCCCTGAAATCGATGAAGATGATTCCATGAACTTCTTTCGAAAGGATTTCCCTTTTAACGGGAACAATTAGACGAGAGATTTCTTTGAAATTTTAAAAAAAAAAAAAAAAAATTACTTTTTATGATGAATTAAGAAAAAACAAAACAATCCATCTAACTATTCTGTCTCTCTTTGCTGACATGAAAGACTCACAGAGTAATTAGACTCCAGAGTAGTAATCAACATCCGATTAATATGGTACCGTGACACCTGGTAACACGTGTCAAAGGAAATTCGTCCCTTATTGGTCACTTTTGGATGGAGTAACATTATTATTAGATGGGAATCTCCCATAATTAAAGCCAAACGCCACCACCACGCTCGCGAATCTAAACGGATTTTATGAGTTTGAAAGTGGATTGTCTTTCTCCCTCTTTTTCCATTTGAACCTATCTGTTAGAAAAGGATAGCAGAGGGGGCCATCACGTGACTTCAAGTGGTGTTTGAAGTTTTTACATCTGAATCGACCCTTACATTGCTTTCTGCAAAAGTGTGCAACAGCCCCATTTCATTGAAAAGAGAGAGGATGGTGCATGGTATAGCACTAATAACAAGGACATTAAGTCTCCCATTCGAAAGTGCAAAGGCACAGTTCGATCTTTTCCACGGGCCCAAATGGAACGCGATTTAAAAACTCGGCAGTAATTACGGCGCTAAATCAGACGCTCCCCACGAGATCTTCTGACAAAAGCTCACCCTCGATCATGGGGCGGATACAGGGAATTGTCTTTCTCTCTCTCCTCCCATTTGAAAACGTGCGTTAGAAAAGGACAGAAGAGGGGGCCAAAGTCACGTGATGGCCCCCTCTACCATCCTTTTCTAACGCATAGGTTCAAATGGAAAAAAAAGAGAGAGAAAGACAATTCCCTGTATCCGCCAACGCTCTCGATGCTGATCGCGGAAAATGGAAGGAAACGGAAAACCGAAAGAAAATTAAAAGGAGAAAAAAAAATATACTAATTGGAAAGCGTGAGTAAATTAATGAAAAGTTTGATGTGAGGAGAGAAATCCGAACTTCTTTTCAGAGTTCAATGGGAAATTTCCCCTTTTGTTTTTATTAGTGTAGGAGCCAAGTCTTAAAAGGCGTTCGAATCATTGCACGGATGCTTTGATCAGAATCACTCCCCGCGAGCCCCCTCCCCCCCCATCCACCCTTATACTCAGAAAACCTTCCACCTTCCTTCCCTCCCGCCGTCAGTGTCTCCAGCGGCCCTCCTCCCACTCAGACTCACAACCTTTTATTGAGAGGGATAAAATAGGGACTGACACGCCACCGAGATTCATTTATGGAGAGGCGCTGGCTCACAGGACCAAAGGATGATATGGCTCAAAAGAAGAAAAAGAAAAAAAGAAGAAGATTTACCTTTTTATTCCACTTCCAGGTTTTTTTTTTCTACCACCCTTCAAAGGTGTAAAGATGCCCGATGAGTTTTGGGTAAGAGACACAGTTTTAGAGCTTCCTGTTTTTGAGGAAGATCCCTCTTTGTTTCACTGTCTACTTGACGGTTAATGCACGGAAAAAAAAGATTAGTGAAATTAACCATACGATAGCTGATTTTGGCACCTGCTAGATGTTATGATAAACTTGACCAGAAGTATGGTACATTTACCGATACTTTGAGTAAATTCGACATGCAATCAAGTAACATCACCTAGTACCTAGTCAAAACATAGTATACTTTTGGTTAACATTGCCATAACATCTAGCAGGTGCCAAAATCAGCTATCGTATGGTTAATTTCACCGTAGTTTTTTTTCCGTGTGGGTCTGTTGCGTACTTTTGCTACATCAATATAACTCATTGTTTCTAACGTAAAATTCGGCGAAAATAACGATGCGCACATTAATAACTTTCAAAATCCACTCATTAACTCTGAAAATACCTTCCATTTCAAACAACCCGCGCTACACTAGACACTATATATGACCGACTTATAACTACATAGATAGAACCATCTTTATATGTAAACATGAACAGAACTTACAGACATTGGAATGTTTCGTTTAGAAGCGTACATTTTTTATATTATTTTGTAATCTTTGATAAACCGAAAAGACCAGACAGCAAATGCAGCTTATATTTCACGCATTAAAAAAGAAATTCCATCATTTTGTACTTACGATGTTGTTTACTTATGCACGGTGGTTTCCGTCTATGAAGTAGTATACCGGTGCAAATAGTGTCTAGTGTAACGCAGGCTGTTTGAAATTGAAGTGATTTCCTGAGTTAATGAGAGGATTTTGAACGTTTGTAATGTGCGCATCGTTATTTTCGCCACATTTTACATAAGAATCAAGGTTCTGTATCGTTGCGTAGCAAAAGTATGCAACAGACCCATTGCCAAATTTCGGTTCACAAATCTTTGACTAATGTAAGAGATAAGGGAGCTGATCATTCGACGTTACAATATTGAACCGATATTTATTTGAAAGAGTCTATGGGTGACACTAGTGGTCTAGCATTGTAAGACTTGACTGTTTCTAGGGCAACCGCATGGTTAAATTGTTCGTTTTTAACTGCTACACTGCTGGAAATGTTCACTCTGACTCCGGTCTCATAAAAGCCATTTCTCCCGGTTGTATCGTTTTCGGAGTAGAAAATGGTGCGAAAAGGAAATGGAATGAGATAATTGGTGTCACATGTGATGTTGAAACGCTGCATTTAAACCCGTGATAAAGGTCGAACTATTGGGGTGCACTCCAACAAAATGACATTTTACATGGCTTTAAATTGATCAAATGCAGAGTTGCCAGATCGCAAGCGTGATGCCACTGAAAGAGATATTAATTTGCAATTCTTTGGAGTTATTAAATGATGATACTTCACCTATAGGAGGTAGAAATACCCTCTTCCATAGTATTTCTTACCAGTGCCGTAGCGTGCAATTTGGCAACGTTGTATTGTGTCCATTTAAACCTGTGTAAAAGGTCGATTGCGAAGGTGTTCACCGAACACCCTATCATTCAATCTTTTTAAAAGGTTTAAATGGATGAACGGCAACGTTGCCAAATAGCACGCTACACCACTGTTTCCCACTCGTCATTCCTGGTACATCCTATTTTTAATACGTATGGAAGTAAAATGTACACTAACTTTTATGTTCGCTCCGATTTTCACCGAGTGGCGGAGAGTGATATTTGGCAACGTAGCATTTTGTCCATTTGAACCCATAGAAAAGGTCGAATTCGGTGGTCATAGCCAATCCCTAGATAATTCGATATTTTTCGTGAGTTTAAATGAGCCTTTCATACAATGTTGCCAGATTGCACGCTTCACCACTGATTTTCACTTACGATTTAACAATGTAGCCACACGTCGTCGTTTTTCGAATATTGAAATGGGCGAGCCATTCCTCCTGGATAGAACAGACAAACAATCAAGTCTGAAATCATCCCAAAACCCGGAAAAAAAGGGTTTGTGAAATGCTAATAGCGCACCAGTATTTGCCGTCTCTCGCCTGAAAAGGCTTATACATACCTTTCTTCAACATTCGCTCTCTATGCGCGCTCATGTTTCGACCTGGCTCTCATCAGTCAGGGCGGTGGAATTCACCAAAAACATCATCTTAATTGACTTAATTAGTGTTAAGGGGGTTGCAAAAGACAAATATTTACGTAAAAGTTTCGAGAGGGGGACGAAAACAGAGAAGAGGCTACGAGAGAAGGAGGAGAGGGAAAGAGAAACTGCTATAGAGGAGTGAGACTTCTTAATAGCTGGGAAGGCATGAGAGATTGTGGAAACGTAACTATGCGGTTCAAAACTTGAGCGTGAGTTTCCGCGAAGATTTGGAGAAAAGAGCATTAGAGTAGTTAAACGTGGCAAAGGCCCATATGCCAACGAGTCAACTCTAACTCTACGAGTCTACGGTACGGCAAAGCAAAGGCGTGAAATTACTGCGGACCCCGTTTAATAAAGCTAATTAGACATGCCGTTTTAGTTGTGCCAGAGTATTTTTCCTCTTACGTCTCCTCGACTGGCTTCCCAAAACTGCGGCTTAGTCAACCTCGCGCCTCTGATGTATTCGCGGAAACTTGTAAATGAGTGAAGGAGTGAGTGTGTGAGTGAGTTTGTGACTGTGTGAGTGAGTTTGTGACTGTGTGAGTGAACCTTTGTAGCATCCCATGCTTTGAATTTACAGGATGTTTAGAACGAGCTGATTTAATGCTTGCAAATCGAATTATCCTCACCTCGCCTGCGTAATCCCCTTTTGACGCCTTCTGGAGGAGCTATGATGACCTTCAAAAATAAGTCCCAAAGTTGTACTTTTTTCAACTATTTTCAATTAAAACTTAAAGCTCGCTTGAAAGGATTTCAGCTTCGCACTTAAAGAGCGTGAATGAGACAGCGCTTCGAAAAATGTCCTGTTGCCGTAACAATTCGACCAGTCAATACAAACCTTACTGGAGATTCTGTTGGCTATAACTGGAATTCTCGTCACAGCTGCTGGGATTTTCAGTTGGGTAGGAATTAAATACAGTCATTTGGGGTTACTTGGGACGACTACAGGCTAACATGGGGCAGTTCGAAGAATCTTCGCCTTAGTGTCCGTGGCAGCTTTGCAATGTTATTTTTTGTGATTATTGCTCCAAAAATATATTCTATAATAAATAAAAACACATAAAATAAAATTGCAAAGCTGCCACGGACACGAAAAAGCATTCCCCGAACTGTCCCATGTTAGCCCGTCGTCCCAAGTAACCCCAGTTGACTATACCTATACGTCTTATTATGGCAACAATACATTTTTTTCAGTGAGAGTGTATCTCACGCACCCTCGTTGATGAGACTAATTTTGATAGTTAATGGGCTTTAGCATGGTAGCCACAAGAGAATTTTTTGAGGGGGGGGGGGGCGAAAACTCAGGACATAATATCAGTTGGGGTATAACCCTCGATTTTTAAAAAAGTGCACTTCTTAATGTTGTGAGGTAGTCATCATCAATAATTCCGTAGGAATAACCCAAAAAATACGATTTTTACTTTTGAATCCGAAAAGCATTACGGTGACCTTGAAAAATAAGTCCCGACGTTTTACCGTTTCCATTTGATATACGCTACCACTTGTTGGGAAATGTTTTTGTTAATTTATTAGAAAAAAAAAAATGTTTTTGTTTATTTATTAGAAAAAAAATTAAAAAAAAAAAAATATTTTAATTTGTATTGAACGTTCACTTGTGAAATAAGTATTTAAACCTTATAAACGTCTCGACTCGGTTGATTTTTGAAGCTAAAATTTGGATTGCAAATTATTAAGGAATACGACAAGAAAATCTCTGAGCAAACGAGAGGCAAAAAATTGGTAGTCGGTAATTTGACCCCCCTCCCCCTGAATATCTTGAGGTGTCAACATTTAGTAAAAACCTTGGCCTGGGGTCAATCCACTCCTCTTTGGGCCTCAGGAGTTAAAGTCTGAGATTGCTGACACTTTTTTTTCACTATGCGGCAATATTCAAAGTCAATCGGTGCTCTCGTTCGACTTTTACCACTTTGAGCAGTGACTGAGAAGTAACTCAATTCGTTTGATCAAAAAATTGAATTAACCATTTCTAAAGCAGCTATTATTATACCAATGATCCGTGAGCAATATTCAGCGGCTGAAACGGTTAAAGAGCTTGGCGCCGAGCTGCCGATTTGCGTACAATCAATGCTATTTTTCAATTCACCGATGATTCCACCGGTTGAGAAAAGATTACACAGTTAAGTTCAGTGCATGACTGTAATAAACTAAAATATTCGCATCGGTAATCTTATCTTAAACGGTGGAGTTGTCGATGACTTTAAAAAAACTTGCGGATATTTTAATTAATCAACGGAGTTTCCACCGATTAAGGAAAGATTACAAATCAGAGTATTTTCGTGCATTACAGTCATACATTGAACTGAACTGTTTAATCTTTTCTCAACCGGTGGAATCATCGGTGAATAGAAAAATAGCATTGATTATACGCAAAACGGCAGCCCTGCGTTTAACCCTTAACTGCAGATGAGCCCAGATCTGGAACAATTACTTTGAAGCCTTATCTAAAAGTAGGGGACTTGAGTTGTACTGCCGCTGCATGGTGGGTCACATGTGGAACAGATACTGAACGAGTAAGAATTGTCCATTTTGTCCTAGAGCGCGCAGCACAGTATAGAGAACGTGCAGAGTGGTTGAAAATAGCTTGTTTGGGAGAAACGCAGGGGTACCATATACAAAAAAAAACAACTATTGAAACTTACTAACTTATTTTTTACTACTTTAATTTTTTTTTTTAGCCTGAAAACTTTATTACCAGTTGCATGGATACCTAAATGCGGGTAAGGCCATATTTGGAACGATTAATATTCAGGCTCTTTACCATTGAAATATAATGGAAAGAATTTTTTCACTTTTTTTCCCTGTCTCAAGGATCAAAATTGTACTGAAAAAAAAATTATTTTATCGAAAAAAAAAAAAAATCATGCAGTAAAGGGTTAATTAATGGTTGTTTTCAATTCACTGGTGATCCCACCGCAAAGTGCGAAATTTCAGCAATCTAGCGGAACTTTAATCGATTTTTTTAAACGTCTCTATAATACCTGCATAGGTACATTTTTCTTCATTGGAGAGTCGATACTTTAGGTATTTAACCTCATTTATCGAAAAAATTGAACGGAGCGGCTGTGAGGCTGCGTGACATGTCACTTATTATCTGCTTTTTTGACTTTCAGAAAAAACAGACGCTGAGCGCCCAAAAATCGACCACATCTTTTCTCCGCTAAACTTAGTTTCGATGCTCACATGTGATCAGCCAGGACTTACTAGGAATCTTCTGGGTAAAATAAACCATTTTTCATGTCCTGCTTGACTGAAACATCATTTTTGCACTGTTGCCAAGTCTACTAAGTTTTGTTATTTGTTCAAAGCGGCAAAAGCTTGAAATTTAAAATCTACAATTTTCAAATGGAAGTTTCACTAAACATACCGAAATATACCAGTATCGGACCGTGATTTTCTGAAAGCCAGTACTTTTGAGTGCAGGAAAATGTCATTCGTTCTTGCTTAAATTTGCCGCAAACATTTTTTCAGAGCGAGATAAGAAAGCATCCTTCTAATATACTTAAAACGGTTAAAAATTTCCGTGAATTTTTAACCGTTTTATTTTAGAAGGTGGCTTTCTTATCTCGCTCTGAAATAATGTTTGCGGCAAATTTAAGCAAGAATGAATGACATTTTCCTGCACTCAAAAGTACTGGCTTTCAGGATATCACGGTCCGATACTAGTATATTTCGGTATATTGAGTGAAATTTCCATCTAAAACTTGCATAAATGTCGATTTCCGTGCATTTTTCACCGTTTTATTTCAGAAGGTTGCTTTCTTATCTCGCTCTGAAAAAATGTTTGCGGCAAATTTAAGCAAGAACGAATGACATTTTCCTGCACTCAAAAGTACTGGCTTTCAGAAAATCACGGTCCGATACTGGTATATTTCGGTATGTTTAGTGAAACTTCCATTTGAAAATTGTAGATTTTAAATTTCAAGCTTTTGCCGCTTTGAACAAATAACAAAACTTAGTAGACTTGGCAACAGTGCAAAAATGATGTTTCAGTCAAGCAGGACATAAAAAATGGTTTATTTTACCCAGAAGATTCCTAGTAAGTCCTGGCTGATCACATGTGAGCATCGAAACTAAGTTTAGCGGAGAAAAGATGTGGTCGATTTTTGGGCGCTCAGCGTCTGTTTTTTCTGAAAGTCAAAAAAGCAGATAATAAGTGACATGTCACGCAGCCTCACAGCCGCTCCGTTCAATTTTTTCGATAAATGAGGTTAAATACCTAAAGTATCGACTCTCCAATGAAGAAAAATGTACCTATGCAGGTATTATAGAGACGTTTAAAAAAATCGATTAAAGTTCCGCTAGATTGCTGAAATTTCGCACTGTGCACCGGTTGAGAAAAGAATACACAGTCAGTTCAGTTCAGTGTATGACCTTACTTCTCGAAAATACTTTGAGCTGTAATCTTTTCTTGATCGGTGGAAAAGCCGTTGATTTATTCAAATAACTGCAAGTTTTTTTAAAGTCATCAACGACTCTAGGACCGGTTGAGAAAAGATTACAGATGCGAGTATTTTCGTGCACTACGCAGTCATACACTGAACTGAATGGTGTAATCTGAACTGAGCCGGAGGGATCGTCGGTGCACTGAAAAAAATAGATCTGTGAAATCAGTAAAATGAAGCAAAGGCTAATTTTACCAGCCATTTTTGGTAAGATTTACTACACATATAGCTAATTTTACATTTTGGATTGTAACTTTTGCTTAAATTTTATTAATTTTACGATTTGAATCATGAATTTTACCATTCGGATTGTAAATTTAACAATCCGAAGCATTGTAATTTTTGCAAGTCGTATAGCTGTCACGCCAAGACAGCCATGTAATATGCAACAGTCACAATGATTTGGATTGTAAAATGTACTATTTAGATTGAAAAATTTGCAATCCAAATAGAAAAATTATTAAAACCTAAGCAAAATTTACAATTCAAATCGTAAAATTAGCCATAAGTTTAGTATAATTCACCAAAAATAACAAGTAAAACTAGCCTGTGCTTCATTTTACTGATTTTACAAAACTTAATTGCTTTTTCAATAATTTCATTTTTTTCAGTGTGAATTGAAAAAATACCATTAATTAAACGCAAAACGGCAGCTCTTGACTTGACGTAATATATTTATGAGCTGGCTCATGCGAAAGTGGAGCAAAGAATGACTTTCGCGAATTGAGACGAGACTGTGGAAGAGACGGTAGTTTTACGTTTGGCATCATCACGATCAATTAACTCACTAACGGACGTCAGTCAAACTAAGAAAAGGAAGACATTTTACAACAACCACCCCCCCCCCCACTTCCCCTCCTCCAATTCCTCCACTTCAACTCAACTCAAAGTTTGCCAAGCTCCTTAATTAATTATTCAAATAGTCTGAAATAATGAAAGGTGTGTTCCGGTTCAGGTGGGCATTTCCCTAAATTAATTCAAGTCATCTGTACTTTGAGGGGGGTCTCGGGGTCGCCTCCCCAGTCCCTCTTGCAAAATTTCAATGGCAAGGTATAAATTTATGCAAAAAGCTTTGAGTTGGCAGAATTGTTCTGTTGTCTTTGCTGTTTCCGGATTATATCCAGTGCCCGAGTAATACTATGAAGAGTTATTCAAATCTTCAACGAGAAGCAATACGGCCACTCAACGTCTTGAAAGCACGCTGTCAAAGTTTGCTCCAGGTATTCAAATGAGAGTTTTCATCCTACTAAGACGTTAATCGAGTCGGGTGAGTAAAAAATAAATATTAACCCCTTCGCACCGCAAGATTTTTTTACCCCAACTTTCGATAGTATATTTATTCGATTAATTTTGACACAAAATGAAAGGGAAAAATATATAGTGAAACAATGCCTACCAATGTTTGTTGAGTTTCAAAGATCCGCTTAAGCCATGAATTCAACATGAGCAGGCATAGGGAGCAAAATCAAGGCAAAACGGTCAACTCTTGTGAAGTTAAGGTATCATGGATGGATCATGCAATGCGTGGCAACCAAGCTCATTTGAATGTATGAGAAACAATCGCTTCTTGAGAGGGCCATGGCCCATGGCCTTATGACTAATTGCTTGTCTCCAGACATTGTCTCCTGCATTGTTGCCAGATGGCACCCGACGCCACTGTTTGTGTAAAATGCCCAACAAAGATTTCCATCGTGGCTGCCTCCCAGTGGCGTAGCGTGCAATTTGGCAACGTTGAATTGTGTTCATTTAAACCCATGTTAAAGGTCGAATACGAAGGTGTTCACCGAACACCCAACAGTTCGATCTTTTTCATGGGTTTAAATGAACGAACTGCTACGTTGCCGCATTGCACGATACGCCACTGTCCAAGGTGTATTTCTTTTGTATGTTAAAGAAACTGCACATACAGTGAAATATTGACCAAGCGGAAATTCCTTTAAACCCAAGGAAAATGTCTGCAGCTACAAGTCTGACAGTGATTCTCCTTCATGCAATTCAGAACTTTACTTCGCTTAAGGAAAACTGTCACAAGTAAACGCGTTTATTCCTTGCTTTTACAGAAGTGCTTTCTTTCAGTGCCGGTTGATAAAGATTACGCAGTTCAGTTTAGTGTTGACTGTAACGCACGAAAATACTCTGATCAGTAATCTTTTCTCAATCGGTGGCATCATCGTTTAGGGATTAAAATATCCGCAAGGTGCTAGCGATGTGCGTGCGCAGTCAGCAGAGAACGTGGGCGTAGGCTACTGATTTAGCATCAGCCTTGAGGCGACTCATCAGTGTTGCAGTAGCGTAGAAAAGGAGTTTTCGGGGGGGGGGGAGTTTTTAAGGGGTGGGGGGCAAAAAGTTGCACGGAAAAAAAAAGATTAGTGAAAATGACCATACGGATACCTGATTTTGGCACCTGCTAGATGTTATGGTAAACTTGACCAGAAGTATGGTACATTTACCGATACATTGAGTAAATTCGGCATGCAATCAGGTGACATCACCTAGTACCTAGTCAAAACATAGTATACTTCTGGTTAACATTACCATAACATCTAGCAGGTGCCAAAATCAGGCATCCGTATGGTTATTTTCACCGTAGTTTTTTCCGTGTGTTAGAGGAGGAGGTCCCAATGTCAAAATTAAGTAAAAATGTCTCTGTAAACGCAAAAATGACCTTCTTTAGCGCAAATTTTGGTGTCAAAAGGAGGGGGAAGGGGGTACAGACCTCACCGCATCCGCTACGCCACTGCAGTAGTGTGTGTATGTATACGGTGTAATCAGTGGATCACGGCCTGCAGTTGTAGGAAGAAAATTAGTTCTGAGCGTAGCGAGTATTTCGCGGTTACTTCGCCGCCCCAATCTGTCTAGTGTCTGTGGGTCTAGTAACCCCCCCCCCCGACAATAGCACCACTCGCCGTCAGCAGAACGCTCTTCACCTTACCGGATCGGTCACGTCGTGATAGAGTGGACTACATGTTCTCACTGATTAATGAACTGCCCTTCTCACGAATAGGTGGCCATTATTTACCACGGGGAATTGCTTCTACAGTTCTTTCATAACTCAAGAAACGAGACCGGATTGACGGAAGCTTTTCTCAGAAACATATTGCATGCTTCGATTTTACGTTCTTTTTGGCTTCGCTAATTACCGGGGGGAGGGGGTGCCCTTGAGGACTGTAGACGGGGATCATGGGCGCCCGCAGCGGGGAGCAAGAGGGGGCACTTGCCCCCGTGGAATTAAAAAAAAGTCAAAATTTCACGGTATAAAATGAAAGGATAAAAGAAAATGCAATGTTAATCAAAGGATTAATAGTTAACAAACTTCATTATTTGTTTATTTTGTAATTTTAACTCATTTTCTGCAAGGAATATTAGAATTAAACATTTTCCTTGATATCATTTTCGTCTGCTGTCTCCTTATCCATTATATCAAACACGTCAAAATTATTACTATTATTTGACACACCTACCATGGCTTAATAAGTGTACACTATTTGGATGAAAAAAAAAAAAAAAAAAAAAAAAAAAAAAAAAAAAAAAAATCCTTTAGAGGGGGGGGGTCTACTAGACCTTCCATTGAGGTTCAAAAATGTGCCCCCCCCCCCCTTGGAAATTTTTCTGCCGGCGCCCATGACGGGGGTTGTTCTTTTTCCGTTTCGTTTTGTTTGTTTGTTTTGTTTTTCCCTGCGAAAGAAATGATGAAACAGTATGTATGATATTTTCCTTCCAGACTTGTGTCAATAAGAATATGAAAGAAAAAAGAAAAAAATGAGAATAGTTTATTTGTAGTTTAAAAAAATGAAAGAAAAAAAAAACCGTTAACATTTGTGGGATAGGTCGTGAAGTCTAGAAACCGTTTTGAGAATAAACACTGACCTATTTAAAACCAAAACAACAAAGCAATTATTTTTATAGGTTGAAAAGTTAGTCTTCAAAATAGGGAAAAACTGAGGCCAAAAAGCAATATTATTTTTTTTATTTTTCAATAGGTATCAAATCTTAATAACCATCCGTTCTTATGAGAAGAGAGCCTGATCTAGGTGATTTTGGACACATTATAGAGTGTAAACAGTTTAAACTTCACCTGGGGCCTGGGACAAGCAACATTTAAGACAGCCGATGTAAATGAAAAAAAAAAAGAGAGAATGAATTAGCTTTCCACGGCGCGTTTCCTATTTCAAAATTAGGGGGGTTTCTTTTAAATGTTTGTTACGTGGTCAGACAATTTTTTTCTCTAGAAAAATATCGCGAGGTTATGTTTTCTCGGATAAAAGCACGTGCACGCGCGAGATCCTCTATAGAAGTTAAAATTACGTGCTTTTGAGAGGGGTTGAAAAGATTGATAATTTACCTCCCCACCTGCTTGCACATTTCTACCTGTTGGCATGCAGGTGTTCGAGGAGAAATTTAATTAACTCTCAACTTATTAAAGCTAAGCTAGCAGGTGTAGAGAAAATGTGAAATAGCTCTCATTTATGTTCGAAAAGTTTCTACATAGATACAGGGTGTCTGTTGTTTCTCATTTTATCAACATTCCCCTTGATCGAGCGGCCAGTCATCGTTGTTTTATACACAGAAAAAAAAACTATGGAGAAAATAACCATACGGATACCTGATTTTGGCACCTACTTGATGTTATGGTAATATTAAGCAGAAGTATACTATGTTTGGACTAGGTACTAGGTGATGTTACCTGATTGCATGTCGAATTTACTCAAAGTATCGGTAAATGTACCATACTTCTGGTTAAGTTTACCATAACATCTAGCAGGTGCCAAAATCAGGTATCCGTATGGTTATTTTCACTAATCTTTTTTTTCCGTGTAAGAGCATATAAGAGGCTTTAGGAGGAAAATATTATAGATTTGAACGAAATAGCTAATATTCATCGTGTAGATACACATCGTCAATAGACAGGTTCCGATTTTTTTTTTTTTTTTTTTTTTTTTTTTTTTTTCCTACGTCGATTTGACTTTTTAAAGACCAGTTATTCAAGACTTACAATACTATTATTTCGCTCACTTTCATTTATCATGTTGGAAATTAAAGATTGCTGGATTTTAATAATTTATTTTGCGAATGGAACGAGCTGTTGAGTGCCTTCAATTGACGATATAGGCAAAAATAAGTAGCTCATAGCAGGATTATTTATCATGTTCGCTTGATTTGAATGGGCCGGGGGGGGGGGGCGGAGATTTGACTTATTGACCAAAGCTGCAGTTTTGTGAATTTTGAATGGAATTTTTCAATGCACTGATGATTTCATCGTTCGAGGAAAGATTACACAGCTCAGTTCAGTATATGACACAGTCATGCTCGAAAATACTCGGATCTGTAATAATTTCCCAATCGGTGGAATCGCCGTTAAGTTATTAACGGCGAATTATCAGAGTTGGGCAAATAAGAGTGTAATCGATTACACGATTACTGAGTAATCGGTAATCGTCAAACCTTTGGATGGTAATTCAATGTATTCTTCACAGATAAATAGTAAACTCTAGGGTCTTTTCAATTGGATATTAGTCTTCTGCAACTAATATGATGGATGGCTTGTAAAAAATCAGCCCAGATTACCGTAAAATTACCATTCGAAAAAAATGACGATTACGATTACTTGGTAATCGTGTAATCAATTACCGCCCCATTTGCCCAACTCTGGTACGTATGTATGTATCAACCAAATGAGGAACCACCACTCCCCTAGAATGTTCCAAATATGTATATTCATATTTTTCTCAATGTCAGCTGAAAGCTCAGCCCTGCGTCTCTCCAATCGATTCTTCGCTTATTCCACCTGTAACTGACTTGGGGTCGTTACGAAGGTCAAAGATTATCGCTTCTATCATGTGGAACATTTAAAAAGAATAGCTTTAGTCTAATTTCCGGCCATCGCGATTCGTCGAACATTGAATAAGGTATCGCTGTGTTAATACGACAAAACGGGATGAAATCGTTCCCGATGGACTTAATTTCTCTTTCACCATCACAGTAAGCTGTGAAGTGAAGGAGCGCTCGGATCAGTGTTGCTAGATTGAGGGTAAAAAGCCGTATCGTCCCCATTTAAATCAATGTAAAGCGTACTGCTTTTTGACCCCAAGCTGGCAACACTGGCTCGGATTAAAGTAAGAAACAAATGATACCCTCAAAATATACTACTTTTCCTATTCCCTTCGAAACTAACCCGGAAACTGAAACTTGGATCTAGAAATTTAAAGCAGCAATGTGAGCCATACTTCATTCACGGCGCTTGTATCTTTCCCGGAAAATCTACTTGCTCTCGGGGCATTCGGATTGTTCTCTATGCGATCAACTTAGATTTCCGCTTTGTGAGTTATGCATCACTGATGGTATGGTGCTGAGGAACTATGGGAGAACCTATGTGGGTGGTTTGACGTAACTGTGTTGCATTTTAAACGGTGATGTCTCCCTTGATAGTGTGGCTTATTAGTGACTACACCCTAAGTCACAGGAAGATGTTTAAGATAAATTTTTCGAAAGTTTTTTTTTTTTTTTTTTTTTTTTTT
This sequence comes from Trialeurodes vaporariorum, assembly GCA_011764245.1. Classification (NCBI taxonomy): domain Eukaryota; kingdom Metazoa; phylum Arthropoda; class Insecta; order Hemiptera; family Aleyrodidae; genus Trialeurodes; species Trialeurodes vaporariorum. The sequence continues at coordinate 56,614,448 of VMOF01000001.1, forward strand.
TTTTTTTTTTTTTTTTTCTATTTAGTTTTACAACAACTATGTCCAAGTGACATTAATTTGTGTTCATATACTTACAGTTAGCTTATTATCAACGATAATTTAGTTTTACATTCGGTACACTTTTTTACAATTTCAAAGACAATAGTTAGAGAATTGATGCGTATGCGTCTTTTGATTTTAATCAATCTATACCTTATTATACCACTTTTACGAGTGCAATAAATCATATAGCGAGTATCGCAATTCAACGAAACCCATCGAAAGCCAGGCTTTCTACTCAAGGCAAATCTAAAGGAGGCATTTTAAGGTAGTTTGATGGCTACCCTCTACAAAACTCAAGATTTCTCATGAATTACCGATTTACGACGAGCGTCTCCGAATCATGGGCGCTGCCAGCAATTTGGCAACTGTGGATTCTTCCCGTTTGAATGTATGAGAAACAACCGATTAGAAATTGGGCCATGGCCCCCTCAAGAATCGATTGTTTCTCATACATTCAAATGGGAAGAATCCACAGTTGCCAAATTGCTGGCTCCGCCTATGCAGTCTGAATTGTAATTATTTGTCAAGCCAAACCAAGTCAGGCAAATCCGCAGAGGAGAGTTTCATAATTGCAACCGAAATTTTTCGCTCCTTTTTTTTTATTTCGGGTGTGGCCTCAATGGGAAATCTGCTCTCAGTTAACTCAAGCTGCAGTTTAAACTGTATGCCGCCACAACTCTGGCGCAACCAGGATCTCTTTCATCTCTCTCATTCCCCATTTGACTGCATAAGTAGGAAAAGGACAGAGAGAGGGGGTTTTATCCCCTTGTCCATCCTAGTCTAACATACGTTTTTTTAATGGAGAAAAGAGAGAGATGAAGAAACTCTCGGTGCGCTACTGTGCCACAACGTTGACATCGTTGATTTCACTCACTATACGCATGTGTTCGGCGCAGATAGCCTTCGTTGCAAGGCTTTTTGAAGTCGTGTACGGTGTAGGAGCAGTTTTGTTGTTTTGTTTTTGCCTCACCGTTGCCATCGTTGATTGTTGGAGCTTGGTTGCGGTCACGCTTGCTCCAAACCTAGATGTGTTTATTCCTGTGTTTACATTGGGTATAGGAGTGGTGGCTCTCTCCGCGTTTTGACATATCATTTTTATTATTTTTTTTATTGGTTTTTATTTTTTTAAATTTCCGAGTTGAAAAATGATTGCAATTTGAGCCGAAAATTCTTACTTGAAAAAAAAGTGTTGGCGTGTTTTCCAGCATTTTTCCGTGCACCTATTTCTTTTATGCCCAGTCTTTAACCCTTTATGGACCAAGCCCGAGTATACTCGATTTTCTTATCTAGTCTATTTCACATTTTTTCAGTCCTCATTCCGGATAAACTCGATTATCGATGAAAACACTTACAAGAAAAGGCTTCGTTTGGGCGCCTTCAATTCTTCGTATAGGCAATTCCAACTCCCACGAGTACGAACAGTTAACTACTTTTCCCTACATATACGGAAGAGTGGCGTTCTTTTGAACTAACCTGGTATGTAATGGGTTAAGAAACACTTAGTTTTGATCACTGAATCGATTCACTTCAGGATAAGCGTTCGAGAACAAAAATTATTTCCGATAAATCATTCTGTAAATACAATGATTAATTACCGAAACAATAAATGACCAAGGCCTGGCATACTATACTGACTCGAGGATTTTGGAACTTTTTTTTTGTTTTTTGTCTTTTGTTTTTTTTTTTTTTAATAAATTGAAAGCAAGGTGTGAACGAAGTAATCTCATATGTTGAGACGAAGGCAAAAAATGTAAGCATTGCACAGTGTTGCCAGATTTGATGTTTGCCGTATATTTCACATTTATTCTTAAATGAAGTATAAGGCTTAATATCGTACTTCTGACAGCGCAGTGGCAAAGTGAATGGAGAGTAAAACGTATTGAGGAGACCAGGGCTGTCGTTTTGCGTTTATTCATACACATTTTTCCATTTAACTCAATGTAAAATTTTCGAATTTTCCGTAAAATGTGGCAACAATGGCGTGGACTTAGATTGATGAAAGAAGGGCGAGGGGGCTTCAACTAATCAACTCTACATCTGATCTCTTCTTAAATGAAAATAGGACATGCTCTTCGGGAGGAAAAATAAATTGAAACGCAGGTTCCCCGTTTAATATTGTGTTCTTGAAAAAGATCTTCCAAACGCCGCGCCGTTATACCAGACCGGTCTAAAAAAAAAAAACAAAAAAAAAAAAAAACAAAAACACTCAACACTCCACATCAAGTATCAACGGTTCTCAATTAACCCTTTGAAGACCAGGTTAGTTCAAAAGAACGTCACTTTTCCGTTTGTATAGGGAAGGTACTTACCTGTTCGTACTCGGATGAGTTGGAATTGCATATACGACGGATTGAAGGCGCCAGTCGAAAGCTCATCTTTTTATACTACATCGAGAATCGTGTTTATTCGGAATCCTGATACTGGAACAATGTGAAGTAGACTAGAGAAGAAAACCGAGTATATTCGGGCCTGGTCCATTAGGGGTTTAAAAAAAAAAAAAAAAAAAAAAAAAAAAAAAAAAAAAAAAAAAACCTCCAATATTCTTACTAACTATTTTTATAAAATGTATTTGAAGGAAAAAATTGCATTTTTTTTCTTTCTTTCCCTCCTTTTACAAACGCTTTTTTCCGACCGTGATGTGGACTCTTGGAGTTGGGATTTGCAAACATTCTATATGAATATACGTATATGAGATAATGTGCCATCTATCATGTGAGAGTACGCGCGAATGCGATACCTAACCTAACCTAACCTAGCCTAACATATTCGGTCCTTTACACCACCTTCCTATCTCCTTTATTTACCGAGATATAAGTATATACACCTGTTTGCCGCCGCAATTCACACTTTAGCTATTAGTACAAATACGTAGATGGTGAATTACGGCGGCCGTTCCGTGTATATACCCGTATCTCCCTTGTTTATCGTCCTATCTCCTTCATTTTTGGCTCTATCTCATCGTGGAAGGGTGGGGATGAATAGGAGCCTTACCTAACCTAACCTAACCTAACCTAACCTAACCTAACCTAACCTAACCTAACCTAAACTAACCTAACCTAACCTAACCTAACCTAACCTAACCTAACCTAACCTAGGTTAGGCACAATGTAAAATTGTGCCGGAATTTGTATCAATTTTACTAAAACCAACAAGCTATACCAATAGGGGAGGATCCCTGCAGTGGCGGATCGTGCAATGTGGCAACAATGGATTTTCTCCATTTAAAATTATGCAAAACTATCGATCTTCAGGAGGTGCAACTGCACCCCCAGATTTCGATACTTTTGCATAGTTTTAAATGGCAAATAAGCATGGTTGCCAAATTGCACGAGCCGTCACTGGATCCCTGCGATGTGCTTTTGAATCAGCACAGAGGCAGCCATAACGGAAATCTGTTTTGAATATTTTCACACCTGAGGGCCGATCATTTACTTCATCGTTAAACCGATCGATAAAACTGTCTACGAGTGATGCTATTGGTCGAAAATTGAAAAACTTAGCCTTTGCTATGGTAACCATCGTTATAGTGTCCGTTTTTTAAAGGTTACTCATGAATAACCTTTATAAAACGAGACTCTTCACGATGGTTACCATAGCAACGGCCAAGTTTTACAATTTTCGACCAATAGCATCACTCGTAGACAGTTTTATCGATCGGTTTAACGATAAAGTAAATGATCGGCCCTCTGATAGATTTGTTTGCCTCCATTTCTGGAACCTTTAAAGTTTAAAATAAACATCGTGACAAACCTATTTGATATTGGTTTTAAACTTAAGTCCAAGTGTTTTAGAGTGGATCTATGGGGACTGATTCTGCTCTTTTGGATAAGACTATAGACGAGATAGCGGGAATCGACCAATCCCATTGATTTTATCGGCGTCATATGACCGATTTCGAGTCATTCAATAGACTGAGAAGTCAATATTTTGTCTGAAATGAACAGCACAAACGACTTCAAATCTGCCACGTTACGCCATTTAAACCTATGGGAATGATCGATTCCGGCTATCTTGTCTCGTCTCGTCCAAAAGAGTAGAACCAGCCCCTTGGACATAGAAATCGATTGACTCTTTCTTTTGGAAGGATTTGCACGATATGAAGAAACTGATACACACATGCCAGAAACTAGTAAACATTTATCACCATTGAAAATCTGTGTCCAGAAAACACTCACGCTTTCATCCAAAACCAATTTCCACTGATTCAATTTCATTTTTTGATTTTAAGTTGAAAAATACAAGGCAAACAAACTAGAATCAGATCGTCCATGCCGCCTATTTTTGGGAGGGCCTTATAACATAGGATAGTCCCTCCAATGGTGCAGCTCTTTATCTAAAACGACTATCGTCATGGCCACTAAAAGAGACCGCGGCCTCTCTATGGAAAAATACTTTCAGAAAGAAAGAGAGAGAGAGAGAGAAAGAAAGAAAAAAAGATAGAAAGAGGAACGGATTTTTGGGATCCACTCCTGATAATTCTATTGATATGATTTTTTTTTTTTTAAAATTGAGACTCGTTTTTCACTCAGGTTAAAAATAATTCCAATGAAAACTTTACGGATTGAAGGGGAGATGCTGTGAAACAATGAGATTGAACCGAAAAGGAAACTGTGGAAAGGAATAGAGGAGGTGAGGAAGAGGGAAGATTGAGGGAGAGAAGAGGTCAGTGAACAAAAGAATGCAAAAAAAAAGTTTATTCTTTTTCAAGAGCCCTTGTTCTTTTTTTCTTCTTCTTTTTTGCGTTAATCGTCATGAAATGGAGGGCGCATTAATACTATTATTGTTAGGGCCCCTTTTTTTCCTTGCTGCTCGATCGTTTTGTTTTGCCTCGCGAAGGAAGTCAAGTACTCGTTTTCATACTGAAGAATGGGCAGCTCCAGAAATCT
>VMOF01000001.1:56619875-56752029 GCA_011764245.1 Trialeurodes vaporariorum
TGTAAAAGAGTTGAGACAATGCAAAACCATGGGCGCCGCTATTGCATGCTTTTTTCACACATTTGTCTACATTCACATGGCCGTTGGTGTCGTTGTCTTTTATTCCAATGCAAAGATTATACAGTGCCGAAGAGTTTCTAATGGTGTTAATCTTTCACTATAACTTTGCTGATCGCCATCTATTTACGCTTTTAAAGAAAAAACATTTCGGTTTCATAAATACTTTTTTGTTTTTTTCACTCCAACAAGTTGATTGGTCATGATTACATTTTCTTTTTTAGTTGAATAATTAAAAAATATTGATGAAAGTTTGAAGCGTACTTAGCAGTTTACCTTCTACCTGTTTGTCTCCAACATATTGATTACCGGAATAGCACACTCGGCTCGCAACTCTAATTATTACTTGCTGGTTCTGAGAGAATCAGTGGCGCGATCTTCGGGTACTATGGTTCATGCTGGTGCTGCTATCTGTGAACTGCATAGCGCTGCACATACCAAATAGGAGGCGAAGAGAAGATGCATCGCCACCGCTCTATAGAAATTGAACCCACGCTTCATAGGGTTTTGTCAGTCACCGTGCAGTGGCGGCTCGTGCAATCTGGCAACCGTGCACTTTTGCCATTTAAACGTAAGCAAAAAGATCGATTCTAGGTGAGGCGCTACGCCTCACCAAGTAATCGATTATTTTACACAGTTTTAAATGGAGGAAATCCATTATTGCCACACTGCACGAGCCGCCGCTGTCACCGAGGCGAGCGCTTAGCCATCTGAACCACCATGGACCAAGATATAACTACTTCGTCCATGTCTGAACTACCGAGCCTTCCCTCTGAGCGAGGCGAATATTTCTGTTCATGAGCTGGAAGGCTATAGTTCAACTTATAAGTTTCCCTATTTTTTATCTCAGGTTCTGTTAGTGCTAGAAAATTTTTATTTACACGGTTAGATTTGCTCCATGGAAATCAGTTTTTTTTCCCCCGTGATTTTTTCAACAAAAAACCTTAGTCATTTGGACAAAAATCAACGTTGATTAGACGTAAATAACCACGATAATTCAATCATTTTTGTTTGTCAATGAACCAATTTTATTTGTCAACTCAACCTAAACATATGAAAAATGAACAAAAATGTCAGTCTTGACTTAAAAATTACCCAACAACAACAACCCAACAGTTTCTAATTGTCAATTGGACAAATTATATTCGTCAATTCAACCGAAAATTTATTCAATCGAACAAAAATTTACGCAAAACTGACTTACAAAAAAACAAAGATATGTTAACTTGGTTAAATTTACAAAGGAAATAGTTATAAATAGCCAAAATTTCACCTTGGTTTGAAAAAGTTACCAAATATTGGTTGTATTTTCCAATTATTTGAATTAAACTCTCTAGAGGTTAATTGAACAACAATATTCTCTGTTCCTCCAACTATCCCCTTTTGGTTTGATTGACTTATCATTTTTTTTTCAGTGCATGGATTACAAATGAAGAGTTTTATAGACAGAGATGCAAAGATGACTATGACTAAGATGACTGGTCCTAGAGGGATCAAAGTGTGCATCAGACTAGATTCTGACCTCATCCGATGGTTAGAATCTTACGATAATATCTACATCATAGACTTAACCGGGGAAGAGGTCAGGAGGCAGAAGGTAGGAGTGTTGTTGGAGGGAAGGGGGGGATAATTAATTTCTGACTTGCACGCCACAATGCGGCGCACGCTGTTTAGAACGACCCGATTTCACGGCAACCTCTAGTGTGTTTGAATCTCGTCAAAACTTGGTACCCTGAAGTTTTTCAAGGTAGCTAATTTTATTTTCCGAGTCACAATTTACTTAGTATTTAGGACACGAGAGTGTCTTGCATCTATGGTAAAAGAAACTCAAAAAATGACTGGTGGTCTACTATACTATACTTTATCTTGGTCTGAAACCAACTCTAGCTTCTGATCGATTTAATTTTTCGTTTGATTCGTTTTTATTTGTTTAAATTTCCGCCGGGAGATCGGGTCATTCCGGACATCCGTGCGGTGGGCCGGGCGAAATAAGCGAAACGAGTCGAGAGGTGCGAGGGTAAGTTTTTCGGCGAGAAGCTGAAAAAGGTTCGCGCTGTTTGAATCCGGGGAAACAGGAACCTTGTGATTGAATGTTATTTTTGATGAGGATTCTCGCACGTGATATAAGTTCAAATGCGTTTAACTCCGCCTTTTCACGCCTCAGCTTCACCAACTAATTTTTAACTTTCGAACCATCCCACCTCCGATTTATAGGCTCCGTTGTCGTGAAATGTTCCGGCAATATTCGTGCGCGGCGCCGCTTATCCGTTTGTTTGCCTCAACGCACAGTAACATGGACCACTTGAACACAGTTTAAGTACATACATACAGTTTGCAAAACTTCGTAGGGAATATATATATGACGAATGGCGATGGTAGCAATCCTAACGGCTGGAAGGTTCCAACTCAAATTAAAATTGAACTTTATTGAATTAATATCAAAGTAAAGGCTTCGAAAAAGACATAAAAAAGCCTAGAAGAAACTTCAAAAACTGTGGTATTTAATCACGATAATCGCTTTGAGCTGCTTACGAGGTCTGTCGCAAAAGTTCCTGGACTTTCGTTATATCTCGTGAATTAATCGTCTTAATGAAGCGTTCTTAGGCTTAAATCTGATTGCTGATACGTTGCCAAATTACTTTGTTTCCACAAAATGTCGATTTTTCAAATGGTATGGACGCTTCGTTGTTGCAAAGGGAGCAAAGTCAAAAAAGGTTTCCGATTTTTTTATCATCTAGACAATAATTTCAAATAAAGAGCGACGGCGGATTTCGTACCGTTTGGAAAACTCACAAATCTTTCAAAACATACCTCAAATGATACCTTATGATGGCTTAGTGATGTGGTGAAAATGTTAGCTGGAGTTGTCGCATGGTTCTATAGATACATTCCTCCACAAGTTACACGGCTCATGAAACACTGCACTCAGCAGGCATATTCAAATAGTGATATCTTTCTCTCTTCGACAATTTAAACGCACGTGTCAGAAAAGTTCAAAAGTGCTCACTGATTATAAAGTGAAGAAAACTTGTGCGTGTGTACTGCATATTTTATGAGCAATGAACATTAGGCCTGATGTGTATCAGCAAAAGAATGATCAAAGTTCTAGACAATTAAACCCGGTCAACTTAAATCGAGTGTTAGTTAATCCGAACTTCATGTTTTTCACTTGAATGAATGAAAGGCATATTTGAGAAATCGGTATTTTGAAATCAACGAATCGGAAAAGGATAAGCAGAGAGAGAGAGAGAGAGAGAGAGAGAGAGAGAGAGAGAGAGAGAGAGAGAGAGAGAGAGAGAGAGAGAGAGAGAGAGAGAGAAAGAGAGAGAGAGAGAGAGAGAGAGAGAAGAGGGAGAGAGAGAGAGAGGAAGAAATGAGTTATACTTTTATCCACAGTAGCACTCAACAACCTTTAACGATTGAGGTGCTTTCTGGGACATGTAATTTTGAAAACACTATGGCGATTAAAAATAGGCTGCCCCTTTGTGAGGCAGCCGATGAAAATATCGTGAGGACATTATACCATACACGGTCTCGGTTCATTTGCCTGCTAATTTTAACCTTAAATTAAAAGCATCCAGGTAGGGATCCATTTGAAATCGGTTAGCAATGAAGGTGTAAAACTTTTTTCAGAGTGGCTATCTGGAGACATAAATCGGTATAAATATTTCTTTTTGAATAGAAGGACTTTATTCTGGCTAGTAATTTTAAAAACACCACAGAGGCAGTCATACATGGGCGGACATTTTACACATCCTCGGTTTATTTGCCTTTTTAGGTTTTAACTATATTAATTGGGTCAAATGGGTCAAATTGATTTGAACTTGGTTTGAAGTGAATGTGAAACTGGGGCGTCATTTCAAGTTCGGCTTGGGGGGGGGGGGGGGCAAAAAATCTTATGACCTTGAAAGAGCCGTCTTTTGGTGGCAATAATTGGATGACTTTTTTTTTGCTCATCAATATAATTCGTGCCAGTTTTTGAGCCTGACTTCAAATCCTTCAGCCCCCCTAAATGACGCACATTGTGAAAGTATTTTAGAATAACTATCTGAAAACAGAAATCGATGTATAACTATGTTTCTCTTGGAAGACTTCCATGATAAAAAGAAAAACCAACTTATGACAGTAAGAAGCAACATTTCCTCTCTTGGATAGTTACTGTACACAAATTCTGTGTCCAGGGCCCAATAAATGTACGGTACAAACGGGTTTTAGGTCGTACCTAAAAATGGCGATTCCAACCTCACATTTCTTTACGGCACATCGGAGTGTTTGGAGCGCTCCCAACTTTACGTTACTTGAGGGCGGGTCTAGAGCCTCTCCAATCCACCCCAAGTGCTATTTTGCGATTAGTTTTGTGGTTTCGCCATTTTTAAACGGTCCGATGCGGTCCGCTGGCTGATGGCCGATGCTTGTTGAAGTACTTAAGGCGGACTTGGAGCCAAGGACCGTGTGTACCGTACATTTATTGGGCCCAGATATCTCCTCTTAAAACACATGCACTTTCATTTAAATTGACATTTTCACTGAATCGATGACAATTTTTGATTTAAGGTTAAAAACTAAGAGGGAAAAAATAGACTTCCGACCATGCTCTCCCACTTCGGGATAGGACTTATTCATGGCCTCGCCATTCTATAGATATAGCTCGGTAGTATCACTCTAATTGGTTATTTGCGTGTTCGACACGGAGAAATTTCAGTGGCTAGCGTGCAATTTGGCAAACCTTGTAGTTTGTCAATTTAAACCCATGAAAAAGAAGTATTGGGTGTGAACATCATTGCATTCGACGTTCTGCATGTGTTTAAATGGACCAAACTGAACGTTGCAAAATTGCGCTCGCTACGCCACTGAGGAATTTAGGCCATGGTAACAGTGTGGTTTTTCCTAGATTTTTGAATTTTTCCCACGTCTTTTATTTAATGCAATCTTAGCTTCACAACGTTTTCCGAGCTCAACACCCAAAATACATGGTAAAATATGAAAAAAAAAAATATTACACTTTAATCCTAACCTATAAATTTTCCGCGTCCATTACGCTAATTATGTTTGAACAGCCACTTCAACTTCGGCTCGATGGAAGGGAAGCCTTTCTTTTTCAGGGAATATATACGCAGCACCCCCAGCACGGGTGTATGAGAAGTTGCAAAGGCTCATTCAAATCCCAACTTCATCTGAATGCCCGTTCAGGATATTTACTTTCGCCTTGTTTACAGACACCAACAGCCTTTTCACAGTTGAGTTTTAATCACAGAATTATTATTCTATGGTTCGTCTTTGCTCATTCAATTCATACTCCCAGTTTATTCAACTTTTCAACTGACAAACAGAAACTTCTCAAATTTAATTTTAATATATTGAATTGGTCTTCTATAGCTGCATGCCAGTGCATCTAGTGTCGTAGAGTTCAGAAGTGTGGGCGGAGCCATAGCCGTAGCCAGGATATTGTCTTTCTCTCTCTTAGCCCATTTAAACGCATGCGTTAGAAAAGGACAGCAACAGGGGCTGAAGTCACGTGAAGTCTTGTCGCAACTCTCATAGTATATAGGGACTCTAGATATGGTCAATCGTCGACCATTGTTTGCCAGTCAAAGACAGAGCTTTAAATTCACGAAAAACGGCAACTTCGTCGGGGGAAAATAGAGAGAGAGAAAAAAAAACAAAGAGGAAACACCTCTCCTCCAATATTTTGCCCTCGCCTTATCTGAATAAACAAAAAAGAAAGAAAAATCGGAGAAAAAAAAAATGAAAATCGATGAGAGTCACGTTCGAGGGAACCGCACAAGAATTGCTTTTCGCCGGAAAACCCGACGTCCAAAGCCCACTGCATGCCATTTTATGTTATTTTCTCTTCGAATTAGAGGGCTTCCCCACTTCATTTTTCTTGCTCCTTTTATACTTTCGGAACCGTTCCCAATTCTCCTCGTGAGAGCGGTTTTATTTTATTAGAGCCTTGGCGTCGTTTTGGAGCGAGTTAGCTATCCAAGAGGCGAGGCGCGGGACCGCCGATGACTTGACTTTTTCCTCGCATCTGCGAATTGACAGACGGATAATTCCCATGACTTCTCCGTCGAAAAATATTAGAGTTCGTACTATTTCGAAGTCACCTTGTGTCATGTTTGCTTCCGTGTTTTTAATTGCCTCGAGTGGTTGTGATTGATGACGTCATCCACGTGTGTCATCTTCCATGTTGACTTTATTATGCTGTGAATCGATTCCGTGCTCCCTCCCACCCAGACCCACCCATCGAAGCTCCAGTTAGATAAAGCGAAGTTAGTCGCTGGCAGTTGTCTGAGACCGTCTATAGGCTGTTGCATGCTGTGGCCAGTAGCGAACACGCGAACAATTTTTCTTTCTCTTTTTTTCCTTATTTGAACACGTGAATAGGGAAAGGACAGAAACAGGGGCTCGAACGTGTCTTCGGCGAAAAGATTACACAGTTCAGTTCAGTGCACGACTGTAATGCACGAAAATACTCTGATCTGTAATCTTTCCTTAATCGGTGGAAACTCCGTTGATTAATTAAAATATCCGCAAGTTTTCTAACGTCATCGACGACTCCACCGGTGAAGAAAAGATTACAGATGCGAGTATTTTAGTTCATTACAGTCATACTCTGAACTGATCTGTGTAATCTTTTCTCAACCGGTGGAATCATCGGTGAATTGAAAAATATCATTGATTAAACGCAAAACGGCAGCCCTGACTAACGCACAATATTATTATTAAACTGCGATGATAAAATAGATTTTTAAATCAGCAAATCATTGGTACCTAAGTACGCATAATGCATAATTGTACAGGGTGTGGCAGACCACCCGTCCACTATCTTTATCTCAAAAACGGTCGAGAATTGAGCTTCGGGGGCAAAACTTTCATAGGGTATATCGACCCCAAGGAATCCAATGAAAATATTTTCAGCCCCCCAAAACCACCCCTTGGGGGTTATTTAGGGGGGTGGGTACCCGTATCTCGAAAAAATCAAATGGAAAGGGTATGTTTTGACATTGGAATCTAATACGGCATAAAAAAATAAAACTTTTTTATACCCAAGTTTTTTTTCTAAAAACCACCCTTTTTTGAGTTAGGGGTGGTTTTCAAAAAATTTAGGGGTAATCTTTGATTGACCGCTGTGACCCTCCAAATCATTGGATTTCAAAAAACTAAGAAGTTTCTGAAAGGGCAGACCAAGGGCTTTCTTTTGATGTATCACATGCCTATTTTTTGTGAAAAAGGGTACAAGGCCCCCTCACCCCAAAATTTTGGGGCTTCGGGGGGCCCTACGTAAAAATTTTCAAATGTAAAGGTATGGCTTGTGATACATCATTTGAAAGGTCTTTCAGAGACGAAAAAAGTGATACCCCCCAAAAGTCGTAAAAACAACCCCCTTCCAAAATGGCAGCAGTTTTAAGGTTAGGGGGCTCAAGGGGGGACCTTCAGAAAAATGATCCAAAATTGAACGATACATGGCTAAACGGGTCTTCAAAAGAGAAAAATAATGGTTCAAACCGCGAGTCAAACCGACTTTTCAATCCTAGATACGGCCGATTGAAATTTAGGGGTAGTTAGGTTTCCCAAAAAAGCACCTGTACCCTTGTAGGCCTTGTACCCTTTTTCACAAAAAATAGGCATGTGATACATCAAAAGAAAGCCCTTGGTCTGCCCTTTCAGAAACTTCTTAGTTTTTTGAAATCCAATGATTTGGAGGGTCACAGCGGTCAATCAAAGATTACCCCTAAATTTTTTGAAAACCACCCCTAACTCAAAAAAAGGGTGGTTTTTAGAAAAAAAACTTGGGTATAAAAAAGTTTTATTTTTTTATGCCGTATTAGATTCCAATGTCAAAACATACCCTTTCCATTTGATTTTTTCGAGATACGGGTACCCACCCCCCTAAATAACCCCCCAAGGGGTGGTTTTGGGGGGCTGAAAATATTTTCATTGGATTCCTTGGGGTCGATATACCCTATGAAAGTTTTGCCCCCGAAGCTCAATTCTCGGCCGTTTTTGAGATAAAGATAGTGGACGGGTGGTCTGCCACACCCTGTATACAGTGTCTCTTTCCTTTTCTAGTACATGGACTCAAACGGGATAAGAGAAAGAGAGACTAATTCCTGCGTACGACATTAGCTGTGGCGCTTCTGAGGTTTTTCCTGTCTTTCTCTTTTTCCATTTGAATGTATGAGTTAGAAAAGGATGAGTAGATGGTTTTATCTCCTTTTCTATCCTGGTCTAACACACAAAGTGTTTCAACGGAGGAGAGTGATAGATAGTGAATCAGTGGCGTAACCAGAATATCTGACAACTCTCTCATTTCCCATTATAGAATGCATAAGTGAGGAAAGGATGAAAGTACAGAGGGTTGTATGTTCTTGTCTATCTTTGTCTAACATACGAAGTGTTTGAATTATTTGAGGAAAGTGATGCATAGTGAATAAGTGGCATATACCTAGAATATCTCATACCTCTATCATTTCCCCTTTGAATTCACAAAGTAGGAAAAAGACGAAAATATGAGGATTCTATCTCCTTGACTATCCTTGTCTTACATACAGAGTGTTTCAACGGAGGAGAGTGGTAGATAGTGAAGAATTGGCATACCTAGAGTATCACTAATTTCCCCTTCGAATGCACAAAGGTGAAAATGATGCAAGTCAATGGTTATATCACCTCGGCTATCTATGTCTAACACAGGTATTTCAATGGAGAAAGGACATAGATACATGTAGTGAATCAGTGGTACACCCAAGACATCATCTCCTTTGTCCCTCATTTCAGGCACTTATCAATGTATGAGTCAAAAAAGAATGAAAACAGCAGAGGGTTTCATCCGCATTTATTTTGTCATTGAGAAGTTCATATTATACAAATATATATGAAAATGTAAGTTTTAGGGGAAAAAAGTAGTCAAGTTTTGGATCACAGTATAAATAAAAAATAATAAAATGACACGAATAATAAAGTGCACAGTGAGTTATTTTATTATTTTTTATTTATATCAAAATCGTATGCTGCCCTCATTGTCTTTTATTTTAATTTGGATCACAGGATGGACGATGGTGTCAAAGTAAATAGTGTTATTATGTAGAGTTACTAGTATAGTATAAAAATTAAATCCGCATTATTGTTCTCCATTTTAAATAACTGCAGTGGAAAAAAAGCTATTAAGATTTAACTTTTTGCTTATTGTTAGTGAAAAGTATGGATAACACTTAAAAACCATTAGTTTTAGTATTTGAAATGGTTAAATTAACACCGGACTGAGGCTATTTAACTATTTCAAATGTTAAACTAATGTTAGTTAATGTTGGTTTTTAAGTGTTATCCGCACTTTTCTTTAAGCGCAAATAGTTGAATTTAGCACTTTTGTCAGTGTGGAGACTGGAGAGTGTACAGACATCTTGACCTCTAAAGCAGGAGCGGGCTTCTCTGGGACCCCAACTTAAAATTTAATTTCCACTCTAATATGTTTGTAACATTTTCTCTGTTCGCTTCATACTGTATAATATTATTTATACTCAATAAAATATTCTAGAGCCAAAAACTATTCTGTCTATACTCCTTAGGATTATTGTTAGTGAATGGTGTTATTGTAAGTTGGTGACAACACAAGGTTTTTTTTCTCTCTGTCTCGCCAATAACACCGTAAAAAAATTATTACTCCTGATTTTCCAGAATTAAACTCCTCGAAAAGATATGCTTGATATGGTGAAAATAACCCCGAGTGTCCACGGCTTTATCTCGATTATTATTTAACGAATCCAGGCAAAACTAGGATTATTTTCATATTCTAGAGATTTTTTGACAGATTTAAAAGTAAAATTGAAAGACATTTCTATTGACTTTTGGAGTCGTTTGCTTCTCAAAAAAATAAGGGTCGTTTTAATGAGCCGAAAAGGGTTACCGAACCACCGAACTGAGATGGACCTAAAAAAGAATGAATGCCGAAGGTACGAACTTATCTTCTTCTTATCTCGGTGGCATGAGCCTTGATGTCTCATAAAATGAACCTTCCTTGATTAGTTTTTTTCTTTGAAAGGAAAAGGAGTGAAAACTGTATGATGTATTTCTTCGTAACACCTCCAGAGAACCATTAGAGAAGTGCCGTAAGGATCCGCAAACCTCGAGTTTGTCCAAGAATTGTTGTCTTTCTCTCTCTGCCAAGCCGATTTAAAGGCAAGCATTTCAAAAAAGGATTGAGTGGGAGGGAGGAGGTTAACAGTCACGTGACGACCTTCCATCCCAGCTGCTATCTTTTTCCAACACTTGCTCTCAAATGAGAGTAGAGAGAAAAATATACATTCTTGAATACGTCTCCACTTCGGTGTAAAAGTCATGAGCTGAAGCAGCCACTTTTTAAGAGATGAGAGTTTGAAAGTGAACACAGAAAAGCTAAAAGTAAAATGCGAATAAGAATTACAATTCAGAGATCTCGACTCCAAAAGGAAGCTCCAGGTCCAGGCTGTCGCTTTTTTTTCACCTCTGAGAAGTAATTTGAAAATGTTTCTACTTCATGAAGTTGATCCGGATTTTAATTTCTTGGAACGGGAAAAATTGAGCCTCGTGTAAGTATACAGTCTGCAGCGAAGAAGTTCACCTAGAGGATTTACACCTACCAAGAACGTTTAAAAATGAGATACTGAGAAAAACCGTATCTAACGGCGCATAAATAAAATAAATACATATAAAAACTAGACGCCAAGACCTGGAGGATCTCAGCAATAACTTAACGATTAATGAAACCCGTTTCAAGAAAATACGTGTTTAATTTTAAAAACTTTCCCGCCAAGGCATGGCCATTAGCAAGGCAGCCAACACATATATTAGATATGAAAACGAAAACAATAAGCGTACCGTATATATACGGCACGCATAGTAAAATATTTTTTTTTTTTTTTTTTTTTTCAAAAATTGAGGCTCATATTAAAAGGCAAACGTGGAATATGAATACATTTCGTTATGTATTTTAGTGTTTTGATCACTCAAATTCGGCCTTCAAACGACTGAATTTCCCCGGAAACTTCCTCAAAACCTTCTCGACTAGAAAAATACTTTATGAAATATTCAGGGAGGTAGAAGAGGTGGAGGACAAGTTGGAGGAAGTTTGAAGGAAAGCATAAAAGACGGGATATTTTGAATTTTCCAAAATTTGAGCTCGTTCAAAACGCACCAAAAAGTGCATGAATTGATAAAACTGGATGGATATATACCGGGTGAGTCAGAGCTCCCGTACCAGGCATTTTTCTCGAAAACTACTGCACCAAATGATTTGAAACAAAGAAGTCAGATAGGGAATTAACCTCAAATTTTTCAGTTTTTATATTTATTGACCCTTTTTTAGAGCCCAATTAGGAGCCGTTTTTCGGGGTCGGCAATATTTCCCCTGAATTCTTTGGGGTCGATATTCATTGGAAAAGTTTCATCAGAATTTCATTATCTTGCGCCGTTTTCGCTAAAAAGATAGTGGACGAGTAACGAGTAGTCCGAAACACCCTGTATGTAAAATTATGCAATGAAAAAACGATACGGTATTGGACACCGTAAATTACGGACTATAAAGGTTTACTGAGGGATTACGGGCGTCACAACCGTAATCCCTCGGTAAACCTATATAGTCCGTAATTTACGGTGTCCAATTCGGTATAGTTTTTTCAGTGTGTCCGAAAATTCCATGTTCCGATTCACTGTGTGCTGGTGTGACAGATTCTGGGGATTTCTAATGGTTTCTTCGAGTCGAGGGAGTTTCGAAGAACGCGTTAAAACCTGGCCCTAAAAGGTATTCATCAGTATAGTAATTAAGTGGACAGTAAATTTCAGTAGAGAGTGTGGTCTGAAAAGTGCGTTCGTAGGTTACAATTTAGATTCCTGAGCTATCATTTAGATAGCAGCAACACCAGAGATGCATCGCTTACAAATGGGGACCCAACAAATACAAATATAACATTGCAATGGCATTAGAAGTTTGTTCAACGAGCAAAGGAGGTTTTCTTGTAAAAACCGAGAAAGAGGAAACATTCGTTACAGCTATCTTTGTAAAATTTCATCAGAGTTTTAGTTTTTGTTATGAATGCAAAAACGAAATTACTTGTTTTGAAGGAACGATTCTATTTAGTCGGTGCCTGTTTGAACAGAGAGAATGAGCAACCCAAGCTAAAAACCCCCAAAAACTGAGCTCTCACAGCTAGGTTTGAAGAAAAAAAAAAAAATGCACACGCAAAAAAGTAAACGAATTTACTAATTCAGGCGTTTTATGTAAAAAAAAAAAAAAAAAAAAAAAAAAAAAAAAAAAAAAAATTGATAAAAAACCCGCTTCAATCGATCTACTAAGCCTAGCATAATCCGTCGTCCAAATTGGGGTCTCTAATCATAAAAAATTAAGCGATTACGAGGTATTTTTGTGACTCAAATTATCGCAAATACGATGATAAAGGTGCATATAATCGCTTGCCATTCAAACCAACGTAAAGCATCGCAATCCTACCTGAGGCGGACTATCGATTAACTATTTAAACATTTATTCAAACGAATCGATGTTTCTATAGGTTTCTGAAAAGGAGGCATCGATAGATCGCATTTGATGCGTTACCAGATCAATCGTTCCGTTGAACTGTGAGTCAAGTAGGGAGCTGTATCACACATACATCGCGTCGTACGGAGCGCACGGCACGGCCGCGGCATGCGGCACGCGGCGCTAGATTAGATAACTATTCGTACAGTCTGACGTTGAAATTGCATCACTCCGAATTGAAGGCACTTTAAAGAATTATTAAAAAATGAAGATTCATCTTGCCTCTCATTTCCTTACTATTATCACCGTAGCGCTTCGACTATGAGAGCGACAGAGAGAAAGAGTATAGTGGGTGTGGGAGAAGAAGAGAGACAGAGGACAGAGAGAGAGAGAGAGAGAGAGAGAGAGAGAGAGAGAGAGAGAGAGAGAGAGAGAGAGAGAGAGAGAGAGAGAGAGAGAGAGAGAGAGAGAGAGAGATAGACTCTCGTAGAAATAAACCACGAGCCCTCAGAATTCATGTTCCAATTACCCTCAAAACCCTTAAACTTTACGGTTAGACGGTCGGGGAATATCCACGATATCTCCTCAACGCGTTGGCCAAACTTAAAAAACTAAAGCTCGTTAGAAAGCTGAAAAGTACGCACATTTCAACGCTGGGTTTGTTTTTTTTCCTAGTTTTGATAATTTCTGAGGGAAAAAATAGGTAAACCTACTTTAAAATCCACCCTCGTAGATGGACCAGAAAGTAATTTCGAATACATTACAGAGGCGCAGTCATGATGGATATCCCTTCGGGTCATTTTGCACGGGCTCGGTTTCTTTGCCTCTTATTTTTAATCCTCAAATCAAAAATTGTAATTAAATAAACTAAAACCTACTTTGACTTAGTGTTTTGGAGTAACTATCAAGGCACAGAAATTTATATTCATATTTATTTTGGCAGGATTCACGCGACAAATAAGAAGTATTTATTCATGACAACAACAAGCACAATTTTCTCAACTACATAAATTGTACCTATCAAAATTGGGTCAAACGACAAACTATCGCGCGACATCTCACCGCGCGACATTTCACCGCGGACATTTCACCGCCGCGACATTTCACCGCTACGACTTTCCACCGCGCCACGTTTCACCGCCGGAAAAAAAAATAAATAAAATAAAGAAAAGAAAAAAAAACAAAAAAAAAAAACAAAAACCAGTAATGAACAGAAGAAAAATTGTAACTATTCCTTCACACTTTACCAAGCTTAGGACTGGCCTAAAAAAATATGTATACATTAATTTTTTTGGGCGTTTTTCGCCTGAACCTTTCCCAGTTGCGGATGGTTATGCACTTCGACCTCTTTCATCACTTTTTCTCCGACGGAATGAATTCTGCCGCGGCATCTTTCATCTCGCCTCCAAAAATTGACGCACTTCCATATATCTTTGGCACCAACGCACTTTTTGTGGGTATACAAGTAACCTTTGTAACCTAATTTTCCCTTCCCTTTTCTATTGTTAATGATCTCGGCAATTTTTTCTATAATGGTACTACGTATAACAAAAAAAAAAAAAGAAATCAAGTCCACCTAAAAAGTTACCAGCTGTGAGTAAAAAAGATTTTCAGTCCGTCTAAACTATTAAAACTATTCAGAAAAAAAATTAAAACCGATAAAAACACCCTATCTGTCTCACCTCTCTGCACTCTTTCTGATTCATCATTTGTCTTCATAACTCCATCTACTGTACCTTCTTCCCCTCTTCTTTCATTATAAGCTTATTCTTTTTCTTCTTCTTTCATTTCCTTTTTTTCTTTTTGTTCTTCATTCTCTTTTTTTCTTTTCTTTAAATTTTTTTTGGCGGTGAAACGTCGCGCGGTGAAATGTATCGGCGATGAAATGTCCGCGGTGAAATGTCGCGCGGTGAAATGTCGCGCGATAGTTTGTCATGGAATCTCAAAATTGTGTGTACAGATAGACACTTTAAAACACTTGCACTTCATCCGAAACAAGTTTTGATTGAAATGTGTAATTGCAGTTTTCAATTTAAAGTTAAAAAAAATAAGAAGCAAATAATTACTCCGTCCTTGCTTTGCCGCAGGCTATGGGACAGGATTTTATAACATGTCATCACCCTTCCATCAATGGTTATTTTTCATGGGTTTGATGAGGTCTAGCTGATTGGAAATAAATGTTTCTAAATGCCTTGATGAATAATTTCAAAATTATTATGCGAGTAAAAAAACTCACCAAGCTACAACGAACAGTAATTAAATTTAATATTTCAACGTCCCAGAGTTGGTTGAGAAGCTGTTGCTGGAAAACCCTCAACATACGCAAATAAATGAAACCGTACAAATAAAACAAGAAAGTTTTGAAACGCACGATAGAGAAACCTGGCATAATCACCATTGTTCAGCGTTGACATACCTATAATATTTGATTGTTGGTCGTTTAATCTCGGTTGAGTTTTTCAGAATTCGCTTTTTTTATTTAACTTACATTTTCATAAACATTTTTATTTTATTTCATTTACAACCGCTCTTCCATTCAGCTCTTAATAAAATGATTTCAAATCATATCATCGTGGCTGTTTGGTATTTTTTCTTCACAATATCATTCCCGAAGTGATTTGGTTGACGGCACAATTTCAAAACCTTCATTTGACAGTACTTCGTGGCAACTGTGATCTCAAACACTCAACAAGAAAGAAGATAAATAAAGTACAGTCAAAGCAGCTATTTAAAATAGCTTTATAGAGCAAAGGTTCTGGTTCTACCGAAAAAAGTTGCAGTTGTACCGAAGCTCTACTTTGGTACAGCAAAAGCAAGACACAAGATGTCGTTACTCTACCGAAGTAGTGCTTCGGTACAAATGCAACTTTCTTCAGCAGGGCTAGAACTTTTGCTCTGCAAAGCTATTAGAAAAGGCTGCTTCGATTGTACTGAAACTTTGATTTTCTAGAGTAAGTACAAGAAGAAGAAGAACAAGAAGAGTTCAAATAAACCATTTCTATCCTCATAACGTATCTTTAAGGTTAGTTGTCGATAGAAATATCCAAGAGGAAATGATTACTATGAAACAATGTTCAAACAATGCCTTTGGGAGTCGGAAACCTTAACTTCTTAAACTAAAGGGGTATGTTCCGGGGTGGAACTGTGGTTGCGTGTGATTTTTCAAAGTTGAAAATTATAGTATTTGCTAAATCTCGTGGCATTGCTAGATTTTTTGAGTAGTTTTTTTTGAATCCTCTAATTACCCAGGCATTTTACTTTTATTCTAACGGAGTCTGCTAGGGCCTCAATTTAAAGTATGAGCCACTCGATAGTAATTTAAAGCTTTTTGCTATCCACTTATTAATATTATTATTATTGTTATTATTACTATGCCGGTCATACCCTCGAAATATTTTTTAGGGTCAAAATAACTGCACAAGAATTAAATATGTTCGTTCTGAAATGTTCTTATTGCACATTCTTTCTCTTAAAAAACGTAGGCAAATCAACGAACTAAATTGAACTGATCATGTCGCCAAACAGCGGCGTTGCCACGGAGGGGGGGGGGTCCAGGGAGGGCCAAGGGGTCCAGGGGGTCTGGACCCCCCTTGACACTAAAATTTTTCCCGAAAAAAGGTAATTTTTTGCGTTTCCAGACTTATTTTACAAAATTAGTATTTTTGGACCCCCCCCCCCCCAGGACAATTTTCGGACCCCGGACCCCGGACCCCCGGACCCCCCCCCCCCCCCCCCCCCCCCCCCCCCTCACCCTAGAAAAATTCCTGGCTACGACACTATCGCCAAAATAAAATAACATTCGCTTGCAAGTTACAACGGCTTTTAAAGTAAGTTAACAAGCTTTGAGGTTTGGAAACTACGCTTTAATTAATCGATCGTTTAAATCGCAGGATGAGGCCAAAGGGTATGAGTTAAAAAAAAAAAAAGAGAGGTGGGATAAAAAACGGTTCGTTAGGATTCCTCCGCTACAGGTTTGGCAATAGTGAGCCCGATTTGTTTTACAGCTAGAGCAAATGACCACCTTTCAATTTACTTTGATGATTCATTCGCGTTGATTGTCACCCCCCCCCCCCTCCTTTAGCAAACGCGTCAAAGTTTTATCCACTGTGTATTTTCGACTAAAAAAAGGGGGGGAGCAATTATTCGAGTAGGGCGCTTTTCCACTGACGCTTATCGGGAGTGACAAGTCTGATGACTTTTAATCGAGTATACGCAAATGAGAGGAGTGAATCACGGAATCAGTCAACTTTCGAGGGAGCGTGAAAATTGTTTAAAGTCCTCACTGATAAAATATTGGCAACTGAAATACTCACCCAGGGCACGATGAGTTGAAACGAGAATGGGTCTGTTGCGTACTTTTGCTACATCAATATAACTCATTGTTTCCAACGTAAAATGGGTCTTTTGCACACTTCGGCTAGAGCGTTTTAAAGTATCAATTCTTATGTAAAAAGCGGTAAAAATGACAATGGCAGCATCAGAAAACACCAAAATTTATTAATAAACTCACAAATTGCGAAAAACACTAGACACTATTCACCCCTGTATCTTTCCACCACGTGCACGATATTTCGCGATATTCAAATCGATATTTCGATTTGAACGATGGTTTCTCGTGATGTTTGATTTGCTGACTTTTAGTCGATTTTCGTCCTACTGTGTGGCACGGCCCGGAATTGGAGGGGCGTAATCTTCCTCGTAGCAGATTCCTCGCAAAACAACCTAGCCGAGAGTTGTAGATCCTGATCCGATCTCGCATCGACTGTCGTGCCGCACAATGGGTCAAAAACCAACGAGCTATATACGTTTATCTAGAGTGGTGGTTTAATGTGTAACCTGCGTAACCACCATGGGGGATTTTTAGGTTAGGTTTAAGCGAGTAATTTGTCCATTTGTTTCCGTGTATTTTGGTGCGGCGCCACCGCACAATGGACCGAAACATACTTTGATCCACTGTGCGTCTCGCCTCACCAAAATGCACGGAAACAAATGGACAAATTACTCGCTTGAATCTAACCTAAAAATTCCCCCATGGTGGTTACGCAGGTTAACCTTTAAACCGCCACTCTAGATAAATGGATAGCTCGTTCGTCAAAACGTGCCGTCTTCCGGACATCCTTTCATGAATAAAGAACTAGACTATGAACCATAAAGTAGCAAAATAACCGCAGCGTATCTATGTATATGAACTCATTCGTGCGAGAACTTGAAATCAGTCAAAACGTGGTTTTTGCAAGAAAACATCAACAGTAAAATACGTTAAAAAAAAAAAAAAAAAAAAAAAAACAGGAATGGGACTCTTGCGAACTATTGCTATCAGCAAGTGCTATTATAGCATTAGCATTAAATGAATAGTAACATTAATGAGGCATTTTTCGGTAAATGGGCGTATGGCGATTTACGCCCTTTTTTTGGAGAACTCGTTTTTGAAATCCTGACGATGTGACCTAACAGGTGATATAAAGTTATTCATATGTTGAACGGAAAATAACCACGAATCAATCGTTCGAATGGACCCACCTCGGCTGAATTCAGAAACTTATGGGCTACAGTGCCTCTTACGAGCGGTACTCTCAGGGGCTCGCGCTCGCGATATCTGTACTCACATCGCATATGTATCTGATATTGATAAGAGCTCAGTGGATATGTCTGTGTGTGTGTGGATATGTCAGTGTGTGTGTGGATCTGTCAGTGTGTGGGTTTTTTGCGTTTTTGGCTCCGTCTCCGATGACAACAATAAAACCCTCCTTTTTGGACAAAAATGAGCCCAAAAGGGCCTTATTACCATCCCTCCTCCTTACAATTTCCTTTTCTTCAAGTTTGTGACCCAAATCTAACCCAAACAATACTTGTCGGATAGGCTGGGAGAGAAAAAAAACGTTTTTCGGTAAAAGGGCGTATAACGCTTCAACTTTGAACTTTCACTGCTCAACTAATTTTCACTCTAAAAACTTGAAATTAAGTAGAGTTCTTCTTGAATGTTTGTTCTACAAGTCAGTCTTTCAAATTTTGAAAAATCTGCAGTAGTTTAGAAGTTATAACGTTTTAAACTTTCAAACGCGTTTTTCTCGAAAGTCGTTTTTTCGCCATACGCCCATTTACCGAAAAATGCCTCATTTGATGTATAAAACCAGCAAAAATCACGAAAGTAACACTAATAAAGGCTAAAATGTATCAACAAACACAGAAAACAGCTGTAACTGCATGATCGCCGTGGCGGAGCCACGCAGGTATCATGGGAGATTCCTGTCTAAAATGTTACTCTCTCTACGTAAACACAGAGATGTGTCTTAAATTAGTTAGGAATATCCCATGATACCTGCGTTACCTCACCCATTAAGCCCTTGCGGGCCTAGCCCGAGCATACTCGTTTTTTATCCTTGGGTTTATTTCACATTGTTTCAGTCCTCTGTCCAAATAAACGCAAATATAGATGAAAACACTGCAAGATAAAGTCTCCTTGGCAATTCGTAGGATAGGCAATTCCAACGCCACCGAGTACGAACAGTTAACTACCTCCTCTGTATAAACGGAGGAGTGCGGTGTTCTCTTGAACTAACTTGGTCTTTAAAGGGTTACGCCCGATTCTGGGAGTGAATTTTGTGATTTTTTTTGGGTCATCGTCATTTTTTCATGCTTTTATGCAAGAATAAAATCAACAGAAAAAAAAGATGAGTGGAAATAACCATACGGATACCTGATTTTGGCACCTGCTAGATGTTATGGTAAACTTAAGCAGAAGTACGGTACATTTACCGATACTTTGAGTAAATTCGACGTACAATCAGGTAACATCATCTAGTACCTAGTCAAAACATAGGATACTTCTGGTTAACATTACCATAACATTTAGCAGGTGCCAAAATCAGGTATCCGTATGGTTATTTTAACCGTAGTTTTTTTTCGGTTTACCTGCGTAGCTCCACCATTAACTACTTGCGGGCCTAGCCCGAGCATACTCGTTTTTTATCCTTGGGTCTATTTCACATTGTTTCAAAGATAAACGCAAATATAGATGAAAACACTGCAAGATAAGGTCTCGTTGGGATCCTTCAATTCGTAGGATAGGCAATTCCAACGCCACCGAGTACGAGTAGTTAACTACCTCCCCTGTATAAACGGAGGAGTGGTGTTCTCTTGAACTAACTTGGTCTTTAAAGGGTTAAGCCCGATTCTAAGAGTGAATTTTGTGATTTTTTAGGGTACTCATCGTCATTTTTACATGCTTGTATGCAAGAATAAAATCTTCAATCACCTTTAGCAAAAGTTTGCAAGAGCCCCATGTTCGGATAATCCTATGTTTTGATCCAGTGCGCGTCGCTCCTTATATCCCATGCCAAAATTCCAATTATAACTCGGGTGAATATTTGAGTATTATCGGTACACGAATTCTATTTGCGTTAGTTTTGCGAGGCAGCCAGGTGGGGTTGCATATATATATATACATAGCTGCAAACACAAGCGAAGGTAAATCGGCAGTTAATGATAACGATTTCTATCGCGCCCGCTCTTTCAAGTCTGTTAGCGCCAGGGCTGCCGTTTTGCGTATAATCAATGCTATTTTTCTATTCACCGATGATTCCACCGGTTGAGAAACGATTACACAATTCAGTTCACTGTATGACTGTAATGCACGAAAATACTCTGATCTGTAATCTTTCCTTAATCTGTGGAAACTTCGTTGATTAATTAAAATTTCCGCAAGTTTTTTTTTAAAGTCATCGACGACTCCACCGGTTGAGAAAAGATTACGAATGCGAGTATTTTAGTTTATTACAGTCATGCACTGAACCGAACGTTGTAATCTTTTCTCAACCGGTGGAATCATCGGTGAATAGAAAAATAGCATTGATTATACGCAAAGCGGCAGCCCTGGTTAGCGCTGTCGACCGGTGACTGAAGTGACGCGATTCGAGAGACACGCGCGACGGAGCCGCGCCATGAATCAAGTAGCTTGCGAACAAGGAAACGAACGCGCCAAAGTGCTTGTCAGCAGCTCGACGTTGCCAAAACGAGTCCGCATCAAAGACATTATATCATATAGACGGAGTGCATAACAAGATCCTTGAGGCAAACTTCTGGTACTTCGCATGTTCACCAAAAATGATCACCAGTCATCAGCCTGCTCAACGGTTGCATCAAAACTTAAATTGGTAATCTTTTTTAGGTATAATCCTTGGCAAAACTGGTGACAAACAAACCGACGCCATTTTGAGAGTGAATCAAATTGCACTCTATTTCCAATTTTGTAAGTTATTTGAAGCTTTTTTTGATCTGATATCATACCTTTGTCAAAATGATAGTCATTAAATAGTGTTTCATCCATCTTCGATCTAGATTTTTATAAAGTACTTACTAAGTTAGGATTAAGAGGTTATGTTCGTTTGTTTGTCACCAGTTGAAGGTTCCTCCCCCGATTTCGAACAATGGACTCGTCCGTCTGCCTATTGTAGTGTACGGTAAGTTTGCCTCACCCAGCTCAATGTTATGATATAGGATACACTCCGTCTATATGATATAATGTCTTTGGTCCGCATCAACGGGTTTGTTGAGAACGACCGCTGTAGACAGAGATAAAGCTCTTAGGAAGTTTCTCCAAAGTTTCTTTGTAAAAGTTTTTCGCATTTTGCACCATAAATTTTCAGACTAGATAAATTATAAAATAAAACCAAAGGTGCTTACTTATGTATATTGTTTCAAATGATCATTTCGGGTGTTCACCCATCTTCAGTGATAATATGGAATAAATGTAGAAATATAAGATGTAAGAAGCATATTTCTACATTTATTCCATATTATCACTGAAGATGGGTGAACACCCGAAATGATCATTTGAAAAAATATACATAAGTGAGCACCTTTGGTTTTAGTTTATAATTTATCTAGTCTGAAAGTTTCTTTGTTTTATTTTTGTTTTTCACTTTTTTGAAGTTCCTTCAGTGGTGGCTCTTGCTTTTTGGCAACAGTGCTGCAGTTCGTGTTTATTTTTAATGAACATTTTCAATTCACCGATGATTCCACCGGTTGAGAAAAGATTACGCAGTTCAGTTTAGTATATGACTCTGCTTTTCGAAACTACTCAAATCTGTAATATTTTCTCAATCGGTGAAGTCACCGTTAAATTATTAAAATATGTACAAGTTTTTTTTAAAGTCATCGAAGACTCCGCCGATTGAGAAAATATTACAGGTGCCAGTATATTTTCATGCATTACGATCATGAGCTGAAATGTACAGTGTAATCTTTTCTCAACCGGTGGAATCATCGGAGAATTGAAAAATACCAATAAATATACACTGAACGGCAGCAGATTTGTTTGGCAACCATATGTTTTTTGCCATTTGAATCTCTGCCAGAGACAAATAGAGACCGTGCACTCCCTATTCTTCCCGTGGTTGCGCGCGGTGTCCACTTTTCGTGAACCACTTTTGTCGAGACTCATCGGCCTTCAACGATTAACCTTCGCCTAATGTTGGATGGTGAGCTCAACAAAAGGTTGTGATTGGTCCGCGGTCCCAGAAACGGAAACAGGTTTTGCTTGGCGAATGCAAACCAAGCGCTCATCAGTCAACAATAGGCGAATGTTGGCTGTTGTTTCGGTGAGTTCCAACCAAAATTGAGCCAGAAAAGTGGACACCTGTCGCAAGCTTTGTGCTGGGTCTCTATTTGTCTCTGATCTCTGCGAAAGTACCAATTTCTCAGGGATTCAGTGAATTCTCTGAGGATATGAGAATTTTTTTTTGTTTTTTGTTTGTTTTTTGTTTTTTTTTTTTGTTTTTTTGTTTTTTTTAAGCTGAAGGAAAAGAAGAAGTGGCGTTTAATGGTTATTCTTTATCATAAGAATCAATGTATGAAAATCGACAGTCTTGCACTTCTGTACATCTCTATTCAATTTCTACTTTTGTATATATATGACCGTGAAAACTTTAATTTTGATTTTTGTGGCAATTTATTAATATCGTTTTCCCCCTGGAATCTTGAAATGGAAAAAGCGCGCTGGACTTTACGTAAAAATGCTTTTAAATTCGTTGCAGTTTCCGCTGAAATTGTGTTGCGGTTTCTGATGAAAATAATATGATTTACGAGGTAAAAACTTGATGCTTCAGTCAACTTTGACCTTACGTTAATTTTTAACTTCATCATCGCTTAAGTTGAATCGTTGCAAGCAGATTTTACATCCGCTCAACCTTCAAGAACACCGTTGCCCAATGTACCGCCTATACTATGTACTTCCTGATTGAAATTTGAATTGATTTTCAATTTGAAATTAGAAAACTCACAGATTTGACATTTACTTCTCAAATTGTAACGATTCCTATCCGAAATCTTGCAACTCTGCTCAGACACTAATTCTTCGGCTCTGTTGCTATACAAACATTCCTCTCGAACGAAAAAGTTGAAGTAAAGGCAGGAATGTACAGGTGGATTCGGAACGCATGTGCCCAACTAATGGAGCACATTTTTGGAGTCAAAATAATAATTTTTTCTTAATGTATTAAAATAGTTCTACAGGTTTTTTCTACCTTGTATACTTCCACAATTATTTTTTAACATCTTCCAGGTGTCATATAAAATGTTGGCAGTATAATAGCCACATTGAGAGTACTTCAATCGTAAGGCGTACAGTCAAACTTAATCTCTGAATTTTTGGTGGTCACTAATAGAGGGATCTGCTGAAAAACGACAAATCGGACAAAAGGGATCTCTAAATTTTTGACCTATACAAGCTGAAATGAAAAAGAAAAAATAATTTAATGCAAAAATTGCATTAAAATTGTGACAAATGAAAGATGACTTTTGAGAAAAAATCTATGTTTAGCTGAAAGTTGGATTCTGATTTCCGGATCAAGATTTTGCGGGAAAATAAGCGCTCAAAATACTAAAGGGGCCATTGCAGATCTTTTACTGCGACTGTTTGAAAGGTAGTAGAGCAATCATGGACGCCGGCTGACAATTTTCTGAGGAAGGAAAAATTTTGAAACCGAATTCCGGGCTTTTTTTTGCTTGTTCATCGGAATATTAGATATAAATATCGAAAATCGATATTTTCCAACGTTCATGGGGAAGGCGTGGGAGATTCTATTTGTACTAACTGCATCTATTTACCCCCCCCCCCCCTGCCGGTTCCCATGTTTTGGTTGTTATGAAGACCAGCTTAAATAAAGAGTATCGCCAGAGAAACGTTCAAGACACAATCGATTATTTAGGAGTGATTTTACGGTGACAGAACTTCCATGCTGTCACCGGGAAGTAAACACTTAAACATATAGGCTACAAATTAAAAAAAAACATATTTTCGTCAAATTCATTAGTTTCGACAGTTCTGAAATTCACAAATAGTCAATTTGATGAGTCTGTGAGTAAATTTCGTAATTATTTATTGTGCTCATTGTAATTTTTGCTGGCTTTTACTCAAAAATTAACTATTTAATCGCTTTCAGCAAAAGTTAGCAAGACATAATTCAATCCAATGCCTGATTGCACGCCACAATATTCTTTATATTTAAGCTGCAAAGCTCCATTCAGCTGTAGAGTGTCATTCCGACATAAATGTCCCAAACGCAATATTTTAAAACTACGCTGTTCATTATAAAATTTGAAATTGTTAACTTATTAAAGGCTTATCTTTCCTATTTCTGAAAAATTAAAACAATCAAGTATCAGTCTGATAAATGGACGAGAAGTTTCGGAATGTTGCATCAGGTGGGACGGTCATGGCAGCTTTACCCTGTCACCAAAGTTTGCAGCAGCCTCATTAAAAACTAATAAAGAATTTCATTACACATGTCTAAGAATTATACTGTCCTAGCCTAGCTCCACTGGTGCACATTCACCAAGCAGTTGCACAGCTATTTAGAGATTGTTTGCTAGAACAGCCGCGGCGCAACTTTCGAGACCACAAGCAGGCGGTGCTCGAGTTCCGTGAAATTTTGTCAATTATTTATGCGGAACATGCTTTTGAGTTGAGGTTAGAAACTAGTTGTTTAGACTTGTTTGGGTTTAAGGTGTTGCAAACATCGTCAAAAGCTCTCAACAGCGTAAAGTTGCATGTTTTACAAAAAAATATTTAGTAATAAATTGACTTAAAAATGCATAGGATGTCATCAACAACGCGTGAAGAAAGAAAAAAGAGAGAGAGAGAGAGAAAAAAAAACATTATTCTGAGTTTGCAAATTTTAGCTAGAAGTTCAAACGCAACATTTTGTGCAACCGCGATTATATTCACGCAGGCTGGCGTAAATATTAAACCAGCGATGCCAACTTGTATCTCTGCATCTCAGAATCTCAGTAGTGGCACTATAGTAATCAGTACTTACGACAGACGGTCTGTAAATTCATACGTTCTGAATTAGAGCTTGTTGAGTTAGTATTGGTACTCCCTATAAAGAGTTTTCATCCAGGTTCCAGTGGTATCATCCTTATTTTTGCAAAATGTTACATCAGATTCAGCAGTCTACTGGCTTATAGCAATAAATCTTGGGAGAGCTCCATTGTTGTACGCCAGTTGGTGCGTTTTTGATATTTGCTTGCATAAATTTGTTTTCAAACGAAGGGGTCCAACGGTATTTTTCGGATGAAAGAGTTAACTGAAGTCGATAAACTTGTTAATTTTAATCATGAGGCACCTCAAGAATGTCTACAATTCCTGAAAGAATTTTTAAAAGTGTAAATAGATGTCGATCAACAAAAGCAGAGGTGGATAACGCCGTTAAAAACTCTGAGGCACTGTAATCTTTGTTTTGGACCAAACAACAACAATGGCCGGCCCTCAGAATGCAGACAAATTTGCAAAAACGTATCCAATGGCGGAATCTATGGTTTCACTTGTCTGAACTCTCTAAGTACAGGGATTCTAATTTAAACAGTAGCGGCCCGTGAGATTTGGCAACCATGCATTTTTCCCACTTAAACTAAGGTAAAAAATCGATTCAAGCGGAGGCTGGCAGCCTCCTCGAGTTTCGATTAATTTCCATGTATTTAAATGGGATAAAAACACTGTTGCCAAATCGCACGAGCCGCCACTGAATTTAAACATACGTAAAATAATCGATCTCAGTACTGACCCTGGTAAAACTGAGCGCCAAAGATCACCTAAAATTGTTCCAACTGTCACTTAAATTAAGTGACATCACCATAACATATCACCTTGTTTAGGTGCAGAGGCGGATCCAGACATTTTTCTCTGGGGGGGGGGGGGCACGCCTGTGAAATTTTGAAATTTGAAGCGTCGATGGAAGCAATTCCGGACTATTTTCTATTGAAAAAAGTCAAAATTTAATTAAGACCTCTGGGGAGGGGGCACGTGCCCTCGTGCCCCCCTCCCCGCGCGGTTCCGCCACTATTTAGGTGACAGTTGGAACAATTTTAGGTGATCTTTATTGCTCAGTTTTATATCACCTTGTGTAAGTGACAATTGGAATAAATTTAGGTGATCTTTGGTTGCTCAGTTTTACGAGGGTAGCCCTCGAGCAATTGACACAATTGCATACGTTCAAATGGCTAAAAACATGGTTGCCAAACAGCACGATCCGCCACTGGCTAAAAATAAAATAATAATATAAAACATTATTTCCCCCATTTGGCAACATCCACTTTTAGCTTTCATCGCCCGCTCTAAGATGCAAGATGCAAGATGCACGATGCAAGTTGCAGCATCCCTCTCACCGGACGGGTAAAGTGATTTCCTTATCCATCCGTCCGTCCGCCACCGCTGTTGCTTTGAGGCGTTGAACGTTGTTGAGCTTTGAGCTCGGAGCAAGAGCGGGGGAGCCGCTCAGTCGCTCAAGGCGCGAGCCGCAAGCCGCGAGCTAGGGAGGACTGGAGATAGAGGGAGGAGTGAGGGGGAGGAAGGGAGGTGGTACGAAAAGTCAATCGTGTGAGACGTGAGCCCTCGAGCTTCGCGTCCTGTCGCACAGTGGGCATAATCAGGGGTGGCGTTGGACTTCATGCTACCGTTGTCCACGAAATAGTCTCACAATGTTAAAAAAAAAAAAAAAAACAAGCAGGGAAAATTCCAACACGCAGGTGTTGGAAAAGCGTGCCACTAAAGTCTGAACAGCTTTAATGCTTTTGCTAGCAATGATAATTCATCAAAGAGGAACCATGTGACATGGAGCTGATCTCGAGAAAATTGAGTCCAAAGTTGAAGAGCTAGCATTTAAACAAAAAACGCGGAATTACTTACGTTTTGATTTCATTCAACTACCGTGTTATGTTTTTGCATTTCAACACCGGAAAAGTGGAATTTCCTATGCAGGAAAGGTACCTACTTAATTTTTAGCGTTTAAAGTGACTTGGTTCCTTTCTTCTTTTTGTTTGGCATAATCACGAAAAACGAATCTCTAAGAGAAACCAAACGGCAGAGTTGGTTTACACTGTTGATATTTTAAAATCTGTTAATCCGGACTTAAGTCCGTTCCCAATTCTATAAAAGGAACCAAGTCGGAGTTGGTTCCTTACGTGACTCGGATTAAGGTTTAAGAAAAAGGAACCAAGTTCTCATTTTATTTCATCACATGGACAATGACTTCAATGAGGCTTCAATGAGGAAATAGTTGTTACTAGAAGAAGCACTTGTTGCTTCGAGATTGAGTATTGCTAGGTCTATCAATCAATAACTCAATTTTATCAAAAATGTCACTCAGTTCTTTTGTGACAAGTGCTGTCCAATTGAGCTGATTTGGTGAGAAATGATGAAAAAAATAAAAGATCAGATGTATCTATAAGGAGATGAGTCAAAGGCGTTCTTTTTTGTGTTCGTTTTTTGATTTTTGTTTTCAAAACTTTGGAGGGCTCTAGCTCAGAAGAGAAACATTTGCAGCACATATTCGTGTAGGAAAATAAAGCCTTATATATGTGTTGACCCCAAAAATACACTCCATAAGTTTGGCACTTAAGTTTTGAAACACCCTATATTCTTGATATTTTGCTCCCCCCCCCCCCCCGGCCACCCTTCACAGAACACAACATCTTGACCATGCAAATTTTTAAAATCACAGTTTGATTGTAGAGATATTTTCTTCCCCTCCCCCCCCCCTTTCAACGAAAAAGGGGAAAATGGATCGCCTATCTTTGATGTTCGTCGTATGCGCGTGCAGAGATTGTTCGGCTTTACGACTGCCATTTTGGCTTTCTTTATAATGCTTTTTGTGGGTTAATTAATGGATTTTATGACTATTTGATGCCGCCAATGTAATTTTCAGGCGATTTTACATAAAAATCAAAACTCTATAGCGCTGTAGCAAAAGTTTGCAACAAACCCATTGAAAGCTGAAAAGAGAAAATTATTTGATAAGGCTCGATCTTTTTTACCCACATAAAGTATAGACAATAGATTTTTCTAAATCCCTCCACCTTTTAAACGGCTTGTTCAGGGATCAAAAATGAGGTTGCGTTCTTTTGAAGTCAAAAAGTGTCATATTCGGAAAAGCCGTGATTCTAAATAATAAACAGTTTTTTTCTTCTTTTTTCCGTTTTAGGTGCTGTCAGCACTTGTTGCGATTGTCACGATGTAGATATGTAATATGTATAAATGGAACACTTGCGAATTCATGAAAAAATAATCCTTTAATATACAAAACTAACCATTTCAGGTGCCCTTTACACGTCAAGCATTCTGGGGGTATAGATTATAGTAGGTGTGGAGGTTTAAGACGTTTGTGGATTTTAATTCCCCCTCTCCCCATTTATTTTGTTGAAAAGTATCGAAAGTTTACAGTTAAAACTAAGCCTATAACGCATTGTAATATGATTTTTTTTTCTGTTGCCGTGGGTCGATATCATTTTTCGTTTTGGAAAAGCAAAGTTTCATATGGACCTATAATTTCCAAAATTTGAAGAGGCTTCCAGTAAAAAATACTGTACACGCGAGAAACTTTTTAGGATAGGTAAATAAGTTATTCCAGAGTCAATTCCAAAACCGCAGGGAGGAGGCTGTCCAGGGGTGGAAGACACGCGACAGCCCCTCTCACTTTTTAGAGCTATTAATGCGAATTTTAACCCCCTCCCTTTGTTCTGGATTTTAAAATCCTTTTTTTTAACAAAACGCCCAAAATTTCCTCAAAAATCCCTTGATTGCATAGACGCTCATTAAGGGGTTTTCAATTTGCCGATCCCCCAGAATTTCAAATGTTTCCAATGACCAAGACCTGTTTAGTGTGACGTCATGAAAATAATTGGTTCCAAAAAAAGGCTCCGTCTCACTCGCTCTCGTGGGTTTTCCCATATGAAATACGATCCAAATTTTCAAATACAAGTGCTAGTAAACAACAAGTTCTTTGCACCAGTTGTGTTTATCACACCATTGGGTTCCACGTCCCTTATAAAAATTTCCGATTGTTTCAATGAATTTTCCGATATGATATATATTCCCGCGCTTTATTTCCCATAAAAATAATCGAAATTTTATAGAGACAATCGGTATTCGTGTAGATTCATAAGACGAAACACATCTATGGTTCTATTCTTACAGTTTTAACAGCCACTTTTTTCTCAGTGATAAAATGTGAGCTCGCTACCACAAACTTTTTTAAACATCGCGCAACAATGCACAATCACAGCTATATCGAAGAAAGTCCTATGTTTTGTCCTTGTCACACTCACAGTTTCTTATAAACACAACATTCTAGGATATAGGCTCATCAGCACCATCACGACATGTGTTATACCTCGAACAAAGCTTCGATACGAAGAGAAGTTAGAATGATTGAGTGTCATGGCGGTGATACTCCCATAAGAGACCGTGAGTAAGACGAGGACAAAACGTAGAACATCTTTCGGTATAACTGTGATTGTAAATTCGCTTGTGATCTTTTAGGAATTATGTTAGAGTGAAAAATACTTTAAGGTACGTGGAATCTAATGGTGCAATAAAATTTGAGAAAACTGTGCTTTAACTAGCATGAATATGCGTTCGAAAATTTGGATCTGATTTCTTATAGGTAAATCAACGAGAGTGAGCGAGATAGAGCATTTGTTTGGAACCTATTTTGATGGTGACGTCATCACTAAACAGGTCTACTAAAGGATATGAATGAGCCCCTCTCTTTTCTATACCCCCCCCCCGCTCTTCATCAATACCTCGCCGTCACTTCTTTTCGATACCGTCGTCAAACTGATGTTGACACTTTTATGAGTCCTCAGACCCTCCGAGATCCGAGACACAAAGCCTCTCTAACACCCTCTCTCTCCCACACATTCACAAATCTCTCCGCTTAATGAACCGTGAAGAAATCTCGTGACCGGTGGAGCCCAAAACCGAGGGGCAAAGAGGGTTTCTGTGAAGGATGTTTCCACCCCCCTCCTGCCTTGGAATTTTGACTCATAGGTTGGCACAAATGACTTAGGTTGCTGGACCTGTATGGAATTCTCGTTCAAAGGAATTCGACTTTGACGCTTAATAACTTATTGAAATTAACAGGAATACCAAAACTTTTACAATTTTAAGAAAATAGACGCCGAGACCTCCTGGATTGTAGCAATAAATTAACGATTAATGAAACCAGTTTTAAGAAAACACGTTTTTAATTTTTCAAACCTTTCCCGCCAAGGTTTTGCCATAAGCAAAGCATGCAACCTATATATTAGATATGAAAATGAAAACAAAAAGCGTACCGTATATATACGGCACGCTTAAAACGATCTGCGGGTCGTTCCAGACCCCCTCCCCCCTACTTTTTTTGACCCACAAGGGTTAATTTCTTAAGAGTCAAATGGGTCTGTTGCAAACTTTTGCTACAACGATTAAGAGGGTTTATTCTCAGGCAAAATCGCCTGAAAAGTCCATTGGTGGCATCAGAAAGTCTTAAAATGCAATAATAAACTCACAAGAGGCGTTTAATGAAATCCAAGATGGCAAAGAAATATCGAGCAATTTGTATGCATGCACTACGAACATCCAAGGATAGCCAACCTCACAATATCGATCACAACCAATCACAATGTAAACAAACACATAACCTCTACCTCCAGTGAGGTTGTCAAAGTTGGCCATCCTTGGATGTTCACGATGCATGCATACAGATTGCTCGATATTTCTCCGCCATCTTGGATTTCATTAAACGCCTCTTGTGAGTTTATTATTGCATTTTATGACTTTCTGATGCCACCAATGGACTTTTCCGGCCATTATACATTAGGTTAAACACTCTTAATCGTTGTAGCAAAAGTTTGCAACAGACCCATTTATTAGTCTGGTCTATTTCACTTTGTTCCAGTATCATGCTTCCGAATAAACGCGATTCTCGATGTAGACGTTTAGAAGATAAGATTCTGTTCGGCGCCTTCAATTCATGGTTTAGGCAATTCCAACTCCGCAAAGTACGAATAGTTAACTACCTTTCCCATATAAACAGAAGAGTAGCGTTCTTTTGAGCTAACCTGGTCTGTAAAGGTTTAAAAACCAACGCAACCATAATCAAGCGCGATCCTCCAACGTCTTTCAGAGGACCGCATCAGCCGCAACACTATTTGGTCCCTCGTAAAAGTAAAACCGACATTCATGCTAATTGTTACGTTTTTTAGTTAACAAGTTTTGAAGATGATACCGGGCTGTTCCTGTTTTCAGGCTTACTACTCTTTTAGTTTATGGGCTGAAACCGGTTCAGTAAATGGTTTTAAGGATGTTTGTGCTTTCATAGGGTCACACTGCGGCTTAATTCTTCATATTTTAATGGCAAATAACAAAAACAAAACAAAAAACAAAACAAAAACAATAAAAAAACTAAAGATTTATTTTCGTTTGTTGCATTTTTTTCGGAATCGTCATTTTATTGAAAATAGCCATTCATATGCAAAAATTCGTGACACATGATGACGGTCTTAAAACAATCGGTAGAATGTACTTGAAATTACTTATAAGAAATGCTTAAGGTTTAAAAAAAAGTAACGAAGCCTCTCAAGGTGAAAACCCGTCTGGGGTCTTTGCAGAACCCCCCATCCTCCCGGGAACACGATGAAAACCTTTGAACTTCACTACTCATAAACAGCAGCAAATAGAGACCCAGCCGCATGCAATGCTTAACCCAACGTTTGTGCGTTTATATTATCTCACCAGAAGTGTTTCATCGAAATCTTCGTTTTAGGTTATTCTTTATCCTTCGATCAAAAACTGTCATTGATACATTAGAAACTGTCCCTTTAAAGGAGAGAGTTGCCAGATGACACGCGACGCCACTGCATAAGAGGTTTTAATCGTGGCTCCCAGTGGCGTCGCATGCTGTTTGGCAACAATGTATTATATCCATTTAAACTCATGTAAAAGATCGAATTCAGGAGGTGCACATTGCACGAGATAAATTCGATATATTTCACGAGTTTAAATGGAGCTGTTGCATTGTTGCCAGATGGCACGCGACGCTACTGGTGGCTCCCTCCTCTATGTCTTCAAATTACGCCCAAAAAAGGGTAGAAAGTAGAAATGTCCAATGACAAAAGGTCCAACTACAGGAACGTCCAATGTAAAAATGTCCAGTCATAAAATGTCCATGAAATTTGATCCATGGATAAAAATGTCCATACCCAATACTGTCCTATGTAAGAAACACCCGCCTTAAAAAAAGTCCACGCCATCGGCTGCAAATCTGAATTAGGTCCAATTTGAACTATTTCCGAGTCATGCAATCAAGCAATAGCCGTTCATGGGAGGCAGTGGATTATGCAGTTTTTGGGATTTTCGGGCACTTCTAGGCGTTTGTGGGTCTACCCGTCGATTTTATCAGTTGGGGGGGGGGGACCTTCTGATGAGGCTCCTAGTAATTTGAGCAAAATAAAACAATAAACCAAAAAAACAAAAATAAAAAATGTCGAAATTTTTTTTTGCTCAACTTATTAAGGGCCTCATCAGAAGGTCCTTCGCCCCTCCCCCCCACCAAAAAACCCAAAAAACTGCATAAACCCATTGTCTCCCATAAACGTGTGACCAAGTCCAACTTTGCGCCCTCTGGTATGAATCAAGCAAGTACAAACATTTATGGAAACTCATTGTTGAAGTCTCATATGTTTACTGAAGAACTACCATGGCAATCTTTGGAAGTAATAAGTTTCCGGAAAAATTTTAAACTTCTTTAAAAATAAAGCTGTCAATTGAATATGCCAGTGTTGATTTGAAAATGCCAATATTTTAGTTTCAAAAATTGATTTTGAGGATTGTTCGTTACTTCTACGTACCCTAACCCACCCCAACCTAACTTTCAGTTTCTATGACTGGACTCTTTCACATACCGGACAACAACGTTTTAGAACTTTTCTTCAGGTGGACATTTCTTACATAGGACATTATTGGGTACTGGACAGATTTGCTCATGGACCAAATTTCATGGACATTTTATGATTGGACATTTTTACATTGGGCGTTCCTGTAGTTGGACATTTTTCATTGGACATTTCCACTTACAACCCCAAAAAAGCCCTTACATGGTTATAGCTCGTTGGTAAACCACGAAGACAGCCCAACATATGCCCATCACAAAACTAAAGACAACTGTGGGCTATTGTTCTGATGAGTTGTAACTAAATGTGAGTTTTATATGTAAACAATTTATAAAGGAGCTAGGCCAACACAATATATCAATCTCCGAGACGTTCGGTGCGGCAACCATGCTTATTTATCGTTTAAACCTATGCAAAAGTATCGATATATTGGGTGTGAAATTGCACCTCGAAAAGATAGATTATCTTACATAGGTTCAAATGGAGAGAATACCTTGTTGCTACATTGCACGATCCACTACTGCTCAAAGCAAAACAAAGAAACAGAACAGCTAAACGCAGACAGAGCCTTAACCCTTGTGAGCCTAAGGGGGGGGGGGGGTAGATTTGTACCCCAGGCCAGTTTTTTTGACGCCATTTTGTCAAAACTGCTCAACATTTTTTGGGACTTCATGACATTTTAAGTTAGGATACTTAGAACACGTCCACCAAATTTCATTAATTTTTATGAATTTTTGTCGATATTATAGAAATTTAAAGTGTTGGGGAACAAATATTCCCCCCCTTCGTCATGCCAGTTTTAAGTTTGGAACCATCTATTACAGTGAATTTTACGAAAATTTTATGTAGATTAAGAATATTAAGTCAGATCATTGAAAAAAAATTGGAAATTTATCAAAAATGGAAAAATAAGATGGTACCTCATTTCATTTTTTCCATTTCTTTTATTTTGACATTTTTTTTTTAAAACTAGGTGTAAATTTGGCAACATAGCAAAAATTTACTCAAATTTCGCATAAATTACTCTCTTAGGGTACTAAGTACATAATCCATCCATTAAAGTTTCAAAATTATTGATACTGACTGTGCTGCATGAAAATATCCTTGGGGTACAAAAATACCCCCCCTTAGTCCTTTGTGTTACCGAAATACCTCAGGCTCACAAGGGTTAATCAGATGTTAATGTATGGAAAAACTGGATGTATGCAAAAATCAATTTTTTGAAGATTTATATTTTTAAAAAATTGAGTTTTAATTTTGGGAGATTGATATTGTTGTGTTGGCCTGGTTTCCATAAGAATTGTTTACGTGAATGTATTGATTTATGGCGATTTAGTTTTTACTTCTTCCAATACTACATTCAGTGGCGTCGCGTGCCATCTGGCAACAATGCAACTGCTCCACTTAAACTCATTAAATATATCGAATTTTCCTTGTGCACTGTGCACCCCCTGAATTCAGTCTTTAACATGAGTTTAAATGGATGGAATACATTGTTGCCAAATTACACGCGACGCCACTGACTACATTTGAGCTAAAAAATAAATGGAACCTGTCGTAAACTGTGCGCTGAACATTTATTTGTGTCTCTTCTCTTAAAGTCGTATAAATGCCCAATTTCAAATCGGTGATTTCAAAAATTGCTCTATCGACCTCTATATCCATCAAATAAACTGTAGCTGCTAAATGGTTATCGCACCAAGTTAAATCACCTTGAGCGCTGATTAGTAATAATTACAAAGCCGAATCTGCCGAATTGATTTCAAACGTTTACGGCACAATGACGACGCGTCAAATAGGAAACCATTGAATTCGAAGAGCTCTAATTTTGAAGAACAATTCGATCCTGTAATCAGCGCTTTTACTGCTAAATTTCAGAAACCGCATAAATAGCTCTTTGTTCTCAGAGGCGGATGCGACGTTCTTTCATAGCACGGCAGATTGGCTCGAGTTCATCCCTAGTTAAATATCTCTATGCTCCAATGTAAAGTTATCTCCGGTTGGTGCCACCCAACTCAGGTGCTCCCTACACTACACCCATCAACATACAGGCGTAATGGGGCGTAGTTTTTTGAAAGTCACGCTGAAACAGATAACCTAGTGGTCTGGCGAACATCCAAACGGTCGTATCGCCGTGGAACTTTGCACGTCTGTGCAAGAAACAGACAAAAGCTTAGCCAGGCGAGGGCGGGGCCGAGGGAGGTTTAGGTGTCTTCCGCATTTGATTTTCTTTTTCCGAGGCAGAAAAAATGTCATCGATGCACACCGACCTCACCTGAAGAGGGTTTGGAGGGGTTGGAAAGCATCGTTTTCAGTGCATTCGAAACTAATTGCTCGCAGAAACGGATCTTAGGA
The DNA here is from genome assembly GCA_011764245.1 of Trialeurodes vaporariorum. Classification (NCBI taxonomy): domain Eukaryota; kingdom Metazoa; phylum Arthropoda; class Insecta; order Hemiptera; family Aleyrodidae; genus Trialeurodes; species Trialeurodes vaporariorum. The sequence continues at coordinate 56,655,004 of VMOF01000001.1, forward strand.
ATTTACCATTTCACTTTTCACTAATTTGAACACATAAGATAGAAAATAATAGTAAAGAAAGTCATCTTGTAACTTGCGTTCTTATCTCTGTCCTCTTCTGCATAGGGTGTCCCAAAAGTACCGAGATTAATTTGAACACATATGATAGAAAATAATAGTAAAGAAAGTCATCTTGTGACTTGCGTTCTTGCCTCTGTCCTCTTCTACATAGGGTGTCCCAAAAGTACCGAGACTAATTTGAACACATATGATAGAAAATAATAGTAAAGAAAGTCATCTTGTGACTTGCGTTCTTATCTCTGTCCTCTTCTACATAGGGTGTCCCAAAAGTACCGAGACTAATTTGAACACATAATGATAGAAAATAATAGTAAAGAAGGTCATCTTGTGACTTGCGTTCTTGCCTCTGTCCTCTTCTACATAGGGTGTCCCAAAAGTACCGAGACTAATTTGAACACATAATGATAGAAAATAATAGTAAAGAAGGTCATCTTGTGACTTGCGTTCTTGCCTCTGTCCTCTTCTACATAGGATGTCCCAAAAGTACCAAGACTGTGATGCTGCAGGGGGGGGGAGATTGGTAGAATCTGCCATCTGCGCTGATTTTGAAGTCAGCTATCAAGTAGATAGTAAATTTCACGTACATTATGGTAAATTAAGTTAACTTGTTGGTACATTTTACCATCATTTAGTGAAATTTACCATACTTGATAGCTGACTCCGAGGTCAACTGTGCAGATGGTGAATTCTACCAGTTATTTTCTTCCGCGTATAACTTCAAAGCTAAACACGCTATAGCTTTCGATCTGATATTGGCCAAGTTTGAAAGCTCAACTCATTTTCTATCGATTGAGTTCAAGATAAGCACATTTGATCCAAAATCAACGCGAAGTAAGGGTAGTTTAAAAAAGAAAAATGTTGACACTCTACGGGATATTTTCGCATATATTTTTTTTGCAGAAAAAAACGAAGCACTAAACTGACCTTTCTCAATCTCATAGCACTACTTGGAAATACCAAAAATATTATTTAGAACCATTACTTACTATCGTCGTCCAACTCAAGATGAGACTGATAATGCTCACCATCTGATCGCACCGACGTCTGATCAACAGCATCTGATCTCAAAAAGTGGGCAGTTTTCGCTGGTATAGGTTACGAAATTCACACGAACGCGCGCATTCAACGCAGGTCCTTCAAAAGAACTTAGGTGAAAATCAAATAACCCATTTTGTCATTTATATTGAAGTTTTGAGATAGAAAAAAATCAGCATCATATTCATATTCATTATCATAATCTCTCTAAGCTAATTTTTGGAAATTTGTGAAGGGGGGGGGGGAGGATGGGTCGGACCGTTGACTCCTAAAATAATTAATGGAGAAAAAAAGAAATTATTTTTAATAATTATTTAGAAATTATTGAATTAATTATTTGATCATTATAAAATTGAAGGTTTTAAAAAATATTATAATAAAATTATTTAGTTATTTAACTTAATTATTTAAAATATTTTTTCATACTTATACAATTAAAAGAAACAATAAAACTCTAAGTCGCTCATTAAGCCAAATCATTTAAGTTGTTTAGGTTGTTTGTTAATACAGATCTTATATAGATAAGATCCATGGTGTCCAAACGGGCCAAGGCACCAGCACCTTTGCTCTCATGTATGTCAGCAAGTACTTTCATTTCGTTAATGGAAAACTCCAACTTTCAGACCCTTGCAGCTGCCTAATCCAGAGACAAATAGAGACCCAGCACAAAGCTTGCGACAGGTGTCCACTTTCTGGGGTTCAATTTTGGTCGGAGCTCATCGGAACAACAGCCAACTATTGCCTAATGTTGACTGATGAGCGTGTGTTTTGCATTCGACGAGCAAAACGTGTTTCCGTTTCCGGGACGGCGAGCCAATCACAGCCTTTTGTTGAGCTTCACCGTTTAACATTAGGCAATGTTTATCGTTGCAGCCGGTGACTCCCGAACAAAACTGTGACCGCTAAACTTGCCTCACTTTTCTAACACGGGAAGCATACGGTGTGGTGGGCCTCTATTTGTCTCTGGCCTGATCGCTTGAAATATCGATCGAAGGAATATTCACAAGGCATAAATACCTGAATGGGTTTTAATGACAACCTCTGAATTTTTGTCCGCCAATTCCGTTAAATTTACCCACCGAGCGTCTTTCAAGAGCGCTCTTCTTCGCCCGACTCACAAGTCTCCGTTAATTGCGTTCTCGGCTCTTGTTTACATCCTGACTCGTCATTCCCTCTCCCTTCGTCCCTCCACCGCGCGCGTCACTCCAACACTCCTACCCCCGCCAGCTACCCTTCAACACCCACCCCCTCACCCACTTCCCTCTCCGCAGCTTCTTCTCCCCGACGCTTGTCACCAACAACATTTCCGCCATCTTCCACCCCCCCCCCCCCCTCCGCTCACCGTCTATTGCACTCTCACCGTCCATTTTACAGCGCGGCACTTATATATGCTTTTGTTCCATAATCCGTTGCCGAGGTTAAGGGTTAAACGTTCCGCTTTGAGAATCTTCGCTCTTTCTCCTCTGGTACTGTTCCAGTGCAGCTCGGTGTCTTATTCGTCAGGTTCATTCTTTTTACGGCCAAGCGCCGCACTTCTCCGGGTCGTTTAACACTAGAATCGCTGGTACTACCTCACTACGTAGAACCACTAAATGGGTCAATTTGACCCACATGCGATTGATGCGTTATTCGTGAGCTTTAGTCCGTTTCATTTAAATAGAAGCTTGAGCTCGGCTCTTTCCCCTACGATTTTTATCCTCTCTCTCGTACCTGTGATGACTCGAGACCTGCCCCATCGGTCGGGGATTCCGTCCGTCACAATGGACAGTCAGCTATCCAAAGGACAGTCCATTGTGACGGACGGAATCCCCGACCGATGGGGCAGGTCTCGAGTCATCACAGGTACGAGAGTGAGGGTAAAACCCGTAGGGGAAAGAGTCGAGCTCAAGCTTCTATTTACATGAAACGGACTATAGTATTTTATACTTATTCGATATTGATGAAGCCTATCATTCTCACTCCGAGTAACACAATGGAGCTGTTTCGAACTTTTGCTACAGGCCATGGGCGCCCACGGGGGGGCAAGGGGGGCAAGGGGGGCACTCCCCCCCCCCCCTGGAATTTAAAACAGTCAAAATTTCACGAAGAAAAATGAAAGGACCAAAAGAAAATGAAATGTGAATCTAAGGAGTAATATAGTTGACGAACTTTATTATTAGTTTATGTTGTAATTTTAACTCACTTTTTGCAAGGAATAGTAGAATTATACATTTACTTACCATTATTATCATCTGTTGTCCGTTTTTCACAATATCAAACACGTCAAGATTATTATTATTATTTGGAAACACCTAAAATGGCTTCACAATAGTACACTATTTGTATATGGGGGAAAAAAAAGTATTCCCTGTTTCCTCGGGGGGGGGGGGGGGGATCCCCCTGACCTTCCATTGGGGTTCAACAATTTTGCCCCCCCTTGAAAATTTTTCTGCGGGCGCCCATGCTACAGGCTCATTGAACCCTTTAAGGACCAGGTTAGTTAAAGAGAACACTCCTCCGTTTCTACGGGGAAGGTAGTTAACTGTTTGTACTCGATGGAGTTGGAATTGCCTATACGATGAATTCAAGGCGCCGGACGAGACCTTATCTATTATAAGTGGCGATAGCCACCCCGGTCAAGTTTAAAACCCCAGAAGCAGTTGGCTAGCGGGACCACTTATATTTTTTACGAACATCGCGAAAAAGGCTCTGAGCAGGATTTCTCGCATGTTCGGTTAAATACCGCTTATACCGTCGCTCAAAACCCCATAACCCCCTATATGGCCAGAACGGGCCCAAAAAGATCTATCAGATGGTATGAATTGATTTTTGATTCATGGTTCAAGCAAAAATAAATCTTTAGAAAACCGTCTTTTTTACGGTTCAATTTTGAATCGACCGCCAAAACCAATTATTCAATAAGTCACTCCACAGAGTAAACGCCTACACAAAACCCTAGATAACCATATATTGATAGATTCAGAATGACTGGGAGATGATACTTCCGAAGAGTTTAACTTATTTCATTCACTTGTAAGGAAATAAACTCGAAAATAAGCATGGGCCAATCAGACCACCCTTCAGTGTTGCCACAGACCGAAACCTGAAACAAGTCCACACCATCACCGCTTGACACCAGGGACAAATCAAATCACAATAATCACATAACAGCAACACTGCATAACATCAACAACGGCTAAGTATCTTTATTCTGACATTTCACCCACGGTTTTCGTTCGAGTTTTAACAATTTTATTAATGACTGTCAAATGGGCCAAAGTAACTTAAATGGCTAAAACACTAATAGCGATTTATTCGCAGTATCAATAACCATCCTGTTTATCAACGGATGTGACTGAAAATTTATGATGGAGGGTTTTCGCGGTTGAGAAAACCGAATCTGAGGTCCGTTTTTACCCATTTTTAAATCCAAGATGGCGGCCAAATAGCGATTTATTGGCAGTCTCAATAACCGTCCTGTTTATCAACGGAATTAAATGAAATTTCGAGTACGGGGGTTTTCGCGGTCGAGAAAACCGAATCTGAGGTCCGTTTTACCTAATTATCAAATCCAAGATGGCGGCCAAATAGCGACCAACGGCAGTCTTAATAACCATCCTGTTTATCAACGGATTTGACTGAAATTTTGGGTCCGGGGGTTTTCGCGGTCGAGAAAACCGAATCTGAGGTCCGTTTTAAACCATTTTCAAATCCAAGATGGCGGCCAAATAGCGATTTATTGGCAATCTCAAAAACCATCCTATTTATCAACGGATTTGACTGAAATTTTGGTCCCGGGGGTTTTCGCGGTCCAGAAAACCGAATCTGAGGTCCGTTTTACCTATTTATCAAATCCAAGATGGTGGCCAAATAGCAATTTATTGGCAATCTCAATAAGCATCCTGTTTATCAACGGATTTGACTGAAATTTTGGGTCCGGGGATTTTCGCGGTCGAGAAAACCGAATCTGAGAGCTGTTTTAACTCATTTTCAAATCCAAGATGGCGGCAGAATAGTGATTTATTGGCAGTTTCAATAACCATCCTGTTTATCAACGGATTTGTCTGAAATTTTGGGTCCGGGGGTTTTCGCGGTCGAGAAAACCGAATCTGAGGTCCGTATTACCTAATTATCAAATCCAAGATGGCGGCCAAATAGCAATTTATTGGCAATCTCAATAAGCATCCTGTTTATCAACGGATTTGACTGAAATTTTGGGTCCGGGGATTTTCGCGGTCGAGAAAACCGAATCTGAGAGCTGTTTTAACTCATTTTCAAATCCAAGATGGCGGCAGAATAGTGATTTATTGGCAGTCTCAATAACCATCCTGTTTATCAACGGATTTAAGTGAAAATTAGTTTCCAGGGGTTTTCGCGGTCGAGAAAACCGAATCTGAGAGCTGTTTTAACTCATTTTCAAATCCAAGATGGCGGCAGAATAGTGATTTATTGGCAGTCTCAATAACCATCCTGTTTATCAACGGATTTAAGTAAAAATTAGTTTCCAGGGGTTTTCGCGGTCGAGAAAACCGAATCTGAGGTCCAATTTTAATAATTTTCAAATCCAACATGGCGGCCAAATAGCGATCATCGACAGTCCCAAACTGTGGCCGTTAGAGGTCCCATAGGATCTATTAATCAACTTGGGTGGATCCGTAATTGTTTTAGTAAGTACCAAAAAGCTATAGCTACCGCCTCAAACCGCAGTGCAATCCAGCGATTCTACTTCGAGATATCGATTTTTCAAAGGCGCGCGGTCTTGCCAGATCGAACGTGAATAAGCACTGGTTTCACTGAAATCCGCTAATGTCGACTTCTATGGACTTAGCATGCGCCATGAGAAGTTGGGTATGATTTTTTTTTATTTTGATGAAGGTCTTCAAGTGGCCTGAGGAGTCTCGGACCGAAAAGGTCCATCCCAGGGGGGCCTTGGCCCCAAATCGGGGGGCATCGATGCCAAGTTGCACGCGCCGCCTCTGACTCTGTCGTTGCACAAAGAATGCCGTGAAAAAAAAAACAAAACAAAACAAAACCTTTGACTACAAAATCAGCTTGATATGTCACAAAAAATCCAAAACCCTCTGGGTTTAAAAAAAAAAAAAAAAGCCGGTCTAGTTTAAAAGAACTTTTTCTTAGGGATTGATACAAAAAAAAACAAAAAAAAAACAAAAAAAAACTAAAAAACAAAAATCTGCTCCTAAATCTGATTTAAAAAAAAAAAAAAAAAAAAATGCTAATGATATATGCTGCGATCAAGTCTCAGGTTCTGTTTCATCTTTCTTCAATATTTCTTGTGACCACAGGTGTCATTTTGGGCTTTACATTGCGTTTTACCGTCCAAACATTGAAGATCGGTCGTGTGTGTGTGTGTGGGGGGGGGGGGGGTCTGCCAATATTAATCGCTGAAATACGTTTGATATCCGATGCGATCAAGTCCCAAGTGCACTCTCTTCCTACCACTTTAATCTAAGGTGCCCTTTAATAATGGGGGGAAAAAAACTTGAGCCGGCAATTTTTTTGCTTCCTTCGTCTATCCCGTTTCAATTTCACATCGTATCGTCGACCCGTGATTCATCAAATGAAAAGGTGGACAAAGATTTTACCAGTCTACTCAACAATTTGTAATAACTGTAACATATTATGGCTTTAAAGAAAACGAGTGGAAGATGGCCTACCTATAAGAAACCGTTGATGAACAGAGGATATGCTATCGCCAGTATAATGGTCCATACTGGTCCACAACCAATTCTCCATGTAGTATGGATGTATGGCTATATCGGAGTGACGCTTACTGGAGTATTGGTTATGAACCATTTAAACATCACGGTTATGACTCAAATGGTACAATGAATATCCTTGAGTACCATAAATTCTTGTAATAAACTTAATTAAGAGCACCTTGAACCAAAATAGGCAAAAATGAACATTTTGATACCCTAAATGGTCCTACTTCTCTCGTGAACAGAAAAATGTTATATGGTCAACGATCATACTTAGCATTCACTTGAATCTACTTTTACTTAATTAATTAATTTGCATCGGGAAAACGCAGTTTAACATTCCTCCGTAGATCAGCGCTGGTATCAGCAAAGAAATAGGAGCAAAAAAATTGCCGGCTCAAGTTTTTTTTCCCCCATTATTAAAGGGCACCTTAGATTAAAGTGGTAGGAAGAGAGTGCACTTGGGACTTGATCGCATCGGATATCAAACGTATTTCAGCGATTAATATTGGCAGACCCCCCCCCCCCCACACACACACACACGACCGATCTTCAATGTTTGGACGGTAAAACGCAATGTAAAGCCCAAAATGACACCTGTGGTCACAAGAAATATTGAAGAAAGATGAAACAGAACCTGAGACTTGATCGCAGCATATATCATTAGCATTTTTTTTTTTTTTTTTTTTTTTAATCAGATTTAGGAGCAGATTTTTGTTTTTTAGTTTTTTTTTGTTTTTTTTTTTGTTTTTTTTTGTATCAATCCCTAAGAAAAAGTTCTTTTAAACTAGACCGGCTTTTTTTTTTTTTAAACCCAGAGGGTTTTGGATTTTTTGTGACATTGTAATGTTTTCATCTAGATTTGCTTTTATCTGAAATGAAGACTGAATCAATGTGAAATAGACTACAGGAGAAAAACAAGTATACTCGGGCTTGACCCATAATTAAGGGGTTAATAATTGATTGGCGAAACCTAGTAAAAATAACGATTAGTGCTCTAAAGAATTACGAAATCCACTTCCAAACTCATAAAATGCTTTCAAACGGGAGACCGTAATGACGGTGATTATAGCCTAAATCTTCTTATGGCAAATGTGTATGATTCTTCTTCTTCTTGTGTGGTGTCCCGAGAACACCATTGTGAGGATGGAGCTTATTGAGATAGGGAAACCCAATGTAATCGGCGGTAACTGTCGCCATTAAGGTCTCCCGTTTGAAAGCATTTTATATGAGTTTGAGAGTGAATTTCGTGATTGTTTAGTGCGCTAATCGATATTTTTAAGGGGGTTTACCCCCATTATAAGCTATTAATAAGCCTGTAGCTAAAGTTTGCAACAGCTCCATTTCTTTTGACTCGTGACAGTCGTTCCGGGTCTAGGGAAGGGGATAACCCCACCCTCTCCCTAAAGTACCCATAATGGAGTTTATAAATAAAATATATGGTACCGATCTACCTAAAATGTCTTCTTTTCATCTGACGTTGAGCTTTTAAGGCTTTAAAATATCAACTCATTGTCAGACATACCTTAATTCAAAAATCAATGAGGGGAGGGAGGTTTACGTGAAGCCTTCTGAATGATGCATGGTCTCCAAAATAAAAATTATTAAATCTTACTCGCGAACATCCCTTGGAACTTCCTTTGGAAATTTCACACCGTTTTGGTTCAAGGTGTTTCAGAATTGTGCATTAAATATCTATAGGATTGTTCAAGTTTGAGTCAATTCAAGTATAGATCTCAATTGAAGTCTGTAAAGTGTAAACTGCAACCGAAGAACCTTCGAAATTCATTTAAAAGGCGTACATGCCTTTTTTCAGAAAATACCTATATATGAATGTGCGTAGAATAATATCAAAAATAATAGAATACGCGTAGAATTCGGGCGAATTAAGTGAAACTTTGTGTTATTTTTGAAATCAGCGCCCCAAATTCTATTGAGTGGCATAATTGTAATAAAACAGGTCAGAAAAATCATCAAAAATATTGAAATTTTGTCTAAAAGAACACTGATGTTTGGTACTTGTCGTGGACACTTACCTCGCTGATGAGGCCTTACTTTGTAGGAACCGTTGGACGTTGTTTTGTTGTGATCCCGCGAAAAAATAATAATTAAAAAAGTTGCCAGTGTGGGATTTTATGAGCCAGCTATAGGCAGTGCAAGGTCTCTGTTGTCTCTGGTTTGTCACCTGTTTTCACCAGGGATCACCAAAAAAATATGACACTTCTCCATGGTGGATGCAACTGTTGACTGTTGAGCAATCAGATGACTTCGTCGAGGATATATGGTGAGCCTGGGAAGTACTGCTATAGTTTGCCTCGTGGATCTTGCTATGCACTCCGTCTATATGATATAACGTCTTTGAATTCTAAAATAGCAACGTTATGATTTCATAATGATTTGTCTTCTCCTCACAGCTCACACGTCAAGTATTTATTTTGGTTCGCGAAGACTTAACATACTTACATTTTTAACGGGTATACCAAGGACGATGCACGCTCTGAAAAAAAAAAGAGAAAGAAAAAAAAACTGGTTAGTTTCAGTGAAACGTAAAATGATAAACTCTCGGTTAGTTTTGTTTTTTCTTTCTCTCTCTTTTTGTGCAGCTAACAAAAAGAGCCCGAGTTCGCGTATCTTGAAAAATCACATTTCTTTAACACGACTCCAACCCCAATAGAAGCTGCCGACCCTTCGCGAGTGGGGGTGAAAAAAGTAGAGTAAAAAACAGCATCGCTACAGGTGCTCCGCTCACTTAAAGGTGGTTCTACGAATAAAAAGAGAAACTTTTTCATTCGACTCTCGGAGGAGATAGAAAGCGGTCCGAAGTTTTGTGGATAAAGGCACGCTGTAGGTACCAATTTTTGTGTTTTCTTATCGTGTTACCAGTATTACGTTATTTTACCCGCATAAAATTTAAGTGTAAAGAAGTTGCCGAGGTAAAATCGAGAGAAGGTGGGATTCGAATCTGAATTACAATTTTTTTTCCCTCTCCTGAAGTGAAAAAACGTTGTCAGATCATCGACAGCAATCTATGAGCTGTATACCGTTTAGCGATCGGAAAATTCTCCTTGAGATGACATTAGCTTGAGGCATCCTTAACCCTTAACTGCAGATGAGCGCAGATCTGGAACAATCACTTTGAAGCCTTATCTAAAAGTAGGGGACTTGAGTTGTACTGTCGCTGCATGATGGGTCACATGTGGAACAGATACTAAACGAGCAAGAATTGTCGTTTTTTTCCTGGAGCGCGCAGCACAGGATAGAGAACGTGCAGAGTGGTTGAAAATAGCTCACTGAAAATCTGATAGAGATTTTCCGATTTTCATTGTTATGTTTGGGAGTAACGCAGGGGTACCATATACAAAAAAAAAAACAACTGTTGAAACTTACTGACTTATTTCTTACTACTTTAATTTTTTTTTTTTTTTTTTTTAGCCTGAAAACTTTATTTTCAGTTGAATGGATACCTAAATGTTGGTAAGGCCATATTTAAAGCAATTAGTATTCAAGCTCTTTACCATTGAAATATAATGGAAATAATTTTTTCACTATTTTTTTTCTGTCTCAAGGATCAAAATCGTACTGAAAAAAAAAAAAAAAAATTATTTTATTGAAAAAAAAAAAAAATCATGCAGTAAAGGGTTAACATTTTTCCTTACTTAACCCTTCCGATTCCGATACCACGCTCGAGTGTATTCGTTCTTATAACTAAACCTGTCCCACCCAATTTCAATTTCTTACTGACCGTATAAAAGATAATCGAAACGTTTGACTTTGGACAAATAGAGTTTTGTGTCCAGCGCCTTCAACTAGGTGGGTAGGCAAAATCAACACCACGGCGTAGGAATAGTTGACTATCCACGAAATGTGAGAAATCTAGCATTGATTTCCTACATTAGCCTGGTCGCTAAAGGGTTTGGACTTGATATATGTAATGAAACAGAGAGAGTAGCTCATCAGTTAATAAAGTAAAGACACGTTTTAAAGACACTTTTTAAAGGCAGATCGTTTGCTGAATTTGTGTTTTTAAATTAAAATCCTAAATCTTATTCTTGTTGTTATGAAATTCACGAGGACTTGGGTGCAATTGTAACCTACAAATGCATAAAAAAATCTGATATACTAATTGAGTCAGTCAGCGTTTTCTGTGGAACTGATAACTATCAAGCATTTTCTAAGTCGTATAATTCATAGCTGTATGACTCTCTCCTTTTCCAACACATATATTCAAGCATGCGAGAAAAGATAGACAGAGAGAAAAATTCGGGGAACTGCCTTTGGAAGTGTATGCCTTCTGTTTACTGAATGTGTACGTCACGTGTCAACTCTTTCATCAAGGATACCAATCGTCAATCGCATGCCATTGGCTCTCGACGCACAGGGGGCCGATAAACTTCCCAAGATAAAAAAAAAAAAAAAAAAAAAAAAAAAAAAAAAAAAAAAAACCATTCATCGGTGACCGATGAATAGTTTCCCAAAAAGTGGAAGGCATATGCGGGACTCGAACCGAAGTCCGCACACTGCCGAGTCAAGCCCCGTACCGGTCACTGCGCCAGCCGAACAATTGATTCTAGGAATAGAATAATTGGGTATATGACGGCGACTCAATGGGCCAGCTAATTTTTGTCTCAACGACATTGGTGGATCCAGCAATTTGGCAACCATGAATTCATCCCATTTGAACATATGAGAAACAATCGATTCTTGAGAGGGCCATGGCCCTGTTGCTAATCGATTGTTTCTCATGCATTCAAATAGGAATATTACACACTTGTCAGATTGCTGGATCCGCCTTTGCTCAACGAATGCTTCGAGTGCGACTCAACTCAAGTGAGATATACTTCAATGGTAAGACATTAAAGGACTAAATAAAAACAATAGAAGTATCAAATGACTTCAAATAAAAAAAAAAAAAATTATGCAGATCTGAGTGTCTATAAGAAATTTGCACCAACATTCCCTCAAAACACACAGTTTGACTGACACGAGCAATGGAGTCTTGATGAAAATCCTGGAATCAGTGGCGTCACGTGCGATTTGGCAACAATGTATTCTATCCATTTAAAGTCATGCAAAAGATCGAATTCAGGGGGATCACAGTGCACGAGGAAAATTCGATATATTTAATGAGTTTAAATGGAGCAGTTGCATTGTTGCCAGATGGCACGCGACGCCACTGCCTGGAATCCAGGTCACCCTTGCTCCCATCTGACTTACATTGCCAGAAGAGAGTGCCTCTACATCGTCATATATTTATACATAGTATGCCGCGAAACGAAGGGAAGAAGCTTATTGTCATACTACAAATGGCACGCTTAAAAGGTCATAACATGCCAAGCAACCCCATTTTGACCCCAAGGACCGTCCATGTTTGCCTTTATGTGCATAAGTAAGTATACTTATTACAATTCCAACTTTTGCAAAAAATAAATCTTGTTATAAATTTCTCGGTAGGATCTTTTGAAATATAGTTTTGACGATGGCGTTTCCAGCAACGCTATTTCGGGAGACTTCTCTAAATTCGACAGTTATAAGAGTGACAGTCTCATTTACGTATAACGAGCATCTACTACGTGTTGTGAGAGCCAATTTTATTTTTAAAGCAGTAAAACTTCCCTTGAGGGTATACGTTTTCTGAATCGACAGTGCTTGTATTATACTAACTGTGCAATGTTGTATCCATTTGGCGTTTAACTGAAAACACAGTTGATGGTTATCGAAAATATTATCTCAACGGTACCTATTAAAGTTTGTTCGAATTTCGTAATTTTTCCAATGCACACCTTTGCCAAGTAGACAACACCGAACTTGAGAGAAGTCAGTTCAACACGGCACGGAATTTATTACTTTAAGTCAGTCCACACGTAGGTTGTGGTTGTGGCGAGTCCTTGACGGAGGGGGGGGGGGGAGAAAAATTACTGACGCTAACCGCCGCACAACGGTGCCCAATCGATCTAAAAGTGGCGAGGATTTCTGGTTATAGGAGTATTTGTCCAGTATAAGTCTCGTCCATGTCGCAATCGGTCCAAAATATTAGTTCCAATAACTAATGTCCAGCGCATTTTAAACCAACTTTTTGGGCCCAGTGGGTCTGTTTGCAAACTTTTGCTACAACGCCATAGAGTGATCAACCTCATGTGAAATCGCATTGAAAGTCCATTGGTGGCAGCAGAAAGTCATCAAATTCAATAAAAAACTCACCAGAGGCATTTAACCAGGGCTGCCATTTTGCGTATAATCAATGCTATTTTTCAATTCACCGATGATTCCATCGGTTGTGAAAAGATTACGCAGTTGAGTGCAGTGCATGCCTGTAATAAACTAAAATACTTGCACCTGTAATCTTCCCTCAACCGGTGGAGTCGTAAAAAAAACTTGCGGATATTTTAATTAATCAACGGAGTTTCCACCGATTAAGGAAATATTACAGATCAGAGTATTTTAGTGCATTACAGCCATGAACTGAACTGAACTGTGTAATCTTTTCTCACTCGGTGGAATCATCGTGAATTGAAAAATAGAACTGATTATACGCAAAACGGCAGCCCTGCGTTTAACCCTTTGAGGGTTTTTTCTCATAAATAATTGTTTGTTTGATTGATTCTGACTTATAGTTGTCATTGTTTGGCCCTTTAAAATTAATTTAAACCTGATTTTCGAAAAAATATGGTAACAAAATTTTCTAGCCCTTTGTGGGGCGGTGGATAGTTACACTAGCCACCTGTTTTCTCCTATACTAGTATATGGAATTGTATGAAAATTTTTTTGGGGTCTATTTATACCCTAAGGAACCTAGAAATGCAAAAAAAAATTGGAAAAAAATTATTTTCCTTAAGGGGGTATACCACCCAAATTAAAAAAAATCGTTCCTGATGACTTAGAGCCCTCAATTTTTTTTGGTAACACATACTGATGTAAATTAGAGATCCTGAAATTTTTGTGAAGCTGGTTGCATACCTGCCCCTTAAAAAAAAATATTTCCTGAAAAAACGTTGACAACTTTCAAACAGCTTTTTTAGAGTTAGAATTGCTCAATCACCTTGGTCTTGGTCTCAAATGAAAGGTATCAGTGTCCTCTAGGGTCTCTTGTATGGACTGTTTTTTTTTTGTCGAGAGGAAGTATTCTTTTCTTAATGTTTCTTCGATGTGACATTTTTTTCATGTTTTTTTTTTTTTTTTTAAACATTAATAGATATTTGAGATGTTAGGTTGAGGGCAAATCCATACAACAGTACCTAGAACATAAAATTTTGCACATTTTAAAAAAAAACTGAAGTCTCTAGCTATCATAGTACTCGAGAAAAGCTGTTTTGAAGTTGAAAAAACAAGCGAAAAATTGATTGAAAAATCCGAACCTTTTTCCAAAAAAATTTCCAATTTTCTCAATTTCGCAATGTTGACTCATAAACTTTAAAATTAATTTAAAAATACTTTCCGACCTCCTAAAAATTAAAAAAAAATATCCTCGTATTCCCTGAATTGTCCTCTACAAAATTGGTGGGGGAAAAAAAATAAAAAAAATCGAAAAATTAGGGTGGTATACCCCCTTAATTTGCCCCTCAAAGAGTTAACTGAAATCCGAGATGGCGGTAGAATATCGAGCAATCTGTATGCAAGCACCATGAACATCTAACTTGGCCAATCTTACAAAATGGATCACAACGCAAACAAACTCATAACCTGCGATGCTGTGCGGTTGCGTTTGCCATCATGGATGTTCACGGTGCGTGCACACAGGTTGCTCGATATTTTACTTCCATCTTGAGTTTCAGTTAAACGCCTCTTGTGAGTTTAACACTGCATTTTATGACTTTCTGATACCACCAATGGACTTTTCACGTGATTTTACCCTGACTTAAGATTTAACTCTCAATATTGCTGTAGCAAAAGTTTGCAATTGACCCATTTTAAGTATACTTGTCAAAAAGAAAAATGTTTGGCCACTCGTCAATGAATGGTTCAAAATTAAAAATTTTTAATGGCTAGTTTATGCCCAAAGACAGAAATGGAAATATATTCCACAAGTATTAAGGTGAGCAGGTGAGCAATTACAGAAAAACTATTGCAGCACAGTTTTGTTTTGTTTTTCATATTGAAAATTCTCATAATTTTTGTTTGGACCATATGCTGAGCTAAGCTGTGGCACCCAACCAAGTTTCATCGATAAAATTAATTCAGATTCAAAATCGTATTATAAACATGTATTAAATATTTATCCAACTTGGTTATGGGCATCCGCATGAACTCGCAAAAAAGATTGTAAAAACTGCCTCTACTGATAGACCTCTATTCAATTGGACTAAAATGCAAAATGGACATTTAATATTGAATACAATTTTGGTGAAAAAGATAGGATGAAAGAAATAATTGAACGGTCCTATTGTATAATTGAGCAAATGTGAACTAGGCGAAAGTCGTTGAATGGACGTTCTTGAAACCGGATTTTTAATCGACGTCTAAATTAACTCACTTGAAGCTCTGTGGTGAATGATTTTACATAATTTAAAGTTATTTTGCTATGTATTGGTCATAGTTTTGATTTTCATCCGTAAACATGTGTCCGAAAGAGTCTATGGTCCGATCCACCGTGTGGGAGGAGTCAGGACCATATTCCATGCTCCAAGTCCAAGGTAACGATTTTTGAGTCGGGTTCCCTTATCAACCTGAAGACCAATTTTTTTAAAAAAAATAAAAAAATATTTTTTCCTTTCTTTCCCTGAAAGAGGGTTTGCCAATCAGTGGCGTAACTAGAAAGTATACCTTTCTCACTTTGTTCATTAAAATGTGTAAGTTAGAAAAGGATAGGAAAGGGGGATCAATCCTCTCTTCCTATCCTTTTTCTACCTGTACATTCGGATGAATGAAAAGAGAGATGGAATGATTTCTAGTTATGCTACTGTTGCCAATCTAGGTTTTGTAATCAGTGGCGTCGCGTGCCATCTGGCAACAATGCTACTCATCCATTTAAGTTCATTAAATATATCGAATTTTCCTTGTGCACTGTGCACCCCCTGAATTCGACCTTTTATATGAGTTTAAATGGATAGCATGCTGTGTTGCCAAACTGCACGCATTGCCACTGTTAGTAATAAAAAGTTACGGCCGATTGAAATTTAGGAGTTGTTTGGTTTCCCAGTGAGGCGCCCTAATTTTGACTCGATCTTGTTGAAATGATGGTAACCTCATGTTCTGAAACACCCAGTACATTGCAGGAGCAAAAGTTTCCAAACGACCCATTGAAATAATTAGCGGAACGTGCTCCACAAATACACCTAACACGAACTTAAAAGAACTTCGGCTGAATGGCAAATCCTTGCCGCGCCATAGGGTTTTAAAGTTGAACTTTGTTGAACGTGTGAATCATAGCCACTCTCTTGAACTTGGAGTTCAATTTTCTGATTGTTCGTGTTTCACTTTCTTCCTTTAACTTTCCCCTAAGCTCTCTCACACAATGGCGTGTTAGTTAAATAAGGCCTCCTCCACGCTCAGCTTGAGGATTGACTAATTATAACCGCGAGTCTCACCGGAAACATCTGAAGAGACCGGGAGAAAAATGGGAGAAAATAGAGGAAAGTCCATCGCCCAGTGGCGGTCCTTGTATTTTGACAACAGCGGTTTTCTTCGATTTGAATCAATGTACAACAAGCACAAGCACTGCCTCAATCTTGTATCGATCTTTTAACATAGAGTCTAATGGATAAAATACATTGTTGCAAAACTGCACAAGCCACCACTATGCCATCAACATGCTGCACTAGTTTTGCAATTTTACCTTAAAGTTCCACTATTCACAAGAAACAAAATAGACACTTTTTTTTTTTTTTAAAATTAAATTAAAAATAAAAAACAAGCAGGGAAACTCCAATACAATTTATGTATTGGTAAAGACGTGCCGCGATAGGTCTGTATGCAACAACGTCAAGGGCCACCTGGAGGTAGCAAGTCCGCTTGCACCGTATATGAAATTTGAATTACGCGGTCTTGAGCGTGGGGAAAGGGTCATCTTTAGAGGTGATTTTCTCAAAAACCTATGGAGTAAAATCAAATCAGTAGGGTGAAAATCTTGCTCAATACGTCTAGTTACTGTGAAAAAATTTGGTTGAAAACTTTGACCTTATGCATAGTTAAAAATCCGGGGTAAAAAAGTCGATTCCACCCATTTGAATACAAGTAAATTCAAACGTCCCGCTACAGCGTGGAAGTCCAGAAAACCTACAGATCAGATCTGATTGTGAGTAAAAAAAAGAAAACTATCGCGTGTGCGCATGCGCGAATAGAGAGAGGCAGCGTCAGTCATCTCATCTCTCTCACCCGTTGCGTCGGTTTGCAACGCAGCGATGCTGCGCTATGAAGGCTGCATGGTCTGAAGGGGGGAGGGGTCGCAAAGAATCGCAGAAGTGTCAACATCTGAGAAGGGTGAGATCTAGCTTGTGTGTGTAAACTAAGTAAATTTTCTGTGCGTGTGCGACGAAGTCACCAACACACTTACGCACTCTGTAGTCTGTGTGTGTGTGCATCGAAGACATATGAAAGACAACTGAAGTCAGCGCTGATATCTCAACGGGCAAGTCTAAAAAAACAAAACAAAAACGGTGAAGGCATTGAATGACTCCAAATAAAACATCTAAACATGTCTGAGTGTCTCATTGTACTCATATCCAAAACACACACGGCCACCAGAGGGCGCCTCCTGTACTGCATTATATTATGCATTGTATACATCAAAACGAGAGTAAGAAGCTTGCCATATACTGCGTATGGCACGCTTAAAATGAATTAACCAAGTATTTATTTTCTTTGATCAATCAGGGTGAAAATGGGAGATTTGTTTTTGTTAACAGTTTAAAAGAAGTTGCAAAGACAGTAAAATATGGCGAGGGGCAACCCCCCCCCCCTCCCAATGGGTACTCACCACCGCACTGTCCTTTTGCACAGCGGAAAGGTGAAGTCAACACAATGAGCGGAGGATGAAGTTGGATCTTTTCGTACTTCTTTTAGGTGGCTCCTTCATTTTGACATGATGCAATTCCAACGCGGGAGCGTAGGAATAGTTATCTTACGAAGTGCCGCGCCGCGCCGCGCCGCACATCCAAGTGATAATTTAATCACAACGTGACTGTTTCAGCTCATTTACTTTCCTCAATCGGAGTAGCGCGTCATTATATGCACTCGAAATGTGATTGATCGCTTGTAACCCGCGATTTCTGAGTTAATTTTTTCTTTCTTCGAAAAATCAATAAAGGCAGCTGAAAAGAGGAGCTATTTGTTATTTTTAATCGTTTAAAAGAAAGCTTTCTACTCTATGCTCTGTTGATATTCGGCTAGCGGCAAAACATCTCCACAGTGGCAATTGACGAAATGTAAAATTTTGAAGTGATCTACTTTTAAAAGCAAAAAAAAACGATGATTTAGAAAAAAAAGCAAAAAACAAAAAAAAAAAAAATCAAAGAAAAATTATCATAGATCTAGCAAATAAACTGTTGCGTTGCCATTCTCGAAAAGATTTCAAAAACTGTCATCATTGTCATTACGCCCATGGCGGTTTGTGAAAAATGAATTTTTATTTCATTTCCACTTGAATATACATGAAAGTATCGATTTCTTGTGAGTTCAACTGATCCCTCTGTGGGTCGTTTCTTTTCCATAAGGTAGGTGACCCAAAGGTGGCCCGGGTCTTAAGGTGGCCCACCCCTCCTTATTTCAGAATTGACGATAGATGGCGTTAGTGCTGAAAAGCAGGATGCTATCGCTTCCCCCACTCCAAAAATGAAGAGCATCGGGCGATTCAGTCGATGCGAAACAGTGAAACGTCCATTTTCGCAGGTCTTCAGCTAATTTTCACGGAAGTAAACAATCGTAAAAGCTAAGCCTTTAAATTGATTCCACCTTTGACTTTCAATTCATCATTAATCATTATAATTGCTGGTGTAACTAGAGTCTAGACTCCGTTTTTGAACGATACAATAGCATTTGAATATTTATTAATGAAATTTAAAAGGGGGTGTCCACCTTTAGGTGCATCAATAATATGAGGGGTGGCCACCTTAGCTGCATTTTTTGCGCGATGTCAAAACTCTACTTTTTTTCAAACGCAAAAAAACCTCAAAAAGAAGCAAATTTTAAAAAAATGAAATTAACATATGATAGCCAACTGTCTGAATAGTAAATTGACATATTTAGTTTTTTTTATCTCTCATGCCTCATTTCTGCATATTGGCCCCAAGCGTAGGTATGGCCACCTTTGCCGACCTTTGGGTCACTTACCTTATGATTAAATGGTAGATGGGAAGGTAGCGGTTCCCATGAATACCGCTAAAAAAAGTTGAAGAACGAGTAATCTATACTATCATTTTCCCAACTTTCTTCACAACAAATGACAAGAAAAGACCTACGAAGCTAAAAATCAAGAGCCACTGAGGGTCGGATGTGTCTAGAAAAAAAAAATCACACAAATTCCACATTTGTCTGAATCACAAGTTCCTATTTTTTATGGCGTGAAAAAGATAAACATTGCCATATCTTGCAGCAGTGGACTATAGCGAAGCCTCAACTCTCTCCTGCTCTCCGCACGTGAAGCTCCTAAAAGAACACATTCACCGCCACCCGTCCACAATCATATTTCGGAGATAGTACATTTTTCTTCTCAATATTGCGAGTTTTATTCTTGATACTATCTCCCTCTCCCCCCGCTCAACACTTCTCTTTCACTCTCCCTCTTCCCATTCAATCCCCCCTCCCTTCTCTCTTTCACCCTTTCTCTTTCTCTCTCTCACCCTCTCTCTCCCTCACTCTTTCTCACTCTCTCTCTCTCTTACCCTATCTCTCTCTCACTCTCTCACTCTCTCACTCCCTCACTCCCTCTCTATTTCTCACTCCCTCCCTCTCTCTCACTCTCTCTCACTCTCTCTCGCTCACCCTCTCTCTCTCTTTCTCACTCTCTCTCTCACCCTCTCTCTCTCTCT
Organism: Trialeurodes vaporariorum; assembly: GCA_011764245.1. Classification (NCBI taxonomy): domain Eukaryota; kingdom Metazoa; phylum Arthropoda; class Insecta; order Hemiptera; family Aleyrodidae; genus Trialeurodes; species Trialeurodes vaporariorum. Next base: position 56,674,757 of record VMOF01000001.1, read on the forward strand.
CTCACACCCTCTCTCTCTCTCTCTCACCCTCTCTCTCTCTTTTTCTCACTCTCTCTCTCTTACCCTCTCTCTCTCACTCTCTCTCACTCCCTGTCTATTTCTCACTCCCTCTCTCTCCGTCGTTCTGCAGTGCCAAGTATAAGTATATCTGTGTATGTGTATAGTCATGTAGTCTTAGAGGATATAAAGAGAGAAAAAGAATCGAGACCCGGTTCTGACTCAGCTCTGATGTTCAAACGCAATCCTCAAAACGTTCTTCGTTTGATCCCTTCCAAATATTTACGTCTAAATGACTTTGCAACTGGGATTTTTCACCCTTCAAAGCGTCATGACTCATGAACACGATCAAAAGCAGAGGGAGTTATCGGAAAGGTAAATATTCGATTCCGAATGTTGAGGATGCACATTTCATTACGAAGCGCGGTCGGTCCAATCAAGCAGTGGCGTAGCGTGCAATTCAGCAACATTGCATTTTGTCCATTTAAACCCTTGTAAAAAGTCGAATGCGAGGGTGTTCACCGAACACCCTGTATAGTTCGGTCTTTTTCATGGGTTTAAATAGAGTCCCTTTGTATGAAAGAGTCTCGTCATACGAGGTTCCATCTCTGATTGGTTGCTGAAAACTGAGGAAGAAGAAGGGGTCTATGAAGCCTGGACGCGCGCCTCTTGTTTACATCTTCATGCATGGAACCAATGAGCTATAACTTTAGAGTGGCACATCAAGGAACGTTCCGCTGGTTCATTGTTGTCACCTAGGGCGCCGCCATCTTGCCGTAAAAATCGATTTTGAGGTTAAATTTTGTAGGTTTTTTCCGGTCGTTTCGTAAACAAACTCGGGCATCGCCGGAAACGACCTGCAAAAATTAACCTCAAACCTTGGAATCTGCCGTCCAAATTCCCGCCAAATTCCGAACAACCTACAAAATTTAACCTCAAACCTTGGAATCTGCCGTCTAAATTCCGCTTTTTCCCGGGATTCCTTCTATCCTGTGTGGCACAAGGTGGACCAGCCCGCTGCCACTCTAAAGTTATAGCTCATTGCATGGAACCATCTTCCCCAGCTCTTGGGAAACTTTCGGCATTTTTATAGCTTATACTGATGACATTTTCTATTGAAATTGACGTAAGTATGTTCAGAGCAGAATCAAATTCACACATTACTCTTCACTGTAAATTAAAACAGGTAGTGAAGCTAACGGTAATTGAAGGTTAGGTTGACCTTACAAAGATTACTTACACACGAATCTTTGGCGGGAAGATCGTTGGATAAAAATGTAAACAAGAGGCGCGCCTCCAGGCTACACAGAGCCCCTTCTTCTTCTTCACCTGTGTTCACGTGTTTTGACTCTTTCATATATAGGGACTCTAGGTTTAAATGGACAAACTTCAACGTTGCCATATTGCGTTCTACACCACTGCAATCAAGTCCTACGTGCATCGACACATTAGATTCTCCTCAATTTGGATCTATTTTGCACATGTATTCTTAATACATATTTAACCTTCAAATTGGGGGAACTTGGAGACCTGGGCCCCAAACCAAAACTCTTTGAAATAGAATGATAGAACGAGCAATTTTTCAGATCCGAATCTGTCTCTCCGAATAGAAGGTCAAGAAAAAGGGACATAATGTACACTGTTACTACATAATTCAGTATTAACAAAAGTTATACGATTGGATAAAGCTGTGGGATCTGCACTAACATGTTATGCATTTTAATGTGTTAGATATTAGGTATTGCTTTACAAGTGAAAATTATCTTAAATGAGAAAAGGTTTCTGAGCGGTAAACCCTTTCAGTGCATAAATGATTAGTTTCACAAATATCGGAACTTTAATAAATCAAAAGACTTTTCCTCTCATGATTTCTTGTGTACATCAATTTTTTTTTTTAAATTTCAAAAGAACTAATGCTAACAGAGTCGTTAAATGTGAGGCCAAAGGGAGCAAAAGTATTTAACAGAACAGGTTGCACCAGAAAAAGAAAAAGAAATCGTTACTCTCAGAAGAAGGGAAAATAAATGTTGGCACATTTCCTTGCATCTCTTTAACCCACTTTGACGAAAGCTAATTGCAGACCAAATACAACGAGAACAAAGGGAAATAAGGAGACACCAAGGTATATGGAGAACAGGTATGGACAACACTCTGAGGCAGGCTCTGATTGGTTGAGAAAAAAGCGACTCCGCCGCCGTTTTTCTGACCGCGCGATTCAAATTTAGATTTCACATCTTGAAAAAGGAAGTAAACAACGTAATTGATGATGTTAATCCATTCTATAGTCACATCATTAACATTTAAAGATAAAAAATAGATTTCATTGTTCAAATAAATAAAGTATTGCTTCAGATAAACTTCCCCTTCAAACCTAATCACAAACAACAATGCAAGATACACGGTGTAAATAGGGGACAAGATGGCGGATAAGTCGCTTTTTCCGAAGTGGCCACGCCCCCTGAGCCGAGTCTTGTCCATACCTGTTCTCCATATACCTCACGGAAAAAAAAGATTAGTGAAAATAACCATACGGATACCTGATTTTGGCACCTGCTAGATGTTATGGTAAACTTGACCAGAAGTATGGTACATTTACCGATACTTTGTGTAAATTCGACTTGCTATCAGGTAAAATCACCTAATACATAGTCAAAACATAGTATACTTCTGGTTAACATTACCATAACATCTAGCAGGTGCCAAAATCAGGTATCCGTATGGTTATTTTCACCGTAGTTTTTTTTTCCGTGTGAGGAGACACAAGGAGGGTAATAATGAGCAATTAAAAAAAGAAATAAAAAAGGGGGAGAAAAACTAAAAAAAGTTTTAAAAGAATCGGAGAAATCTTGGACCTTTTCTTCGAAGGTCAGATTACCTGAAGGTATAAGAAAAGACGCTCAGGCCAGCAAAGTATGGCGCGGGCACGGCAAGGCAGGCAGCGCCCAAGATAACTAATTACGTACTAAAAGCTCAGCTGGTGGAATGTGGAAACAGTGAAAAGGAGGCGGAAGATGATTAATGAGCTCCCTCTCGTTTTAGTCGTGTTTTCACCGCTACTCAATTTTGGTTGCGAGTTCAAATTAAAACGACGACGACTGAATCACCCCTAGTTCCTACCCCCCCCCCCCCCCACCCCCTCCCCCTTCCCACTCCCTCCTTCATTCGCCCCCTCCACCACCCCCTCCATATTCGCTCACCCCCTCTCTCCCCCTCACCGGATCCCGGCTCTCTCTGTGTCAAAAACGAACGAAACGTTGATAGCTCATTTTATCCCTCTTCACTGCACACTGGTTCGACCATTTAAAACCCTCCGAACAAAAGTTTTAATCTGTGGCCTTCAGAAAAGCGATCCCGTTTTGACGCTCTTCCACCGTAAACAATAAAATTAATATACAGTGTCGGTTCGTGCAATCTGGCAACAACGGATGCTTTCCATTTAAAACCTGCGTAAATTAATTGATCGTCAAATGACTCACTGATGGATCCTTGAAAAATCGATACTTTATTGTACTGCAGTGGCGTCGCGTGCAGTTTGGCAACAATGTATTATATCCATTTAAACTCATGTAAAATATCGAATGGGTCTGTTGCATACTTTTGCTACAACAATATAGAACCTGGATTCTTATGTAATATTCGGCGAAAATAACGATGCGCAGATTAAAAACGTTCAAAATCTACTCATCAACTCAGGAAATCACTTCAATTTCAAACAGCCCGCGCTACACTAGACACTATTAGCACCGGTAGAGGTAGTTTCAGAAGTGTAGGCGGACCCAGACTGATAATCTTTGGAATTTGTCAACATTATTTCTGATATTACTCGACAAAAATTAATGAAAATAAAATTGAGCGTTAACCTTACAATGAGGAACACTTTTAAAGCCAAATAATAAAGTCAGAGGGAAGTTAGGTTTTGATTTGAAGGAATTAAAGTTGAAAATTCGCAAAAGATTATGGCTTAGGTGCGCCTACACTTCTGAAACGAGCTCTATACTACTACATTGACGGAAACCTCTGTGCATAAGTAAACAGCATCGTAACTACAAAATGATGGAATTTCTTTTTTAATACGTGAAATATAAGCTGCATTTGCTGTCTGGTCTTTTCGGTTTATCAAATATTACAAAATAATATAAGAAATGTACGCATCTAAACGAAACATTCCAATGTTTGTAAGTTCTGTTCATGTTTACATAAACGAGATGGTTCCATTTATGTAGTTATAAGTCGGTGATATGGTGTGTAGTGTAGGGCGGGTTGTTTGAAATGGAAGGTATTTTCTGAGTTAATGAGTGGATTTTGAAAGTTTTTAATGTGCGCATCGTTATTTTCGCCGAATTTTACGTTAGAGACAATGAGTTATATTGATGTAGCAAAAGTACGCAACAGACCCATTCAGAGAATGCACAGTGCACAAGGAAAATTCGATATATTTAACGAGTTTAAGTGGAGCTGTTGCATTGTTGCCAGATGGAACGCGGCGCCTCTGTTGTATTGGTTCAAATGGGAAACAAACATGAATGACAGATAGTAGCAGCAACTTTCACTATTAAACCACTATCAGGAGATGCAACGAAGAGAGAGAAAAAAAAGAGAAACGGCGGGACATCTAAATCGATCAGCAAAATAAGGAGAAATATCAATCAGAGGGATTTTACCATGCAATCCCAATACTTCGATTTTTTATGGGTATAAATGAACGAAATTAAACGTTGCCAGATCGGCAGCACCGACGCGACGCCACCAAGTCGTTAGCACAACCAAAAGCCGAAAAAGTGAGGAAGAACGGTCACAGCCGTAGCCTTCTGATTCATTCCGATGTGTTTGCATTGATTGGTAATGGGTCTGTTGCGTACTTTTGCTACATCGATATGTTACATTGTTTCTAACGTGAAATTCGGCAAAAAAAACGATGCGCACATTAAAAAATATCAAAATCTACTCATTAACTCAGAAAATACCTTCCATTTCAAACAACCCGCGCTACACTAGACACTTTATCACCGACTTATAACTACAAAGATGGAGCCATCTTGTTTATGTAAACATAAACAGAACTTACAAACATTGGAATGTTTCGATTCGATGCGTACATTTCTTATATTATTTGGTCATCTTTGATAAACCGAAAAGACCAGACAGCAAATGCAGCCAATAGTTCATGTATTTAGAAGGGAATTCCATAATTTTGTAGTTACGATGTTGTTTGCTTATGCACGGTGGTTCCGTCTATGTAGTTGTATACCGGTGCAAATAGTGTCTAGTGTAGCGCGGGCTGTTTGAAATTGAAGTGATTTCCTGAGTTAATGAGTGGATTTTGAAAGTTTTTAATGTGCGCATCGTTATTTTCGCCGAATTTTACATAAGAATCAAGGTCCTATTTTGCTGTAGCGAAAGTTTGCAACAGACCCATTGAAAAGAGGTGCCGATTTTATTCATGGAATAGCAGGAGTTGCCACTCACTGATTGCATCAACTTGATTTTCAACCCAGTTCCCAGAGGATTTTACTCCTTAATTTTTGACCCACTGTGCGTTTTCCCCCTCTCCCCCCTCTCCGACTCCCCCCCCACCCGGCATCCCTCTCATTCCCCCCTACATTTCGTTGTTCCACGAAACGCCTGAACGACTCGCGGCCTCGACTCATCTCCGATCATTGTCGAGATTGTGATGAAGTTGTTTTGAACGTGCATATGCCTAGCTAGTCGCACAGTGGGTCGTATAGCATGCATTTTTCTGGACGCGAATATGTTTTAGTTTTTTTGTTTTAAAAACGTTTTGGTTTTGAAACACACGCAACTCATTTCAAGCTTTGAAAATAATTATTACCATGAAAAAAAGTACGGTAAAATTAACCATTTGCGTATCACATTTTTTTTTTTTTTTTTTTTTTTTTTTTTTTTTTTTTTGCGCTACACAATTTGGATCGAAACTTTTGGAATTTCATGGACACAAAAAGTTGTTTTTTGCGGTAAAAACATTTTAGAATGGGGCAGTTGCAAGGTTCTGAAATGTTGCGTTTTTTTCTGAAGAAAATGATAGCATTTGATGAGCTGAGAGCAATGATGCCACTGGTTTTTTCCTAAGTGTCCAGGTTTTGGAGATACACACGTGTAAAGTTTGAAAAAATGGTGGATGTAGTGACGTCACTACGCGGAATTCCCATTTAAAACAATGTATTTTGGGCCAAAATTACATCTTCGGAACAATGGGACGTAATTAGAAACCGAAAGTATCCTTGTACTCAGCTCATCAAGTACTTTCATTTTCTTTGTAAAAAACGCAACATTTCAGACCCTTGCAACTGCCCTATTACTTTTTTTTGGCCCAAACCAAGTCATTTTTGACTTATTTTAAGCTCTGAGATGAATGATTCCACACATTTTTAAGTTATCTGGCAGTTTATCGTTCATATTCTTGATTTGTTTTCGTAAAATTGTGTCCGAATTTTTTTTTTTTCGGAATCCACCCTGCGCCATTCAGACAGGGCGTTGGGTAAATTTCACCAGCGTATGGTATAAGCAACGTAACTAGAGGTAAAAATTTGGTTAATTGATTGCTTATCTCACCTGCTTTCTGGTATAGTTATCCGAATTCTATAGTGAAGTTTATCATATAGTTTCTGGCTGACGCCAAAATTTGCTTTGAGTATTCAGTATATGGTTAATTGTTGCACAGCTCGTTTTTTCCGTGTCATTTTTATACTCATACCGCTAATTATTGTTCATTGATTTTTGTCATTGAGAAGAAAGTGCATTCTATTTTGCGCCCATTCCGATCCTCCGTTCCAGGGCTGCCGTTTTGCGTATAATTAATCGTATTTTTCAATTCACCGATGATTCCACCGTATGAGAAAAGATTACACAGTTCAGTTCAGTGCATGATTGCAATGAACTAAAAAACTCGCATCTGTAATCTTTTCTCAACCTGTGGAGTCGTCGGTGACTTTTAAAAACTTGCGGATATTTTAATTAATCAACGGAGTTTCCACCGATTAAGGAAAGATTACAGATGAGAGTATTTTCGTGCATTACAGTCATACACTGAACTGAACTGTGTAATCTTTTCTCAATCGGTGGGATCATCGGTGAATAGAAAAATAGCAGCCTTCGATGTTTTCGACTCTTTTTTCGCTCCGCGGCCGGAAAACCTGAAACCAAAGACTAATCAGAACTCGTTGCAAAGGTGCCGTTTTGCGTACAATTAATGACATTTTGAACCTCACCGAAGATTCCACCGGTTGAGAAAAGATTACAGAGTTTAGTTCAGTGTATGACTGTAACGCACGATAATACTAGCGTCTTTTATATTTTCTCAACCGGTATTATTTAATTTATTAACGGCGTTTCCACCGATTGAGAAAATATTACACATCAGAGTATTTTCGTGCATTACAGTAATCCACTGAATTGAACTGTGTAATCTTTTCTCAACCGGTGGAATCATCGGTGAATTTAAAAATGGCATTAAATCTACGCAAATCGGCAGCCCTGTTTTCAAGGTATTTTGTTTCGATACTTGGCCCTCTACGACTCAGTAAATCATGATAGTTAAAAAAAAATTTGCTTTCATTATGTCTAGTACTAGCCTAAATAATATTCATCCATGAAGTATATCCATATTATTTAACCATATGTGGCTTGGAGGAGTAAATGCACAAACTTTCTGTGGCGTCTGTCTGTCTGTCTGTCCGTCCGTCTGTCTGTAAGCAAATTTTAGCGATCGAATATCATTCACTCAAAGAATTGATGATTGCTAACTGATGCCGCTGATCGGTGAAAAATCTAGCCAATGAGAGTCGAGTATGATCTTCTGAATGATATTCTCGTGAAAATGAAAAATTCGATAACAATATTCCATAACATAACCTCTAAATCAGCTCTGAATAACATGGTCATTTTTAACAATAAAACTAGCGTTTTCGAAGCTAAAATTATGTTTGTCTCATAGAAAAATGACTTCTAAGCAGGGTCTGTACAATGAACTTTATTCGAAAAGTTCGTTGTTTCCGAAATCATCGTGGCGAAAGGCGTCAAAAAGGATAGAAGATGAGATTTCTGACACCGGTTGCAACAATTCAATATCGAATCTACCTCCGGAGGTGAATTCGAAATTTCCAATTGTTGGAATTCAACGGTTTCCGGTGAGACCAACGAAAGAATCGAATATCATCAAAATAAAATGCAAACCCATCGAATATCATACGACGGTGAATGATATTCGATCGCAAAAATTTGCTTTGTCTGTCCGTCTGTCTGTCTGTTTGTCCGTCTGTCAGTCCATCCGTCCGTCCGTAGCCATAAAACGTGAAACCCAGCTAAATTTTGAACTATTGATCCATATGCATCCGAATTTTGCAGAAATGTTGCTTTTAACATTTCCCCGGTGGGGCTTTTTTTTTTTTTTTTTTTTCAAATTTTAATTTTTAGATTAGTTATGGATGAAAAATGGTTAAAATAGGTCAAAAAAAGGACACATTTAAATATTTCAAAATGGATCTTTAGATCTGGATAAAAATATCAAAGGGGTTTTGGGAGTCCCCCCAGGATATTAAAGGGGGGTCTGGGGGTCTCCTCCAGATTAAATTTGATGTGCGAAAGTGTTCTTAAGGTATTCCCTACAGTATATTTACAGGGGCGTCATTCCAAGTTCGGCTTGGGGGGGGGGGCAAAAAATCTCATGACTTTTTTTTTTTTGCTCATCAATATAATTTTAGAGCCAAAGAGCCGTCTTTTGGGGGCAATTATCGGATGACCTTTTTTTTTTCTCATCAATATAATTCGTGCCAGTTTTTGAGCCTGACTAGAAATCCTTGGGAGCCCCCCAGCCATCCCTACATGACGCCCATGTTTATTTAACTAACCGATGATTCCATCACCGGTTGAGAAAAGAATACAGTTCAGTTCAGCGTATGACTGGAATGCACAAAAATACGCTGATCTGTTATGTTTTCTCAATCGCAGGAAAACGCCGTTAATTAATTAAAACATCCGCAAGTTTTTTAATATCAGTATGACGGCTGTATTTTCCGAACCAACGCAACGGTCGTGCATTTTACTAACTCACTCGAACTGTTTGTTCATCAAAGATGGATGACATGCCAATGTTGGACCCAAACCTCGGATTTTGTACCAGTTCGGCGATTTGGGAACGAATAGAGTAACTCAACGGTGAGAGACAAAAATAAACAACGCTTCGCTGATTCGATAGAAGTAGTTTTGTTGACTTACTTTGGCGTTGAGTGTGGCCCGAAAAGTTCCGAAACCTCAAATCTTCGCCCGAACTTGCATGATGGTAAAATTCGCTTAAGAATAGGATATTTTCAAACTCCAATTTAAGTGTTGTGATTTACGCTGATTCTCAGAAATCAAAAATTACCATCGGTTATTTTGAAGTATGAGTAACAAGTATATCTTTGATATTTGACAGTTTCGGTTTCCGTCAGTGGCGGCTCGTGCAATCTGGCAACTGTGATAGTTTGCCATTTGAATCTATGCACAAATATCGCTACAAGGTGAGGCACTACGCCTCACCAAATAATCGATTATTTTACATAGTTTTAAATGGATAGAATCCATTGTTGCCAAATCGCACGAGCCGCCGCTGGTTTCCGTCCGTTCTTCAACCCTTTTCACTTCAATGCAGAGGCGGCTCGTGCAATCTGGCAACAGTGCTCTTTTGCCATTTAAACCTACGTAAAAATATCGATACTAGGTGAGGCGCTGCGTCTCACCAAATAATCGATTATTTTACACAGTTTTAAATGGAGGAAATCCATTGTTGCCATATTACACGAGCCGCCACCGCTTCAATGTCGGATATATTCGACAAGAAATTAGTTGTTCCACACTAATTTCGGATCCATTCGAAAAAAGAAGAAGAAAAAAAAATGATAAAATTCTCAAAAGAACTGAAAAGAAAACAAGTTGGAACTTGCAACACTGGAACAGTGTTAGCAAATAGAGCATGAGTGTCGGCCGTAAATCATTGTAAGTGTGGAGTTCCATATTGATAGTACAAAACTGCGACAAAGTCAATCGCAACGCTGCATTTGTGTTTGTATAACAGTGATCGCTGTAAAATTAACTTGATAGGTCAAAATGGGAATGAAAATTTACTTATAGCGTGTTGAAACAGTTATTCACGAGGCGAGGCGAATACTGTGGTTTTGAAAATCGATTTCGATAGTGATAGTTCCTTTAAAATCGGATGACGCAATACCAATCCTATGAAACGGCATGGATGCGCTTTTGGGGATCGAATAACACCATATCTGTGAGTACTCACACCAAGTCTCAGTCGATTCCCTTGGGCCAGATTTTTTTTATGGACCACCAAACATGCATAAATTTCACACTCGACCTTACGATCAGCCGACTTTGCGGATATTCAGCTGGGTCCCATCTGAAACGGCATGGATGCGCTTTTAGGGATCGAATAACATCATATCTGTGAGTACTCACACCAAGTCTCAGCCGATTCCCTCGGGCCAGATTTTTTTTATGGACCACCAAACATGCATAAATTTCACACTCGACCTTACGATCAGCCGACTTTGCGGATATCCAGCTGGGTCCCATCTGAAACGGCATGGATGCGCTTTTGGGGATCGAATAATATGATATTAGTGAGTACTCATGACAAGTCTCAGTGGATTACCTTGGACCAGATTTTCTTCATGATTAACCAAACATGACGTTTCATTATCCGTATTCCCGAAATCCCGTTATTTAAATTGTGTGTTTGCGTGTTTTTTGTCCTTTCACGGTTTTATGGGGGGGGGGGCGCTGTGTTGCGGTCCATTGACTGCTGATCGATTTACTTTATGGTTTGGGGGGGCTGTTTGATACACTACAAGAATGGATGATGGGAAGGATATAGGTTCTATGGTGGTGGTCAACACCTCACCGTAATCAGTCAATGATGGAGTGGTTTATGTGGTGGGGGGGGGGGCTGTTGGATGGGGTGGGGTTGCACTTGGGTGGTAATGGGCTGGATTGATGTAATTGTTTTTTGGTGAGAAGAAGGGGCGTGGGTCTTTTTTTTCGTTGGGAGGCGAGATTGTTGCGACGTCTTTTCTTGAGGGGTTGGGTGATGGGGGGGGGGGGGGGGGGTGTTGGTCGTGCCTTTAACGGTAGTGGTGCTGCGATGCGAGCGCTCCCGTGGGCAAGGAATGGACCTACGTCGTTGCGGACAGTCGCGAGCGCTTGAAGGAGTAGCGGTGTATCCTACGGCAGCGTTCCATGGCTTGTATGATAGCTTGTAAGATAGATTCCACTAGTCTAGCGCAATACTCATTTGATTAAAGCTCCCATGCAAAGATAAAATAATGAGCTTCTTTGTTGTCGATACATCGGACTCGAACTATCGACTTCAAGGCAGCTCATTGGCTCAATCAGTTTATTCGCGCTTTTAAATTCGCAGGTGGAGACACCCCTTAATTAAAACGCAACGCCGATCGCTTTCCCCCAAACGAACTCTTTTAGCGGACCGAAACATCAACAATAACAGGATTGGAAATTTGAAATCATCTAAATGCATTTTAAATCGCAGAATACACGAAACATGGACACAATCCTCTGATATAAAACCCCAATATCTCATACAGAAAATTTCGTTGAAGTCTGACCCAAAATTTAGTAACGTAATTACATTCCCAAAAATGCTTAACCTCAATCTTGGCCAAAAACTCCCGCCACAAAGAAAAAGCGACAAATTGGGAGGACACCGGATTGGCGGAATCACATGGGTCAATCGGTCCTCGAGGACCCGTTCTCGATACTGAGACCAAGTGATAGAATCGTGGACCCCCGAACCATGCCGTTCCTGTAAGAAAAGCATTATTGACCTTGTAAAAACGATTTCAATAGAGCATGACACTCATGCTCTAAAACTGCCTCGAGAGTGAAAAGGGTTGGGTTAGTAATTAACGGTTTGTATAACTTTCCAAATTTCCGAGTGCGAAATGTACTCAGAGAGTCAGATCGAATACTAAAAAGTATTTTGCACAGGGCTGCCGTTTTGCGTATAATCAATGCTATTTTTCTATTCACCGATGATTCCACCGGTTGAGAAAAGGTTACACAGTTCAGTTCAGTGTATGTCTGTAATACACGAAAATATTCTGATCTGTAATCTTTTCTTAATCGGTGGAAACTCCGTTGATTAATTAAAATATCCGCAAGTTTTTTAAAGTCATCGACGACTCCACCGGTTGAGAAAAGATTACAGATACGAGTTTTTTAGTTTAGTCATGCACTAAACCGAACAGTGTAATCTTTTCTCAACCGGTGGAATCATCGGTGAATAGAAAAATAGCATTGATTATACGCAAAACGACAGCCCTGATTTTGCCTCGCAACCTCGCAATTCGAGTCCCATTTGCTCAACTCTGCTTTAGAATCAGGGCTGCCGTTTTGCGTAGAATCAATCACCAAAACTATCAGTAAACCTCAAGTAAACTCGTGGCGGCCAAGATCCAAAAACTTCTCCAAACCTCTCCCTTTTACTACTTTCCTCTTTCCTTCCTTGATCTCCTCTCTTTAAAAACTTTTCTTTCAAAATCCGTTATTTTAACCTTATCTGTGAGATGCATGATTGTGCATGAGGTCTCTCAGATTCTACTTACAAACTAGCTGATATCAAAGCAACCAAGTTCCCTCCCCTCCCCTCTTCCCACCCTTTCTACTCCTGTGTTTCTTCTAGCCCCTTACTATTTTTTGTACCTACCGCACTTTTCTTCTGCTTCTCCTTTTACTCCACCCTCTCTATAGTTCACCCCACCAAAAAGAAAAACAAATTTAAAAAAAGTCAGAAAAACAACTTGGCGTTGACCAGCCAACTTAGAGTTTACTAACACCATATTAGCTTTTGCGGGTCAACGCCAAGTTGTTTTCTGACTTTTTTTAAATTTGTTTTTCTTTTTGGTGGGGGGAACTATAGAGAGGGTGGAGTAAAAGGAGAAGCAGAAGAAAAGTGCGGTAGGTACAAAAAATAGTAAGGGGCTAGAAGAAACACAGGAGTAGAATGGGTGGGAAGAGGGGAGGGGAGGGGACTTGGTTGCTTTGATATCAGCTAGTTTGTAAGTAGAATCTGAGAGACCTCATGCACAATCATGCATCTCACAGATAAGGTTAAAATAACGGATTTGAAAGAAAAGTTTTTTAAAAAGTGAAGATCAAGGAAGGAAAGAGGAAGGTAGTAAAAGGGAGAGGTTTGGAGAAGTTTTTGGATCTTGGCCGCCACGAGTTTACTTGAGGTTTACTGATAGTTTTGGTGAAAGATATCATGCTCGTTTTCGGATTTACTCCTATTTTTAGGGGTTGAAGTTGAGGTGGGCCAGTTATAAAGAGATATTTTGACAAAGATGTGTTTCCAAAGCAATGATTATAATAAAGTCGAGTCCATCATAAGGCTTATCAATAGAGCAGAATGAAATAGCAAGCGCAATCTCTCATCCAGTAGCGTAGCTAGCTGAGCAAGCGCCCCCCTGCCGATTCGAATGCTGCGCCCCCCTTTTTTAAGGAAACAATTGGACGCTTCGGTGGAGCCCCCCCCCCCCCCCCCCCCCCTCGCACCCGTGCAAGTCGGCGCCTTTTTCGGAAAAACTCCTTTCTCTAAGAATTATTGAAAATAATGTAGACAAATTAAGTTTATTTATTCACAATGATAAAACTAAATAAGTATATCTCTATCATGAGCTTGAAAAAGCTCCGAGCTTTGTGATCGTGAATTTTGGCAGAAGCACTTAGAGCCTTTACATTGCTTTCTCCCTACTTTTCTTAGCTTCTATTTTTCTCAATCTGTTCTCTTTTCTTTTCCTTTTCTCCTTTTCCTCTCCTTTTCCTTTCCTTTTCTTCTTTTTCCTTTTGTTTCCATTTTCCTCTCCTTTTCGCTCTTCCTCCTTCGCTTTTCAAAATTTTTGCGCTCCCCGATGCGTTGCGCCCCCCCCCCGCCTGGCGGGGTCAGCTGGGCCTATAGCTACGCCACTGCTCTCACCCCACTATGCATTTTATTTTTCTGATTACCTAGTCCTACAAGCAATAATAGAAAAAAAAAGCTAAGTTGCTAAGATCTTCTTCTTTGAGCTTTACCTAATTTCTAGAGACAACATTAGGGCAAGAGCTTCTGAAATTTTAGAGGCAATTAGTCACTGATTTGAGTAGGTACAATAGGTACTTACATAGACATTGGAGACTTACCTATGTTCTTTCACGTCAACTGTCATTCACTTTTATTTGAATGTCACTGGTGAAAAGCTAAGTCAATTCTACACGAGGAAAAAATTCCCTTGAGGAATTTCAAAATACTAAACTTTTTCTGATACTTGGCTCATAATAGTTTTTATTATTAAAGGGACAGTATTTGAAATTCAGCAGGCATAGAATCATCAGTTTAAAATGTTTTCAGTACCCTGAATAGAACAAGGATCAGTATTGCATGATTTTAAAAATGAAAATAATGTGAGTACTCAGCGAGCTGAGTGCACGGATGTCTTTGCGCTACCGAGTTCATGGGATTCACAAAATACAGCAATGTGGCAACATTGTACTGTGCACATTTAAACCCATGAAAAATATGGAGCTGGTGTGTAGTGAAATCTCATGAGTTCGATCTTTTGAAAGGTTTTAAATGAACTAAATGCAACAATGCCTCACTACACGCTTCACCACTGGTAGGAACTTTTAGTACTAGCTGCTGCATACAAAATTTATCAGCCGAGTTACGTCAAAATAGATTTGCTTACATTTCTGATCATCTCGATAGTGTTTATTCAAGAAAATATTGCCGATGACAGCTTTGCAAAGCGCACTCCATTTGTATGCAACTACGCAGATAAAGGACCTTCCAGCTGTAAATATTATCCACAAAATTCTGTGCATAAGACAGAAATGCGTCCCTCCGCGCATGTAAATAAAGAGTTGTCATCAGAAATCTTTCCTGAAATGACCTAGCTATTTTATCACCAAAATTGTTGAAGATAAATATACACAAATCCATTGAAAGACTGAGTTAATGGTAGAGTTTGAAGTGAAAATTAATGTAACTTACTTGAAAGACTTGAGTTATAATGATACCCCAAGTAGCATTTCCTACACTCTGATTTTTTTGATTTGACGCAGAATACAGCTGACTACTAATAAAATTTTCTAAAAGGATACTCTTGTTTGAAAAGCCCATAATTTCAGAATACATTGCTAGCAGCAGTTAAGTAAAGATACTGAAAGCGTTACTACATCTGTAACGGCACGAGACAGTTAAAGTGAGATGCAACATGATAAAATCATTCCTCGAAGAACACACCTTTGAAAACCACCAAGGATTTTAATCATCCTAACCCATTGAAACCAATCAGTATTAACTAGTTGCCATCGGTTATAAAAACCACAACTTTGAAAGTGGCTCTGATGTCTGGTTCAAAAACTTGCAATTAAAAACATTAAAATTCATTCTCTTTGATCAAAAGGGACAATATAGCAACAAACTGATTCGTGACACTGTGACAGAATTCACTACACACTCGAACACAAGAATTCTTGGCTTAAAGAAGTGGATGAGCGTTTGTAAAGCAAATAATAAAATCTAGATTGAGTTAAGTACAGCACTGAAAGATGGGTTGAGCACTGAGAAATAAGTTGATCGGCCGTGGCCACAACATTCCACGAACAAACATCTGGAAGTTAGTATAAAGCAAGTGGGTCGGTTATAGTTGATTGAAATAATCTCTTAATGCGTCACTAATAATGAATAAAGGACATGAGTAATGATTAAAAAAAGAACAAAAGTTTGGAAAACTGCTCAATTAACCACAAACGTTAACACTAAACATCTTACAACAGCCCTGTCTCGGCAAGAATGGCCGAGCAAAGTCAGAACTTAAGGAAAAAACTACTTAAACGAAGAGTATTTAGACGGAAAGTAGAGAACTGTTCATTGTCAAATCGTTGAAACCTCCATATCATAACATTGAAATTAAAGACGAGGTATGAATAAAAGAAAACAAACAAAAATCTACTCTTACGGATACAGAGGCACAGAGCTATGCCTATGCCGGCAATGCGGTCGCGGATAGTTGCCGGCAGGTAGCGGCACTCGCAATCTATCAATTCTCTCATTCTCTATCCATCCTGGCACTGAGCAAGCTCCTCGAATCTATCTGGCGAAACGGTTGGCTGTTTGAATGAAAAATGGCGATTTTACGCTGATTTCAATCACAAATATCTCCCTTAATACAGTTCGAAATTCAATGAGACCTGGCCTAAGCCCTTCAGAAAAGCCTAACGAATCTGTCTATGTCAGGTTATATGGGGGTTTCATCTACCGTTATTCCGCTATCTGTGCGCAAAAACGAGGGTGCGAAACGCAAAAGTGAATCGGCAAGAGGCAAAAAAAACGCGAATAAATCGATGTTTTTTGGAAATATCTCCGTTGTTACTCATCCGATTGAAAATCTAATTAGTGAGCGGCACATGTACACCTCAAGACGAATCGAACAGTACCAGGTGTTATGGGGTTTTAATGAGCGGTTTTCTTGGAATCCTTGGCAACAGATCATATAACGCTTAAATCGACAAAAACGAACTGATCGGTGTATAATAAGCAGGGACCCTGATACGACTCAAGCGAATTGCTCTCATGATCACTTCTCAAGAGGAGTCTTAGTAGTCGAGTCTTCTCACCCTCCGATTTGCACGCAAGGGTTGAACTCCAGGTATAAAACCGTTCCGAAAGACCGCAAGACTGAAGTCGCCGCAGTCCTGGACTCATTTGTAGAGAACAGACCATTTTCCCTCTTTCTTCTCCTTCCTTTTAACCGATGACAATTCAGTATGAATTCCTCTCATATTCTTATTTTGAGAAGACTTGCCATCTTCTCCTTGTTCTCTCATCGGTTTGGAGAGCAATTCGGAAGGCTTGGATAGGAATTCGGATGGCAATTCAGTGCACTCATTTCGCATCCACATTTACATTTCACCTTTGATTTTTCTCTGCCGTTCCTTGCTGTGTATTTCTCTCTTCTCGCCGTGTTTCCTTTGCGTATGATGAATCTCGCGCCGCTTCGCCTCTCATACACGCCCTCTCTTTGTTAAGTACCCGTCTATCGGCCTATCTTCCTTCGCCCTCCCACCACTCACCCCTATTGTCTTAACTTGTCTTGTCTCCCTTTACTTCTCCTTTCATCTATTGTAACTATGACCACCGCAATCACGCATATGGAATTGTTAATATCTCTTGACCTACTGGACCGATTTTAATGAACTTTTTTGTAATCTTCTCGAAATTTTCTCCACTATCGTTCGAAGGGAGGGGAAAAATCAACCGATATCAGCGCTATAAATAAATGTCACAAGTGAGGCGCATCTGCGCAGTTTTCTTGCATTTGATTTTTGATTTGCTTATTGTTTCTCTGAGTATTTATTAATCTATAATTTTGTATTTTGTGTCTCTATCTTAATCGCTCTTATGAGCTTCCTTATGTCCCTCTGCTCTTGTGCGTTACAGTTTAGTTTCTTATCACCCGAAGGATACTTCAATGGTGGGTGATGCACCGTGCTAAATCACCCAGCGGCTTTCGATATTTGTATTATCATTATTTGGTGCCTTTAGGACGAACCTAGGATTTAATTTTACGTGGGGGGGGGCAAGGTTACAAATTATACAATCTTGCTCATCTGACTTCGCGTCACAAATTTGGTTGCGTGCACCGCGCAGTTCAAAATGTGCAGCCAAGGTGGCCGAAAAAGCAGAAAAACATGTCGACCCGCTCGGGAGACTTCGGCCGATACTCTCGAAATCGCTTGAGTGCTTTTTGTGTTTTTGCTTTTGTCGGCCACCATGGCTGCACATTTTGAACTGCGTGCCATTGAATTTGTGGCGCGAGGTCAGATGAGTTAACTCGTATAATTGTAACGGGGGGGGGGGGGGGGCTTGGTGATAATTTTAAGGGAAAGGGCTAGGAAAGACACTTCCCCACAGCTCTGTAGAAAATTTACTTTTCTAGTCTTCATTTCAACCTGCTTCTCTTAAACATTTTCTAAGAATTTTTAAATAAAACAAAATAACTGTAATAAAAACGTAGAAAATCACGGGTTATTTCTTAAATTTAAACATTTTTCGCAACCATGTTGAGAATGCAACGTGTTATTTATTTACAAATTCTAGGTTTTCTCTGACCCACTCTGTTAGATGATGTAGTAAACTCAAATTGAACGTATGATTTAAGTGCGAAATATCGTCACATGATCTTTCACAATTCCTTCTTCACACACTTCAAAAGTCAAAGAAGGGGCTCACTGCACTTAATCACTAATGTATCACATACATGTTATCAATGTTATCACATCATATGTGTACGTATTTTTACTCTCTCACTTCCTCTAGGGTAGAGATATCATGGAAAAGTAAAAAGTGAGTCATAGTAATAGTTACTCTGCGTCTGGTACGATGCACTCCGCCCCCTTCCTTTCCCCTTCTTTGAAAATTTTTTTTTTTTTTTTTTTTTTTTTTTTTTTTTAAAAAATAATATTCAAAGCTCTCTGAAAATTTCTCATTTTCATAGAGCTCATTGTCAGGTAGTCTTCCTTTTCCTTGTTCCCTCCTTTTCTCTCTAATTTTTTTTAGGGCTGGGGGGGATTTTAGCTATCTTACCGTGGATGTGCCCTCGTCTGGTCCACTATGATAATGCAGTCCCTCAAAATGAGAGGGATACCATTATGCCTGTCAATCAAGAATTAAGACCACAAAAAACTATATTGTTTACTGTGTCATTTTTTCAAAGTTATTCAAACCTTCAACAGAAACAATAAGGATGAACATTTGGTGATAATCTTCAGTTACTTATTACATTAGATTTGAGGCAATTTTATTTATGACAGAATATCTCCTGGAAAGGGCTCGTAGTCAACCTCAATATCGGAGCCTAAAAAATGAAGTCTGTGAGGCTTTCCCTATCCCTAAACATGTTTTAAAGCCTTACATGCTCTCTGATACATTTTTCAAGTCTCTTTAACCCTTGATGTTACGAGTTTTGAATTTTGGGTTGAAAGTCGTATTCTGCTGGATGTAGCGAGGAAACTGATACCAAACTGTCGGGAGAAAAATGCATTCGTAAAAGATGCGCGATTCCTCTATAAGTTAATTTCTATCTTGGCTCTACCAGGCGTACATCTGTTAAAATCAATTTTACTCCCGACAATTTGGTATCAATTTCCGCGACACATCTAGCCGAATGCGAATTTCAAGTCAAAAACCAAAAATTGTAAGCAGCAAAAAATTTCATTTCTGCCGGGATTCGCTCACTACTGGTAAAAGGGTCCTGACACATCCAGCCGGACAAAGAGCGTCGGCCAAGAGAATATACTCTGTTCTCAGGATAAGGATAAGCTAGTCAGGTAGTTCGGACTGTCTTCGGACTCATTGTTTGACACTTCGTCGGCTCGGACCCTTTTTCACTCCTCATTTTGACTACCAACTCAAAATTTAAATTTTTCCGGCATTCGCGATTTTTTCATAACTTACTTAAATTCAAACTCTGCTCATTGTGCTTAAAAAATTGATACCAAACGGCGGCTCCAGATGTAATTTTTGAAAGATTGCGGCATTCTGATTGAGTGATTTCAGACTGCCGGAATCTTTCAAAAATTACTTATTGAGCCACGATTGGTATCATTTTTCAAGCATGTCGAGCAGAATTTAAATTTAAAGTCAGTTATTAAAAAATCAAACAATGAGTCCGACGAGTACACAGGAGTGGTGAACGGGCCCTGGCCAGGGCCGACCTCAACGTAGTCATTTACGCATTTTAATATTTTCTGCCAACTGCAGTCAAATAGTAAACAGACTATGCTCTAAGTTTCTATGCGTGCAGCGTTGCAAAGTATACTCTGTCCTGGATAAGAAGAAACTTGGCGAGTCAGGTAAAAACGCACTCCTTTGCAACGCGGCAGGTATTGTCGCGCTGAGTCTTTGAGTTCTAGAGCCGTTGCATTCACGGGGGCTTTGTCCAACTGGACCATCATTTTGGAAGGAGCAATACCGAGAATTGGCTGACTATGAATGTTATCTGTGCAAAAGTCAAATTAGTAACGGTTACAGATACGACAAAATGGATGAAATTTATGCCCAAAGGGCCATAATTAGTCAAAATTAGTCGCAATTGACTCCTCATTACCTCACAGAATTATTTTTGAAACATTCATCTATGTGAGTGTACGTAATTGAATTATTAAAATAAACGTACCTAGTATTAGGTACGTTTAAAAAATAAGTGTCTGGGGGCCATGAGAACTGAGGAGTCAATTTGTCCAAGTTTTGACGAATAAGGCTCTTTGGGCAAACATTTTATCTATTTCGTCGTATCTATAACCGTTCTCTATTTGACTTTTCCTCAGATGACATTCACAGCAGGGTTCGCCCTATTTTGCCCAACCCAAAAAAAAACCATTTAAAAACCCCAAATACCCCCCCAAAACCCACCACTTTAATTTCGTTTTTTATGCATTTCAAGCATGTATGCACAATTCCCCCCCCTCTTTGATTTTCTTTTCGTCTGTTTTGTTGACCCGACCCCTCCTTCTCGATTAAAAGATACCTTATCTCAGTCTGATTGGCTCATGGAGGTGTTTTTTTTTTTTTTTTTTTTTTTTTTTAATTTTAAAGCAAAGCCATTTCACACATATGCCGGATAAGCCTTTACAATAGGGCTGTTGCCAGTGGCGGCTCGTGCAATGTGGTAACAGCGTTATTTTTCCATTTAAAGTTATGTAAAACAATCGATCTTTAGGAGGTTCAATTGCGCCCCCAAGGTTTCGATACCTTTGCATAGGTTTAAATGACAAATAAGCATGGTTGCCTAATTGCACGAGCCGCCACCGCTGTTGCAAAAGTTGCTATAAGCGATTTAATAGTCGATTCTGGTGCAAAAACCTCCACAAATCACGGTTACAGCACTAAAAACTTCCGCAATCCACTCCTAACCTCAATAAACGCTTTTATTAGCGCCAGCGTAATGGTGGCTTGGAGCAGTAATGATGGGAGATTCCCATATAACAATACTGTGACTCCGTGAAGAAGTGACCAATAATAGACGAATTTCATTTGGCAACGGTGTCATTAGATGTTACTGTTCTATTGTCTTAATGTTACAATCGAAATCGCTTAATACAAGTATTTGTAGTTGCTTTGTATCTTCAAAAATAAAAAAAAAAAAAAAAAAAAAAAAAAAAAAAAAAAAATGTTACTGTACCATTCTTCGGATGTGGATCACTATCTACTCTGATGTCTAATTACTCTGTAAATCAACCTTATCAGCATAGAGAGTGTGACAAAATTAGAATAGGGATCTCTCATTATTACTGCCCTATGTCACCATTACACTCGCGCAAATAAAATCGTTTATTGAGTTTAGGAGTGGATTTCGGAATATTTAAAACAAATATACTAAAGATACTGCCGGAGGGGGGGGGGTCCCCCCCGCAAAAAGGGGGTTTAACACCGCAAAGTAATTCTAACTTCTTACGAGTGCGTATAATAGACCGTGATCGAAACAAGTTATTTTGATCCAAATGAACAATCAATATTTAAATAATAGTTATATTGCTTTGCCATCGCAATGGCGATTTTTTTTCTTTTTTAACGTGAATAAGTTTTGTCGTTTTATAGTTTTGTTATTGAACGCTCAAAACTTGCTCCATTTGATTCTGTTTTTGACTCTGTGAATTCCAAACGCCAAAACTTGCCATGCATCGCAGAGATTCAAAAAATGCCGTTTAAACTATCATGAAGCTCATAACGGTCCAAGAACAGAATCAAAGAGAGCAAATTTTGATAGTGTACGAGCAAAATAAAATGCGTCAAAACATGTTTACGCGAAGAAATAATTAAAATCCTCATCGATATGGCAAAGCTAACAATAAGTACAAAAACATACATACATATATTCACTCTTCCATCCGATCCAACCAAACCCATCCAACGGTAGCGTTCTAGAATTCAACCATTTTCTGCATCCGTGCAAAAAAGATTACATTATCCTGTGATACTGTATCTATGTACATTGGAAAGTGCTGCTATTCATAATCTTTTCTGCATCGAGACAATAAAGGGATGAATTCTAGAACGGTACCATCTAGAGACTATCGAAGAAAATATTGAAGGAAGGAGAAGTGGCCATGAAGTGAAAGAGTCAAATATTCCAGCTCGGCGCAGTCGAAGAGGAAAATCTGTAACTCCCAAAATACGGGTATCGCCTTTTCAGAAAAAGGACAATGAAAACAATAGGAAGAATAGGCCTATTGTCCTCCGATCCTGGGCGAGTTGAGGCGAGCTCGTATCCCGGCTAGTATGCGGCTACCTAGCGGATATGTGGTAGCCAGCAGAGCCCAGCCAGGGCTGTTAGCCACTACGCGAAGTATCCCGGAGCCGAGCCGTTTCGTTTTCGAGATATCGAAGGTCGAAGTTCGATAATGGACCTATTTTCGAAAATTCTTAACTCCTACAAACATAGTCGTAAAACAAAAAACCGCACATGTAAAATGCTCTACTTGAAGAGTACTTTCAAGAAAAAAATACGAATTTACAATCGAATAAACCGAAAGTCGACTTTTAGGCACCTTAACATTTTTGGCGGGAAAACCCCCATTTCTCAAAATTTTCAAATGGCAACCCCTATATTTAATACCTAATTCGAAAAGGCGTAAAAAGTAGTGCATTTTGGCGCAATCAAGAGTCCAATATCGTTTTTCTAATTCGATAAATCGAAAATCGAAGTTCGATTTAGACAATTTTTCGACACTGTAAAAAACGGATCCTATCGTGTGATACATCATTCAAAAGCACATAAAAACCAAGAATTTTAGTGCAAACGGAAGTCAATACCTTTTTTCGGTCGAGATATCGCAAGTCAAAATTTAAGGTAAGCCCTAACCAGAGACTAAATTTGACTTGCAATATCTCGACCGCGAAAAAAGGTATTGACTTCCGGTTTGCACTAAAATTCTTGGTTTTTTATGTGCTTTTGAATGATGTATCACACGATAGGATTCGTTTTTTAGGAGGGTCGAAAAATGGTCTAAATCGAACTTCGATTTTCGATATATCGAATTAGAAAAACGATATTTGACTCTTGATTGCGCCAAAATGCACTACTTTTTACGCCTTTTCGAATGAGGTATTAAAAGATATGGGCTGCCTTTTGAAAATTTTGAGAAATGGGGGTTTCCCGCCCAAAATATTAAGGTGCCTAAAGTCGACTTTCGGTTTATTCGATTGTAAATTCGTATTTTTTTCTTGAAATTACTCTTCAAGTAGAGCATTTTACATGTGCAGTTTCTTGTTTTACGACTATGTTTGTAGGAGTTAAGAATTTTCGAAAATTGGTCCATTAACGAATTTCGACCTTCGATATCTCGAAAACGAAAAAAGATATCGACTTACAGTTTAAGCCAAAATGCTTAGAATTTTACCCTCTTTCAAATGAGGTATCACAAGATAGGGCTTGCTATTTGAAAATCTCGAGATTAGGGGGGTGCGCCCCCTGAAAACCCCCAAAAACCAAATTTTGGGTTGTGGCAGTATTTTTAAATGAAACTTTTAGTCCAAGTTCCTATAAAAACCAATTTTTCCAGATTTTTTTACCGTCACCCGTTCATGAAAACCATAGTGAGCAGGTTCCGTGAAACACCCTGTATATTATTTTTAGGTAATGAGGAGCTTGATGGGTTATACAAATCACATTATTGAAAACATAACAGGAAAATACAAATTCGAAAATAAAATTCCGGGTAATTTTTGCGGTGTTTTCCACCCTTTGCACAAGTCGGATCTAGTGTTCAATGTGGTAGTTGTTTTCGAATTTGTATTGTTTTAATTAACTGTTGATGGTTAAAATGCACATTAGACTCTCTGACTGAAGAGAAGATGCCGATTTTTTGAGGAACCGAACCCAAAGACTTAAGAACCACACATTTTTCAGATAATTAATGCGCGAGGTTAAGCCAGTCACCATACAATATGGAGGCGTAAAAAATCATCCTAATTTCATTTTCACATTCATTTTTATCTATACAGAATAAGGTCATCAGAAATCTCGTAAGAACCTCTAAAATGGGGAAAAAATCAAATGATCAAATGCAAGAAAAATGCCCAGATGCGCACACTTTGTGACATTTATTTACAGCGCTGATATCGGGGTTGATTTTTCCCCTCTCTTCGAACGATAGTGGAGAAAATTTCGAGAAGATTACAAAAAAGTTCATTAAAATCGGTCCAGTAGGTCAAGAGATATTAACAAACGAAAATATTTGCGTTTATTCTACTAACGCCGCAGTTTCCATATGCGTGATTGCGGTGGTCATATAGTTACAATAGATGAAAGGAGAAAGTAAAACTTGTTGAGGGAGACAAGACAAGTTAAGACAATAGGGGTGAGTGGTGGGAGGGCGAAGGAAGATAGGCCGATAGAGGGTACTTAACAAAGAGAGGGCGGTGTATGAGAGGCGAAGCGGCGCGAGATTCATCATACGCAAAGGAAACACGGCGAGAAGAGAGAAATACACAGCAAGGAACGGCAGAGAGAAAATCAAGGTGAATGTAAATGTGGATGCGAAATGAGTACACTGAATTGCCATCCGAATTCCTATCCGGATGGCTAAAAGAATTGCCCTCCGAATTGCTCTCCAAACCTGATCTTGGGCGATGAGAGAACAAGGAGTCAGATGGCAAGTCTTCTCACGAAAAGAATATGAGAGGAATTCATACTGAATTGTCATCATGCAAAATGATATAGAAGGAATGAGGGGAAATTGTCCTCATGCTAAAATGCAGCACTAACAAGCCTCCAGGGCAGCATGCGCTCGAAAACGCAGAACAGAAAAGAGGTCCGTTTCCCCCTCTCTGCGTTTTATTTTGTTCGAGAAGGGGTAGGCCGCTACCTGCACTCCAGTTCGACGAGAATACCCCTGATACGGGCTCTTCTCACTTTTCAATTGTCATCGTCTCAGGGTCCCTGATAATAAGTGTCCGCGGACGCCACCTTCTTGCTCGGGGGTTTTGGACTTGGCCTGGTGGCTATCGCCACTTATGATGCTATTTTTCAATTCACCGATGATTCCACCGGTTGAGAAAAGATTACACAGTTCAGTTCAGTGCATGACTATAATAAACTAAAATACTCGGATCTGTAATATTTTCTCAACCGGTGGAGTCGTCGATGACTTTAAACAACTTGCGGATATTTTAATTAATTAACGGGGTTTCCACCGATTAAGGAAAGACTACAAATCAGAGTATTTTCGTGCATTATAGTCATACACTGAACTGAACTGTGTAATCTTTTCTCAACCGGTGGAATCATCGGTGAATTGAAAAATAGCATTGATTCTACGCAAAACGGCAGCCCTGTTTAGAATATACCTACCATTCACTACACGAGTTAGACGCAATGTGTTTTGCATTTTCCGGCTAATTGTAAGTATCATAATCGCCACTCTATGGCACGCGTGCACGACACTCCCAGATCGGAAATCGGTACAGCTTTAGCTAATTAATCATTATCACAAACTCCGAGCAAGGGTGAGCGGTATAGAATCACGAACAATTAGGTTCAACTTCATCGATTATGGGACACAAACTTCAGCAACTCGAGCGACTCACTAAAAAGTTGGCAAGTAATGAAAAAGAGGGGAAATATGTCGAGAATCGTGGAACATACTCGGGTGATAGTAGTTTCTGAAAGTTTCAGCTTGCAGCACATTTCCATAGAGAATATATGTATGTATATAATATATATGACACACGTAGGAAGCATTTCTTTGCCTCCCGTGTCTGTGAGAACCGTCATGCGGATATCTTGAAAGCTCCCCGAGAGAAAAGGTATCTTCAACGCCTGACAAGTTCGAATAAGTGTTTCTTTTCCTTTTTAAATATATTTTTGCTCGTCATATTTATGCGCTATCTCGCATCCACCTCTCAATGGGTTGGGGCTAGAGGAATTCTAGTAAACCTTCTACTGCGGCATGCTTATTTTTTTGACAGGCAGATTATATTATTCGTCTGTAGCTTTTGACACAAAATAAAAAGGAGCTTAATGCAAAGACCCCCATTATTGTTTGTCGCGTATAAAAGTGCAATGAGGTGTCTCATTGTTTATGAACTAGCATCAGGGGGTGGAAATTCAATGTTGAATTAAGGAGCTCAGAATGTTCTTAATCATTGCAAACTCAAGCTTTTTACCAACGTATGCAGTGGCGGCTCCTGAAATGCGATATGTCGATGTCGACTCCATTTAAAACTATAGAAAAGTATCGATTTCTCGGGGGTTCAATTGCACCCCCTGATCGATACTTTTCTATAGTTTTAAATGGAGTTGACATCGATGTATCGAATTTCACCAGCCGCCACTGAACGTATGATACAAAGGGAAGGGGGGGTGAAAAGGCCCCAAACGATTTTTTACCGTAGAGGCTTGATTCTTCTTTTTTCTTTAAAAGAAAAAAAGGGAAAAAAATCTAAGTATTTCATAAGTAATTAGGTACATCAAACGTTTAAAGGGCTGAATTTTAACGCGTTTCTCGACTTTTCGTCGACTTGAAAAGTGCCATTTGCAACTCATGGAGGATGAATAGAAGATAAAGACCAACTAATGAAAGATTTGTGGCAAATAAGGTAATTGGGGAATTGTGAAATACCGGATTATGGAACCGATACATGAGCGGATCCAGCAATGTGGCAACCATGAATTCATCCCATTTAAACACATGAGAAACAATCGATTTTTGAGGGGGCCATAGCCCTTTTACTAGTCGATTGTTTCTCATGCATTCAAATGGGAATAATACACATTTTCCGCAGATTGCTGGCTCCGCCTATGGACTGATAGAATGCATCGAGAGAAGGTTATAACATAACAGTCGGTCTGGATATTTATTGGAAAAATTGAAATTTTAGGATGGGAAATGTTAATTAATTGGAGGAAATCTGTAGACTAGTTCAGACCAACTTTGATGTATCATTCAAATCTCAACATTTTATAACCTCAATTTCAATTTTTTCAACAGATATCCATTCTATTTACATCAATTTAACCTTTTCACGCAATGTATTCCATCAATTCCGTTGTTCAATATTTCGATAATCCCCATTTACTGCATTTGCCACAGAAACTTCCTCCAGTTCGTCCTTTATCTTCTTTTCATCCCATCTTCAAGTATTTTAAATGACACTTTCAAATCGAGGAAGTTTTGAGGAAAAGTCGAGGGACGTTTTCAAATTCGGCCGTAAGAGCTTTTTCATCATTTGTCGAACCAAATTTTAGATGTTTTTATGGTTATTTTTTGAAAATATGACGATTCTAACTACTTACAAGTAATTGAAACGGCTAGTTAAATTTACAAGAAGTGGCAGCTGCAGTATGGAACATGTTTATTAGAATGTTGTTGAAGGATACTTTGCGTTTACTATCCCTAGTAGAAATAAACCTCAAGGATTCTCAAGAACCCTCAACGATTTTTGAGGGTACCCTCACAAATCATGAGGTTACCCTCAAGATTCTTGAGGGCCCTCAAACATTCTTGAGGGCGCCATCAAAATCCTTTGAGGGTGCCCTCAAAAATCATGAGGACACCCTCAAGATTCTTGAGGGCCCAAAATATTGTTGAGGGTGCCCTCAAAATCTTTTGAGGGCAATGTAGACACCACCAAGATTCTTGAGGGCCCTCAAACATTGTTGAGGGCGCCATCAAAATCTTTTGAGGGTGACCTCAAAAATCACGATTACGCCCTCAAGGTCTTGAAAACCAATAAAAACTGTTTGATGACGCCCTCAAAATGATGATGCAACGTTTGAACGTCCTCCCAAGCTTGAGGACCATCAACAATTGTTGAGGATGACAGCTGATAAAATGTCCTCAGAAACTTGTGGACATCATTATCAAGTGATATGATGACAAGGAAGCATAAAATGTGCGATCTTACGATTCTTGGATCCCAATCCAGGATGAGTGTGGTATTTTTTCCATGGAACAAGTGAATGATTTTTGAATTTTAATTTTTTTGGCTCCTGTGAAGTGTAACAGAATCAATTACATAACCTCCAGGCGCCACTAAAGTTCAATAATCTATTACATAACTTCCAGGGGCTGGAACAGTGTAATAAAATCAATTACCTAACCTCCCGGCGCCACAAAAGCTCAAGAATCCATTACATAACTTCCAGGGGCTGGAGAAGTGTAATAGAATCAATTACATAACATCCAGGCGCCACAAAAGCTCAAGACACCATTATATAACTTTCAGGGGCTGGATAAGTGTGAAGGAGACCATTACATAACCTCCAGGCGCTAAATGAGCCCAAGAATCCATTACATAACTTCCCAGGGGCGAGAGAAGTGCAATAGAATCAATTACCTAACTTCCAGGCGCCACAAATGCTCAATAATCCATTACATAACTTCCAGGGGCTGGAGAAATGTGATAGAATTAATTACCTAACTTCCAAGTGCCACAAAAGCTCAAAAATCCATTACATAACTTCCAGGGGCTGGAGAAGAATTTTTTGGGTAATTAATTTTCAATAATTAAACCTTTACAACCTCCAGGCGCTAAATGAGCCCAAGAATCCATTACATAACTTCCAGGGGCTGGAGAAGTGTAAAGGAGACCGTTACATAACCTCCAGGCGCTAAATAAGCTCAAGAATGCATTACATATTTTCCAGGGTTCCAGTTCAAAATTAAAAACAGTGTGACTCCACCATCAAACACTGTTTCGTTTATCCAGTTTCCCTGGTAAACATTTTAGCAACACAGCACCATGACCGATGTTTGTGATCGGCTTCATGACCGATGAAGCTGGCACTATTTTTTCCATGGTGCTCATGGTGCTATGATGCACTGGCACCACTACCGATGGTGCTAGCACCATGATACAAAGAAAAATTAAAGTTTTCGTATTTTTTTTATTTAATTTTAGAAATCTGATAGCAGATTCGGATTCTTCGACCAAAAATACACGAGGACACCAAGTTTCACGCCAATCGGACAAAAACAAAGCGTATTTTCTTTTCAGACGTCCGCGCAACCTTATATACCCGAATTTCGTCTCCCATCATCAACTGTCGGAACAGTGTATCGGTTAGGGTGCAGGACTAGGGATCGGAAGGTCACGGGTTCGAATCCCGGTCAGGTCGGTACGATGCATGAAAAATATGTGACCAGTGAAGTTTGAATAAGTGCATACGAGTCTACTTTTTGTCGACTACATAAATCCCCAATAATATCCCCTCCCCCCCCCCCCCTCCCCTTTAACGCCCCATCTCATCCCCGAACGTATCCGAGAAAAACCATCAAGATTTTTTGAGGGCGCCCTCAAGATTCGTTGAGGGCACCCTCAAGATTCGTTGAGGGCACCCTCAAAGCCCTCTGTTCCAATTACCCTCAATGAGGGCTTTTCTCTTGAGGGCCTTGAGGTTTATTTCTACTAGGGATAGCATGCTTTTTGTCGTAACGCATAGCGATCAGTTTGGCAGCGTTGAGGTTATTCTTCTTAAATTCATTTAAAAAGTCGAATTCAAGTGAAATTGTTCGATATTTTCGAAGATTAAATGGACTTAATGCAACGTACCTAGTCGGATTGGGCCCTTTGTTATGATCCACCAAGATTGCCGCTTTGCGGATCTTGAAAGAGATTTTTTCGGTTACTACTTGTACGAGGGTCATCCAAAAAGTGAGTGTTGCTATCTCATAACTCTGTACCTTAGATCGATCAAAAAAATTCAAAGTAACGGTCTTGTTTGTTATATCCTCAGCTTGCTAAAAAACTCGAGATTTTTAAAATTTGCTCCCTAAACTGCGAGAAAATTGACTTTTTGTGAGGGGGCGCTTCTTGTCGCCGCGTGCCCACTTCTGAAGTCGATCGGGCTCTCAGCGCACCATCGATTATCGTTCGAATTGCCTCAAGTTTTGTTTTTATCTTTCTCTCTATCTCTCTTTCTCTCTCTCTCTCTCTCTCTCTCCCCTCTCTCTATCTCTCCCCCCCTCTCTCTCTATCTCTCTCTATCTCTCTCTATCTCTCTCTCTCTCTCTCTCTCTCTCTCTCTCTCTCTCTCTCTCTCTCTCTCTCTCTCTCTCTCTCTCTCTCTCTCTCTCTCTCTCCTCTCCCTCTCTCTTCTCTTCTCTCTCCCACCCTTCATTTTTAAACAAAAATGTTAATTTTAAAAAGCCTTAACTCACTTTTCAACGTAGCTATCATTTTTTATCCAGACATTCTAACACATCTCCACTAATTTTTTTATTCCATTTCCGTAGAACTGGTAGTCTTGAAATTTGAACCACTCATCCACGGCATTTTTGACTTGTTCGTTGTTAGTAACATTTTTTTCTCAACTGAGGAGAAGGTGAAGATTAAGAAAGTTGAAGGATTACATTTCACCAACAATGAACAAGTCAAAAATGACGTGGATGAGTGCTTCAAAGCTCAAGACGAACAGTTCTACGAAAATAGAATCAAGAAATTAGTGGCGCGGCACTGAAAAAAAAAAGTTCTGGCTCTACCGAATACATGCTTTGGGAAGCTGAAGGAGGCATACATATCCGAAGCAAAGTTCTGTGACTAGCGGGCTTTCCGTCGGTAGTAGCGAGCCACATGCTCTAGCAGTCCCGAACCTCTTGCTTCGGCATTGCGATGTAGGTGGGGACACGTGCAATGACATACAATCAGCAGGACCTGTCGCCATCTTTTCTCTGTTAAGTATCAGAAGAGAATGGGTTCACTCTTGAAATCAATTTACCCTGAGAATTTGTCATCGGCGATCTCAGAAAGAACGCCACGATACAATTTAGGAGCATATTCACGGAGTTTGCTCACTTAACTCAGCGCGTCGTAAAGGGTGTGCGCCTCGGAGCGCTTCCCCTATATACGCAGTCCGCTGTGAGTGTCCGATCGATTTTTTATTATTTTTATTTATATTTATTATTTATATTTATTTTGTAATCTTTGATAAACCAGAAAATACCAGACAGCAGATGCAGCCAATAGTTCATGCATTTAGAAGGAAATTCCATAATTTTTTACGTAAACACAGAGTTTTTGCGTCTATGCTGTTTGAACTTGAAGTGATTTCCTGAGTTGATAGGGGGTTTTTGGACGTTTCCAATGTGCGCATCTTTATTTTCTCCGAAATTACGTGAGAATCAAGGTTCTATGAGGGAACAGACCTATTGAATAATTCTACTGCGAGGATCCTCAAAACGGCCTCACTGCGATCCACCGTGCGATGCGACCTTCATGTGTGTCGCTCAGTCAACTCACGCGCGCAATGTACTCACTTACTGCTTCTTTATCCCCCACCCCCTCCACCTCTCTGTCCCACACCCCTTCACCATCCCTCTTATTTTTTTTTTTTTGAATTTCGGTCTAATAGGAAGATAGCACGCTTGGCAAACTTTTTTAACAGCAAGTACGATCATTTTTTATCCTCAATTTACACAATGCAACGGATTATAGACTCCCTTGTTCAACTTGTTTCCAACTGCAACGACGTGTTCATATATCAGTCATCTGAACGCATCTTTTGAATACTATACTTGTTACCCTTGAAGTATATGTATAACGGAAGGCTAACAATCGATATTCGTTTTTCCTCCATTTGAATTCATGCGAAAAAATCGATTATGATGGGCTTTTAAATGAGCCCCCACAGTGGCGTAACTACAAATTACCTTTCTCTCACTTTGTCCATTAAAATATGTGTAAGTTAGAAAAGGATAGGAAAGGGGGATCAATCCCCTCTTCCTATCCTTTTTCTACCTGTACATTCGGATGTGTAAAAAGAGAGAAAGAATGATTTCTAGGTACGCTACTGAGCCCCCATAAGATCGATTCTGTTGCATACGTTTTCCGATGGGAGAAAATTGATATTTGTTTTCCTCCCATTTGAACCGATGCAAAAGTATCAATTATTTTGGGATTTAAATGAGCCCTCCAAGGATTGATTCTTTTACATAGGTTCAAATTAGTGACAATCGATAGATCGAAGTTTACGAGGAACCTCTGCACCCGCGCCAAGCCTTAAGCCCTCGTCACCTTGCCGGCATGGTCAGGATAAGTCAACGTATACGGGAAAGGTGTTCCCGCGGATATCAATATTGGGAGTGATGCTTTAATTGATTGATTATGATTGACTAAGTTAAAGTGCGTCTTATTATATTGACTTTTATTTGTAGTGCGCACGTGGATTCACGTCACTGTTAATTTTGCGTCATTTTTTGATGACCTTAAATGCTTATAGTGCAATGGGTCTGTTGCAAACTTTTGCTACAGTGATATAGACTAATATAGAGTGTTTCATCGTATGTAAAATCGCCCGAAATGTCCATTGGTGGCATCAGAAACTCATGAAATGCGATAATAAACTCACAAGAGACGTTTAATGAAATCCAAGATGGCGGTAAAATATCGAGCAATCTGTATGCATGCACCTTTAACATCCAAGGATTGCCAACGTTGACAACCTCACAGCCTCAGGTGTTTATTTACGTTGTGATTGGGTGTGATCGATATTGTGAGGTTGGCTATCCTTGGATGTTCGTGGTGCATGCATACAGGTTGCTCAATATTTTACCGCCATCTTGGATTTCATTAAACGTCTCTCGTGAGTTTCATACTGCATTTTATGACTTTCTGGTGCCACCAGTGGACTTTTCAGGTGATTTTACATTCGATTAAATACTCTTAATCGTTGTAGCAAAAGTTTGCAACAGACCCATTATGGGACTTTAATTGAGATCTCCTTCATTTCATTCCAAGTTGAAAAGTCTTCCTCCATCAATTTGCAGTTAAAGAGCACTCCTTTGCATAATCGCCTTGAGATTTCTCAAGGAAATTTCTAGGGATTTTTAAGTACGAATGGGCAAGATTTGGCAATTTAGAGACGTTTGTAATAAAGCAATCAGTTTTTCACTCGAGATAAATCTGAAAGAGATGATTTCAAAGTAGCTTGCTAAAGCTGTCTTGAACTAAACTCTCAAGGATTGCCGATTTATGGCGAGCGTCTTTGACTTGCGCTTCTGCTCTCTTAACCAAGGGGGGATACAGGGAATTGTCTTTCTCTCTCTCCTCCCTTTTAAAAACGTGCGTTAGAAAAGGACAGAAGAGGGGGCCAATGTCACGTGATGGCCCCCTCTGCTATCCTTTTCCAACACATAAGTTCAAATGGAACGAGAGAGAGAGAGAGACAATTCCCTGTATCCGTCCATGCTCCCAACTCAACTCATTTTGAGTCAAGTCAAGGCGGAATCTTCAAGAAAACCTCTGAATTGCACCTTTAAAATTGCAAAAGTTCCACCTATTAAAAAAATAGACTCGCGAGTAGATAGTTGCACAATTTATAAAATTGTCTGAAATGGCTCTCTCGACCTTAAAAAGTGCCGTGGGTGAAGGAAAAAAGATTGATACAAAAATTATTCAAACTTGGTTAACAATATGGGCGTACGGTCCTAAGGTCCGAAGGACCCTGCTTACCGATAAAGGGATCCTTTCGGACTGATCCAGGGGGCTCCTGCGGCCTACTTACCGACAAAGGGGCCAAATCGAACTAATACAGACCTGATTACTTCTCTATTTTTACTTCCCTCTTTTATTTTTAGTACCTCTCGTTTATTTTCCCCTTTTTCATACACTGAGGGAATTCTTTCTTTCATCCATGGTGTGTATTTTGTTTGTGTTAAAGAAACTGCACAGTAATATATTGACTGAGGTGGAATTCATTTAACCCAAGGAAAATGTCAGTTGCCTGCTACAAGTAGAAGATTCTTTGTTGTGATAGTGATTCTCCTTCATGCAACATAACTTTACTTCGCGCAAGGAAAACTGTCACAGGTAAACGCGTTTCTTTGTTTTTAAAGAAGTGATTTCTTTTAGTGTATACCTATATTGTAGGATTGTAGCGCGACTGCAATGCAATCCCCCGGCCCCTGTAAGTCTGGCGAGAATGCCACAAATCCAGGGCCAGTTCGCCCCTAATCATGGAGAACAAGAGTAAGATAAGATGAGCAGGGCTGCCGTTCTGCGTATAATCAATGCTATTTTTCTATTCACCGATGATTCCACCGGTTGAGAAAAGATTACACAGTTCAGTTCAGTGCATGACTGTAATGCACGAAAATACTCTGATCGGTAATCTTTCCTTAATTGGTGGAGACTCCGTTGATTAATTAAAATATCCGCAAGTTTTTTTAAAGTCATCGACGACTCCACCGGTTGAGAAAAGATTACAGATGCGAGTATTTTAGTTTATTACAGTCATGCACTGAACTGAACTGTGTAATCTTTTCTCAACCGGTGAAATCATCGATGAATTGAAAAATAGCATTGATTATACGCAAAACGGCAGCCCTGAAGATGAGAGAGGAGAGTTTCCGCATGCATGCTCAAATGAGGACACGACCTCTTTTAAGAGGGCGGATGGAGACCCTAATCTAAAGGGGATTTGCATCGATCTATCGATCTCGAATCATCCGATTGCGATTTTCGATTCTTAAACTAGTCCGTCTCTCAGTGAGTTTTCTAGAGACGCGGTTTCTCATTGTTTGTGTTTCAGCGCCGTTTCTCTCTCTCTCTCTCTCTCTCTCTCTCTCTCTCTCTCTCTCTCTCTCTCTCCCTCTCTCTCTCTCTCTCCCTCTCTCTCTCTCACATTATCGTAGAACCATTGATCCGACGTATCTTAAACCCTTTTCAGCCTCTTGGAAACCCCAAAACCAGAGCTCCGACCATTAATAAGAACCGCTGAGGGCAGGACAGAGGCGCGCATTAATTATCCAAACAAATCAAACTGTGTCTAACGTGATGGGATGAATAAACTTTGAATTACTTACGTTCGCCGCGGAATGCACGCGTATTCAGGAAAACCGGGCGTGCAAGACCTCTTGAATAATCGAGACGAATTCCAGAGAAAGGTCCGATAAAATGTGAGAGGTATTTCCTGGTGATCGGCATCCCAGTTGAATTAGGTTTCCTTTTTAAAAAGTACCTAGACACATGTGATTCTATGAGCGGGTACCAGTGGCGTCGCGTGCAATTTGGCAACAATGTATTCTATCCATTTAAACTCATGTAAAAGATCGAATGCAGGGGGTGCACAGTGCACAAGGAAAATTCGCTATATTTAATGAGTTTAAATGGAGCAGTTGCATTGTTGCCAGATGGCACGCGATGCCACTGGCTGGCTGGTACTACTACATTTGACGACAAAAATACGCAGCGTTTACATTGACTCGTGAGGGAATAACCGTATTTTTCTTTTCCAATACGATGGCGTTATTGACATACGCGGATCCAGCAATCTGACAACTGCGCATTATTCCCGTTTGAATGTATGATAAACAATCGATGCTTGAAGGGGCCATGGCCCCGTGACTAATCGATTATTTTCCATGCAATCAAATGGGACGAATACACTGTTGCCAGATTGCTGGATCCGCCTATGGTTATTGATCCTTCTTTTTCGCATGCGTAAATAAGATTTGTCATATTTTAATTCTGTTTGCACTATCAAAACGTGGTATAACATTGTTTCTGTTTCTGGACCACTATGAACTTTTTCGTCATTGAAATAACAATTTCTGAATTTATTCGACGGTAAGTTTCGGCGTTTTATGGGCATTGCGGTTGACGCTCTCCTGAGGTTGCAAACTGCGATAACCATCAAACGCCGAAACTTGACATCGAGGAAATTTGGAAATTGCCGTTTAAATGACTCCAGCCCATAGAGGTCCAAAAACAAAATCAAAGTGAGCACGTTTTGAGCGTGATGTAAACAGAATAAAAATACTACAAAACTTATTTACATACAAAAAATATTCAAAACCGTCATAGCTACACTGAAAAAAATGAAATTACTAAAAAAGCAATTAAGTTTTGTAAAATCAGTAAAATAAAGCACATGCTAATTTTACTTGTTATTTTCGGTAAATCCTACTAAACGTATGGCTAATTTTACGATTTGAATTGTACATTTTGCTTAGGTTTTAGTAATTTCTCTATTTGGATTGCAAATTTTTCAATCTAAATAGTACATTTTACAATCCAAATCATTGTGACTTTTGCATATTACATGGCTGTCTTGGCGTGACAGCTATACGACTTGCAAAAATTACAATGCTTTGAATTGTTAAATTTACAATCCGATTGGTAAAGTTAATGATCCAAATTGTACAATTAAGAAAAATTAAGCAAAATTTACAATCCAAAACGTAAAATTAGCTATATGTGAAGTCAATTTTACTGAAAATGGCTGGTAAAATTAGCCTTTGCTTCATTTCACTGATTTCACAAATCTATTTTTTTCAGTGTAAGGCAAAGCAAAATACGGCTAATTTGTATATTTTTCGATGAACTTGACAACGCTACTTACAATTAGATCGGCCCAATCTTCGCAAAAAAAACCCCTTCGAACGTCACCAGTGGTGCCGCGTGCTATCTGGCAACGCTGCACTCTGTCCATTCAATCGCATGTAAAAGGTCGATCTGATGGGAGTGCACTGTGCACTGCCTCGAATCGATATTTTGCATGGGTTTAAATGGGAAAAATGCAACATTGCCAGATTGCACGCGACGCCACTGATCGTCACTCAGTTTCTTTCTCATATCAGTCGCTTTCGACTATAGCTGTTAAACCTTGACGGCATGATTATTTTTTTTTTTTTAAACCAAAATATATGATTTTTGGTAGATTTTGGTTTAAATTGCCAAGAAATAGATCCGACCAATTCCTTTCATTATTTGTTGTGTGTAACAAGCCTTGCAAAGTGTGAGTGCAAGTGCATCGTGGGCTGGCATATGAAGTAGATTCAAGGGCAAATGATCAAACGTCTTTCCTGCAGCTATTATTTTCGGGTCCGTCCCAATGAGCTATAATTTTAGAGTGGAACATCAAGGAACGTTCCGCCGGTTCATTGTTGTGACCTAGGGCGCCGCCATCTTGCCGTAAAAATCGATTTTGAGGTTAAGTTTTGTAGGTTGTTTCCGGTCGTTTCGTAAACAAACTCGGGCATCACCGGAAACGGCCTTCAAAATTTAACCTCAAACCTTGGAGTCTGCCGTCCAAATTCCCGCCAAATTCCGAACGACCTACAAAATTTAACCTCAAACCTTGGAATCTGCCGTCCAAATTCCGCTTTTTCCCGGGATTCCTTCTACCCTATGTGGCACAAGGTGGACCAGCCCGCTGCCACTCTAAAGTTATAGCTCATTGGTCCGTCCTCAAAATTACTCGATAAGACAAGGAATTGATAAGCTGTGAAATTCTAACCAAGAATATAATCTTATGCAAATAATTAACATGACAAGGGAAGACTTGAAGAAGGGACAAACAAACCAAATGACCAATTTCAACGGGAAACCTTTCAAATACTAACAAAGGGCTAAAAACTGTCAGTTTGTGTCACAATGATAGCAAATGAGCCTCCAGAAGTTTTAATATTATCATTTGAATCCAGAGAAAATAAAAAAAAAAAAAAAACCACCAATTCAAAACTTGACCGTCTACAAGGGCCTTTTTTTCGAGTTTGAATTGAACTTTTGCCATTTTTAGGCTGAATCTATCAGCGTGGTGTGAACCCCAATGGGTCTGTTGCACACTCTGGCTACAGTGTTTTAAAATATCAATTCTTATGTAAAAAGCCGATAAAATAACAATGGCAGCATCAGAAAACACTAACATTCAGTATTAAACTCACAAAGTGCGAAAAACACTAGACACTATTCATCCCTGTATCTTTCCACCATGTGCACGATATTTCGCGAAATTAGCGCGGCACATTCAAATAATCACGGCCGACTGTCATCACAGTTGACTTCATAAACAAATAAACAGTAAACACTGACGGCATCTGCTCGAATTCTTACGTTTCAATATCCTCAATTCCTCACAAATGGTTGTGAAAAGTACGGAAACTGATATTTGTGTCGAAAACTTATCAAAATGAAACAATAACACGCAGGAGTTCCAAGTATGATGATCGATGTTGGAATCATCCTTGGAACTCCTATGAGTTATTGTTCATTTTGATAAGTTTTCGACACAAATATCAGTTTCCGTACCTTTCACAACCATTTGTGAGGAATTGAGGATATTGAAACGTAAGAATTCGAGCAGATGCCGTCAGTGTTTACTGTTTATTTGTTTATGAAGTCAACTGTGATGACAGTTGGCCGTGATTATTTGAATGTGCCGCGCTAATTTCGCGAAATATCGTGCACGTGGTGGAAAGATACAGGGGTGAATAGTGTCAAGTGTTTTTCGCATTTTGTGAGTTTAATACTGAATTTTAGTGTTTTCTGATGCTGTCATTGTTATTTTCTCAGCTTTTTACATTAGAATTGATACTTTCAAACGCTGTAACCGAAGTGTGCAACAGACCCATTCCTAATTCATCTGACGGTAGTTATAAGATTCCCTGCAGCAATCGATGCTTCAAAAATGTTTAGTTAATTCAAAAACTTTTCGGGCCGTCCAATAATCATCACGGAATATCACGATGAGAGGGTGGAGGGAGAAAACTTGGACTTTTAGATCACTATGTTTATCGTGTAAGTAGCATAATTTGAAACTAGACAAATAAATAATTCATCAGCTTGCCGCTATGGCTTCATTTACTTTTTACATGACAGGTATATCCTAATCATTTTGAACTTTTGAAGCTCCATAATTTATAAACTGGAAAAGAAATCTTTTCCCGGACAAAGGGACAAATATAGATGAAGGGAATAAAAAAAAGAAAATAGTTAAAAAGGAATTAAAAGTACAGTACGAGCCAAGGCCGTTTAACCAATAAGGTTAAACTTTGCAAGGTTCTCAGGTTACCAGAAGAAATCAATGCTATAACTCGCTCAAAAACGGGTAGCGAAATAATCATACTCTGCAGTGTTCATTTTGCCTATCCCGATAATTGAAAGCGCTCGATGAAATACGTATTACTTTGCAAATGTTAATGATATTTTAAATACCTTTTACTGCCAACGAGAGATCGACTTATGAAGAACAAATAACGGGGGAGGGGGGGGTGAGTGGTGTAAAAAGGGCTTAGTTGCCGCTGAAAGTATGTTCATTTCAATTCTGCGTTATTTTCTTTGTTATTTTCTTTATTGTGACTTTAAATAAAGTTTTTTCCTTTTTCTTCCCACCGCTCTTGCGTATGATATAACTTAAGCTTCAACAATCATTGCACATATTCGACTAATACTCAATAGATTCGTAATTTGTCGGCATTATGTAATGACAACATAACAGAAAAAGTGAAGAAGACTCTTGTTTCTTATTTTCTTTATTGTGACCTTAAATAAAGTTTTTTCTTTTTTCTTCCCACCGCTCTTGCGTATGATATAACTTAAGTTTCAACAATCATTGCACATATTCGACTAATACTCAATAGATTCGTAATTTGTCGGCATTATGTAATGACAACATAACAGAAAAAGTGAAGAAGACTCTTGTTTCTTATTTTCTTTATTGTGACCTTAAATAAAGTTTTTTCTTTTTTCTTCCCACCGCTCTTGCGTATGATATAACTTAAGTTTCAACAATCATTGCACATATTCGACTAATACTCAATAGATTCGTAATTTGTCGGCATTATGTAAGGACAACATAACAGAAAAAGTGATAAAGACTCAAGGTGCGATAGAATGAGGACAGCTTCTTGTTCCAATTTACTTTGCCCGGCTGAGCGATTAAATTTATTGATAGCTTTTATTCAAGAGAGAAATGCCGCGGGAAGTAAGAACACATAATTATACAACATCTGCAAGATATCTCTCCCCTCCCCCTGCCACTCCACTTCTCCGCTTTCAAGCGGAATCTGGAGAGATATAAATTGTTCATTTAGACTTCTGAAGGCACCGAATATAACTTATCCAGATGGATTTCAGATAATCGACGAGGAAATTGTGCGCTCTTTAATTAATTAGGGGGATTATCTGCATTTTGAGCAAGATGCACTGATCGATGAGTATCCCTTATACCAGCAAGAAGCCAATATTGTTCTACGGTTTATTTATTGGTGATGTTTTTAGTGTGACCTCGAGTCTGTATGAATGACCTGGAAACAATGCACTTCTGATTGTAAGCCCTGCCCGCTCATTGAAGGGGTCAATACGGAACGGTTCAGTGGCGTACCCAGGGGGAGGGGTCCAGGGGTGTAAACTCCCCCCCCCTTTCCATTGACACCAAACTCTGCCCTAAAAAATGTAATTTTTCAGTCATCAGAGACATTTTACCAAATGTTCACCCCGGATTGCCCCCGCCCTCCTTGCCTGGCTGCGTCACTGCCACGAAAAATTTGCCTGAGCGTTTTCCTAGCAAAAAACATTCAAGAATCAAGCACTGGCAGAAACAGGAGTTGGTGTCTGTCTCTCTCTCTCTCTCTCTCTCTCTCTCTCTCTCTCTCTCTCTCTCTCTCTCTCTCTCTCTCTCTCTCTCTCTCTCTCTCTCTCTCACTCACTCTCTCTCCCTCCCTCTCCACCTCTCTCTCTTTCAAATGCGCTTGTAAGAATATTATGGGCAATCACGTGACTTTCAAGTTTTCATCCCTTTCCTCTAACCTTTTTTATCCGTTAGTTCAAAGTTCAAATGCCCAGAGTCCAGAAAGAAATATAGAATATCGGGTGAAAGGGAGGGAGGGAGGGAGAGAGAGAGAGAGAGAAAGAGAGATGGGGTGAGGGAAAAATCCTGGATCCACCTCTGGCATCAAAAATCAGATTAACGTTTTATAAGACCCATACTACTGGCCCATTGAGAGGGGTTTTGATTTTGATTTTTTTTTTTTATTACAGCACCGCATCTCTTATTCGAAATATTTTACACACTCCACGTCGACCACTGCGCTTTACTTTGCCACTTTCGTGGTTGTTACCAAAATAAAAACTGCTGAGCGACGTTATCATAATGGAATCAGAGGCCTTTTGATGGAGGAAATTATCTTTGAATCCTCAAAATATTCTCTTCTGCTGCGGGAAGGGGGGAGAGAGGGAGAGGGAGCGTGGATGATTCCTCCGATTTGACGAAACATCCTCTCTTCTCCACTCCTTCCCCTTTCCTCTCGTAGTATCCCATTCACCACCCCCCCCCCTTCAGACAAACCCTGTTACCTTTCGTTATCGCACCCCGGATAATATTAGCGCGGATTCATAGTAGACGCCTCCACCTCCACCTCCGCCGCCACCGCACCTCCCGGGCCCTGCGCCTTTCATAAAGATTTCTGCTGAGAACGCGGAAAACGAATCGGCGGAGTTGTCAGATTGTATGAAACAATTCGCCAGTGTATTCTATCCATTTAAACTCATGTAAAAGATCGAATTCAGGGGGTGCATAGTGCACAAGGAAAATTCGATATATTTAACCGTTTAATGACCACGTTAGTTCAATAGAACACCACTCCTCCTTTTTATAGGGAAGGTAGTTAACTGTTCGTACTCGGTGGTGTTGGAATTGCCTATGTTACGAATTGAAGGCTCCCGGCAAGACCTTTTCTTGCTAGTGTTTTCATCTATATTTGAGTTTATTTGGAATGAGGACTGAAACAATGTGTTGTAGACTAGAGGAGAAAAATGAGAATACTCGGGCTTGGTCCATAAGGGGTTAATGAGTTTAAATGGAGCAGTTGCATTGTTGCCAGATGGTACGCGGCGCCACACTGCAATTCGCCAACTTCACTTCGAGCTAAATGTGAAAACTATGTCGATTTTTTTTTCTCCCCCGTGCGGCAACTATGCGAACTGGGTGGCATGACGCGCGTTACGTCATTATTGCACACAGTTGCTGTAAGATCGTAACAGAAAACGATTTTTATCGAAACAGCATCAGAAACTGATTTCTCGAGTTATTTTAATGCGAGATGAAGCAGTGGCGTAGCGTGCAATTTAGCAACGTTGAACATGGTCCATTTAAACCAATAGAGAAGCTCGAATGCTAAAGTGTTCACCGAACGCCCAATACTTCGATATTTTTCATGAGTTTAAATGGAAGAACTGCAACGTTGCCAAATTGCACGCTACGCCGCGCCACTGAGCTGAAGAAATAATGTGGTGATGGTGAGTCAAGAATCCTGCTACGAAATTCGACTGTTGAAAGAGTATAGCTATGATGGAGAGAGAGAGAGAGAAAAAGAGAGAGAGAGAGAGAGAGAGAGAGAGAGAGAGAGAGAGAGAGAGCGAGAGAGAGAGAGAGAGAGAGAGAAAGAGAGAGAGAAAAAAAGAGATAGAGAGAGCTAAGAGCGCGATCTGCAGAGCTGCACCACAATTAATTGACAGTGCAATGCATACTGCTGTATATCATGATTGCGGGGGGGGGGTCGTGACGCGCCAGGTCGCGGGGGTCACTCACCAAAACTTGCAACAGAACCGACCTCACCAACCTCAGCCCCGTGAAATGCGCGTAGCGTTTCTCGGTGAGCCGGCGCTTTATTATTTTTCCACTCCAGGAAGTAATATGCAAGCGAACCGCGGGAGGCTCATTCAGTGACCGTAGGATTCTCCAGAATGAAGAGTGGTCTGGTTGGTACCAATTATTTTGTTCCGCAATGTATAATTTAAGCCCCTCCCCCTCCCCAAATCCCCCCCTCACCCTATTATTCCACCTTTACTTCCCCTAACTCTCCACCCCCACACTTCCCTTCAAAATTCTTGTAAATGAGGAGGGGGTGGACTCCGGAGAGATTATTTCCGCGCGAGAACAACTGTTACCGTCACGTGGATTGGAGGGGGGGGGGGAAGAAGAAGAAGAAAAATGATGCCTCGATCAAACAGAACTGAATTTCAGTTGAGAAATGGAATTAATTTTCGTCCACTTTAGTTTATACTGACGATTTTACTGCGGCATTACCGGAGTAATTAAACGGATAGATATCCAACAATGCACTCATCGGTCGCCATCAGTTATGAAAAAAACTCGCATTATAGCTCCTTAAACTATCTCCATCTCTCTCACTCTCTGGTGACCCTCATGTATCATAACTATACTCTTTCAACAGTCGAATTTCGTAGCAGGGTTCTTGACTCACCATCACCACATTATTTCTTCAGCTCAGTGGCGCGGCGTAGCGTGCAATTTTAATATTTAGGATTTCATGTATGTCAGCGTACACAGTCAAACCATAGTCAAAGAGGGGTAAAATCAAAGCACGAACAAGATTAATTTTAGCTTTTTTCGGCAGATCGAAACGAAATCTTTCCAATCTGCGCAGGGTACGGACAGTTTTTGCCACCTCCACTGGTACCATACCTTGGTCAATTATTTTTGGGTCACAGCCTAAAGCAAAATTTCAGTCTATTTTGTCAAACCATTCAACTGTTTTGTGAGAAAAAACAAAATAAACGGAGGTCAAGAGTTTCTGTTAAACGGGAAAAATTCCATCGCGTGCATTTATTTTCATAATTAGTTTTGATTATACTGTCAATGTGCTGAGCCTCTTATTTCTCTGTTTATAAGTAGTATAAGTGTAGCTGATGATCGACGTAACAAATATTAAATCGTGCTCACTTTTTGACTCGATTTCAAAGCGAGTGCTGCCTTCAAAAGCTCACTACTCAGGAATCGATCTAAATTAATTCCTTTCATTCCGATTTTCCGTTTGTGATAAAAGCGCGGTTGTTTCAAAAACTAATAGATTTCTCGCGTGTTCTCCCTCTGACTTCCTGAAAGGTTTCCAGACAAATTAGAGAGACCGCGTCGCCGATCAGATCGGTTGAAAACCGGAAATATTAGTCCATTTTTTTATTCTCACTGTGAATTTTCGTCCTTTCAAGACCTGCTTCCTTGTAGTATGACACAGTTACTTTTTTTCGATAATTAATAACACTTACAAAAACTTACAACAGCGCTTTTAATCAACGTCGGAGAAAAATTAATGCTCAACATGATTTCAAAACAAAACTTGGCCTAGCCATGACAATCCAATAGATACCGCTATTCACTTTTATTAATTCCGTTTTGCTCTGGTGATGTATAGATTAAATAATAAAAACCCTCCTATCACTACATCAAAATCACATTCATAGTTTGCCTCTATACACTTTGAAATACCATATTTACTCATCCAAAGTACTGAATTAGTGCTAGATGGATTGAAGCGTTTTCGGAGACAATTGGTCCGTTGCAAACGTTTGCTAAAACGTTATGGAGTGTCAACTCCTGTGAAAAATCGCGTGAAAATCACATTAGTTAAAAGTCTCAAAATACACCCTCAAAATCACTTTAAAGTGCTCTTTCGCAAGATTTAAGGATTGCAGTCGAATGAATGGGTCATAGTAAAAAATGGGGTACTCCCATCATCCAATCGCAGCTGCGTCTAGTGTCCATGCCGAAAAAAGTAATTCATCAAAGAGAATGTT
Source organism: Trialeurodes vaporariorum (assembly GCA_011764245.1). Lineage (NCBI taxonomy): Eukaryota > Metazoa > Arthropoda > Insecta > Hemiptera > Aleyrodidae > Trialeurodes > Trialeurodes vaporariorum. The sequence continues at coordinate 56,719,131 of VMOF01000001.1, forward strand.
GTGATTAGATGGGACTCCCTCATTGTGACCAGCTTATTCAACTACCATCTTTGAATTTTGTTAAACGTATTTATTGAACTAGTGAATAGATTTTGAAACTTGTCGATGCTTTCAATCAGTGGCGTAGCGTGCAATGTGGCAACGTTGCAGTTCTGTCATTTGAACCTATGAAAAAGATCGAACTATTGGGTGTTCGGTGAACACCTTTGCATTCGATCTTATGTATGGGTTTAAATGGACTCTGTACAGCGTTGCAAAATTGCACGCTACGCCACTGCTTTCAATGTGATTTTCTCGCAATTTTAGGTAGTAATCCACTCTTGATAACTCTATAGCTGCGGCAAAAGTTTGGAATAGACCCATTCTCTAGTTTGGCTAAAATTTTGGCTAGTTTGAAATTCTTACTATAATTATATTCCAATCCCACAAACTGCCAAACCGCCCGAAAGAATTAACAAAAAATTAGTTCTTACCTAACGCTACCTAACCATCAAAAAGATGGCCCCTTTTATTTTAAGTTTCAACCTAATTTAATTAAACCAGTCACGTATTTGAGGGAGAGGGGGAGTTGATTAGGTACGAATGTTCGTTTTGTAATGGGTCTGTTGCACACTTCGGCTACAGCGTTTTAAAGTATCAATTCTTACGTAAAAAGCCGAGAAAATAACAATGGCAGCATCAGAAAACACTAAAATTCAGTATTAAACTCACAAATTGCGAAAAACACTAGACACTATTCACCCCTGTATCTTTCCACCACGTGCACGATATTTCGCGAAATTAGCGCGGCACATTCAAAAAATCACGGCCGACTGTCATCACAGTTGACTTCATAAACAAATAAACAGTAAACACTGACGGCATCTGTTCAAATTCTTACGTTTCAATGTCCTCAACTCCTCATAAAAGGTTGTGAAAGGTACGAAGACCGATATTTGTGTCAAAAACTTAACAAAATGAAACAATAACACCCAGAAGCTCCAAGTATTATTCCAACTTCGATCATCATGCTTGGAACTCCTGGGTTTTATTGTTTCATTTTGATAAGTTTTCGACACAAATATCGGTCTCCGTACCTTTCACAACCTTTTGTGAGGAATTGAGGACATTGAAACGTAAGAATTCGAACAGATGCCGTCAGTGATTACGGTTTATTTGTTTATGAAGTCAGCTGTGATGACAGTCGGCCGTGTTTATTTGAATGTGCCGCGCTAATTTTGCGAAATATCGTGCACGTGGTGGAAAGATACAGGGGTGAATAGTGTCTGGTGTTTTTCGCAATTTGTGAGTTTAATACTGAATTTTAGTGTTTTCTGATGCTGCCATTGTTATTTTCTCGGCTTTTTACATGGGAATTGATACTTTAAAACGCTGTCGCCGAAGTGTGCAACAGACCCATTATATTCCAATCCCATAAACTGCCAAACTGCCCGAAAGAATTAAAAAAAAAAAAATTAGTTCTAACCTAACGCTACCTAACCATCAAAAATATGGCCCCTTTTATCCTAAGTTTCAACCTAATTTAATCAAACCAGTCACGTATTTGAGGGAGGGGGGGGGAGTTGATTAGGTACGAATGTTAGTTTTGTAATTAAAGCGAGTCACTATCCTGTGGGTGTTTTTCTCATGGATGGCATTTACACTTTGATGAATCTGTGCATTTCCGTAAAGATTTAAAGGTTTCTATTATTAGACTCATGACAACGACTTGGAACTTAAACCGCCCACAAGAATAACACGCACTCATAATAACACCTCAATGCTATTTACGATTCTGCCGTTCATAATCTACATCCCCCACAGCTCAAAATAATAATCTAAATAAGTTCGTCTTGGCAAAAATTTAATCTCGACCTTTATATTTAAATGAAAATTCACTTATAGTTACGTCATTTAATCTCAGAGCTGTATAAACTGAAAGTAAAAATAGAAAAAGAGGGGAAAAATTAGGTAACGAAGAATAAACTGAGTTTCTCATTGCAAGGCATTCAGCGAGCTAGTTTTATCGTGATTCCAGCAATGAAATGACGCAATGATACAATTGCTCATCGGATATGAAAAAGAAAAAAAAAAAGAAAAACGGAAAATGATAAATGAAACAGCACTTTAATTCCATTGCTCTGCCTCCGTTTTACAGCCAGATAGCTTCGTTGACGGTTTTACTTTCACTCCCTCCCTCACCCCCCGTCTCTCACACCCTCTTTCTTCCTCAACCGCTCCACCCACCTCTCTTCATACCTTGTATTGTTGTTCTCTACTATTACAGCTGTAAGTTGAAGCTTGAGCAAACCCTTACCGTACCGAGTATTGCTCCTAAGACTGATTTGACGCTTTTTACTTTTTCCTGTACGGATTCCCTCTTAACAGATTAATTTTTAATTGAAGAAGAGCCATTATTCAACATTTGCAGCCACCCGCCAGCTATGGCAGAGCGCATTATTATAATTGCAAATATTTTATAAAAAAAAAAAAAAAAAAAAAAAAAAAAAAAAAAAAAAAAAAATTATGAAAACCGGAAAACGAGAATGGAATGAGGTTAGGAATCCTTTTAGCTTTTAGAAAATGAGCTCACAGACAATTCATCAATTCACAATGATTCCCGCACTCCCTTGAACCCCCTCCCTTTGCCACTACTCGACATCCTCAACTGTATTCAATATCCGGCTTCCCTATTACCACAGAAACAACGGCACTTCACCATTCAAATGCGGTCGGAAACGCATGTTTTATTCTCAGTTTATATCATTGACTGTCTTTGGTTGATTTTCCGTTAATTACAAACTGAATTCTTCCTTGGCAAGACTTAATATGGGTATGTTCCGCGCTTTTGGAACACCAATGTTGAGCATTGATCCTAACGTGAAATTCCCCTTTAATAATCGATGTGTGCATGAAACAGGTTCAAAATACTGAAGAATTCTCCATCTTCAGCAACCCGCGAAAAACTGAGTACAGTCGCGGACAAAAGTAATGTCGGAAAACTCTTGGATTTTTACCTTGGTAGGCTATCTGAAATACATAAATTCATTCTGAAAAATACTGTGGATAGCGCTTGCCTTCAGGCGTCATCTGACATTCTTCTTGTCCCCACTGTACAGTGGCGTCGCGTGCAATTTGGCAACAATGTGTTCTGTCCATTTAAACTCATGTAAAAGATCGAATTCAGGGGGTGCTTAGTGCACACGGAAAATTCGATATATTTAATGAGTTTAAATGGAGCAGTTGCATTGTTGCCAGATGGCACGCGACGCCACTGCCACTGTACTTAGGGGGCTGTTGCAATTTTTGATTACATAGGGTCGATTTGGATGTAAAAACCTGCAAAAATAACAATAGCAGACAATACTCACTCTTAAAATCATAAAATGGTATCAAATGTCAACCTAATGGTGGCGTTGGGCACTAATGATAATAAAAGATTCCTATCTAATAATACTGTCACTCCTTTTTTTTTTTTGTCAAAATTAAAATTGAGGTGTTAGAATGTACGAGTATAAATGAGGTATGCGCCATCAGATGTTGCAGCACTGAAAAAAAAGTACGGTCCAGAGACCCGGACGTATCGGGCAAATATGGTACAACGGCAAAATCCGAGCGTTACATCTGTGCCTTTCGAGCATGACGCCCGGATTTTGCAGGTGTTCCATATTTGCTCGTACTTTTCCAATTTTTGTTTTTTGTTTTCAGTGAAAGATTGTTCAGTTGGTATCTCTGTCAAAAAGATTACCCAAGACATCTATTGAAACGAAATTTTCAAATTGAATTTCTCCTTGCATGAATGATTTGTTCTAGGAAAAAAACACTTTTGTAAACACATTTAGTATTTTAGATAATCAAGAAGAAGATGCACAATCTTTGCGACAGCTGATGGCGCATATACCCCACTATATGTATATTTCAACTCTCCTATCAATGGGTCTGTTACAAACTTTTGCTACGGCGCTACAGAGTGTTCTACCTCATGTAAAATCGCGTAAAAAGTCTATTGGTGGCATCGGAAAGTCATGGAATGCGATAATAAACTCACAAGGGATGTTTAATGAAAACCAAGATGGCGATAAAATGTCGAGCAACCTTTATGCATGTGCTATTGCACTACGAACATCCAAGGATAGCCAACCTCTCAATATCGATCACACCCAATCACAACGTAAATAAACACCTGAGGCTGTGAGGTTGTCAACGTTGGCAATCCTCGGATGTTAAAGATGCATGCATATAGATTGCTCAATATTTTACCGCCATCTTGGATTTCATTAAATGTCTCTAGTGACTTTATTATCGCATTTCATGACTTTCTGATGTCACCAATGGACTTTTCGGATGATTTTACATACGATGAAACACTCTTTATCGTTGTAGCAAAAGTTTGCAACAGACCCATTGGTCTGAACTTCATTTAAACTGGGGATGAGAGAGTGAGAGGGGGACGGGGTGGCGAAATTTAGGGGCGATTAAGGAAAGATTACAGATCAGAGAATTTTCGTGCATTACAGTAATACAATGAACTGAACTGTGTAATCTTTTTTCAACCGGTGGAATCATCAGTGAATAGAAAAATAGCATTAAATATACGCAAAACGGCAGCCCTGTTTCTATGACAGCTTGCAACATTTAAAATGGAGTCTTAGCATAGTGGTGTAGCGTGCAGTATGCTGACGTTGAATTTTCTCCATTTGAACCCGTGAAAAACATCGAAAAACACAACATAACTTTAAACAATAATTTAAAGAAATAACGCTTCCTAGTTCCTTCCAGATACAAATAAAGACCCAGGACAAAGCTTACGACAAATGTCCACTTTTCTGGCTCAATTTCGGTCGGAACTCATTGAAACAACAGTCAACATTCGCCTATTGTTGACTGATGAGCGCGTGGTTTGCATTCGCCAAGCAAAACCTGTTTCCGTTTCCGGGACCACGGACCAATCACAGCCTTTTGTCGAGCTCACCATCCAACATTAGGCGAAGGTTGATCGTTGAGGCCAATGAGTCCCGACAATAGTGGTTCTCGAAAAGTGGACACCGCGCGCAACCACGGGAAGAATAGGGAGTGCACGGTCTCTATTTGTCTCTGGCTCCTTCTAATTTCAAAGCGTTTGACGCGCCTTCAATTGCAGTTGATACAAAACCAACTCCTCTGTGCAGGAATAGTTATCTTCACCTATTTGCTCTCATAGTCTATCTGCCGCCGAGTGATTTGTGATGAGTGTCTACCATGTGCTGCCGATCTGAATTTGTTTCAGATTGGCCAATTGGTAATTGTTTTAATCGAAACACAATGGAACACAATAAAGTACACCAGGACTCTCAGTTTCTTTGTTATACGGTGAGGCCAGCGCAGCGGGCCGATCATTTACTTCATCGTTAAACCGATCGTTATAACTGTCTACGAGTGATGCTATTGGTCGAATATTGTAAAACTTAGTCGTTGCTATGGTAACCATCGTTATAATGTCCGTTTTTTAAAGATTACTCATGAATAGCATTTACAAAACGAGACTCTTAACGATGGTTACCATAGCAACAGCCAAGTTTTACAATTTTCGACCAATAGCATCACTCGTAGACAGTTTTAACGATTGGTTTAACGATAAAGTAAATGATCGGCCCGCAGAACGTGGTTCGAGTAATCCATCGGAACGGGACGGAACACTTTAACCACTCCGACGAGTCAGTCTTGGTCCACCAATCGCGGTTACCTACCCAGTGGCGCACCGAAGGGGGTGGTTTTAGGGTCAAACCCCCCCCCCCCCCCCCTAAGCATCAATATTTTGCTCTAAAAAAGGTCATCTTCGGCCAAAATTGCTTTCAACCCCCCCCCCCCCTCCCCAAGGCCTCAGAAAACGGAAAATTTGCGGTCAAACCCCCACCAAACTAAAGTTCTTTGTGCGCCACTGTACCTACCTATATTCTTCTGAGTTATAACCTCGAACCCGTAAAACCCGTTTGAATCTTGAGTTTCTTGATTTGAGGACTGAATATTTGTCTTCCTCTCTCTGCTCCCATTTGATCGCGCGCGTGCATTGGAAAATGATGGGTATAGGCCAGTATAGGGGCAGAAGTCACGTGATAGCCCATTTTGCTATCCTTTTCTAAAACATGTCTTCAAGTGACCGGAGAAAGAGAAAAGATAAATTCCTGTATCCATCTATGCGGTTTATGGCACCAGTTATCTTTCGAAAAACAAATTATAAGAGTCACCCTCAAAACATGAAAAAAAAATGAAAATAAAATAAAAATTGAGCAGTTCAAAAGGGTAAACAACGAAACGCGAGAGTTTGGAGAAAACCAGTATTTACTTTCTAGATCATGAAAAGATTAGACGTTGAGGTTTTTCTATTTCTTGGCATCGCATTTCTAAGTTTTTGTTTTGTTTTTTTTTTTGTTTTTTGTTTTTTGTTTTTTTTTTTTAATCAGAACGCTGAATAAACCGCACTTAACCAAGAGTAATCAAGAGTAACCAAGAGTTACCAATTCTGTTGTCGTGCCATCTGGCAACAATGCTACTCATCCATTTAAGTTCATTAAATATATCGAATTTTCCTTGTGCACTGTGCACCCCCTGAATTCGACCTTTTATATGAGTTTAAATGGATAGCATGCTGTGTTGCCAAACTGCATGCAACGCCACTGCTCGTGCCCCGCATCGTTGAAGCAAAAGTTTCCAAAAGACCCAATCAGGCCAAACCAATACTTTCAACGCCAGTTCTAAGTTATAGGTATAGTTATCATGCCTGCGGTGAAAGTTGGATAATTGGCGTGCACTTGAAATACTCTTGTGGCATAACGTTTGGAAATTCTCGCCAAATTTGGCAACAACCCGGCATAAATCTTCCTCACTTTGATGCTAGGCAATATCGTATGCCGGTGGCGATTAAAACTTTTGCCACCAGTTGCGCGCTCTTTCTATCATATATACGTATTTTGGGCCGCATTTTCTACTTACCCGTGCGATCATGCAAACTCCCTTCGATTTAACTTTATTGAACTTCCTGTTAACTCTATACGTATCCCCCTCTTATAAACGCATACCATAGATTAGATGGAAAGTGGAAGCATTTTATAGAAGTGCGTTTTATAGAAGTTGTAACAGCGAGCTTGAGAATCAGTGGCGGCTCGTTCAATGTTGCAACAGTGTAATACCTCCATTTAAACCTTTATAAAACAATCGATCTTCAGGAGGTGCAATGCACCCGCAAGATATCGATACTTTTGCATAGGTTTAAATGACAAAAAAGCATGGTTGCCAAATCGCACGAGCCGCCCTTGTTGAGCATACGAGATACGACGAACTTTGGACTGATTGTCTGGTCAAGAGTTTGGAGCATGACAAAATTGTGGGTTAGTGGCATTCGCTCGCGACACTCGCAATCAGTAAATTTAAGAATGCTGTAATACAAACAGCCACACTGAAAAAAATAAATATTTAAAAATAGTACAGAACAAAATGATTTGCTAAATTAACCTATAATTTTGTTAAATTAACAACTCAAATGCTGAATCAGCAATTCATTTTGTTAGCTTAACAACTAATTTGCCAAACCAGCAAATCGAATGGTAAAAATAAAATTTTTTATGCTGGAATAACAAATTATTGAGTAAAATCAGCAATTTATTTTGCTGATATATATATATAACAAGCTGAATTGTTAGGTCAACTAATTTACATAACTATGTTATCATCCAATACGATACTTTGTGGACACGGTTTGAAGAGTTTGAACGCTTGGATGCGTGTGTGAGTGTGTGTGTGTGTGCGTGTGAGTGTGTGTGTGTGTGTGAGAGAGAGAGAGAGAGAGATAGAGAGATAGAGGGAGTGAGGGAGAGAGAGAGGGTGTGATGGTGAGAGGGAGAGAGGAAGAGGGGAAGAGAAGAAGAGTGGAAAAGAGGGCAGGTAAGAAGAAATCAAATTAAACAAATCTATATTTAATTGCAAATTTTAAAATCAATGAGTGATATGTCCTTGCTCTGGTTATTTTGCAGAAGGGTCATCCTTTCTGTTGTAAAAGTGGAAATGTTTTACCAAAGAAGCGTCTTTTTTTTTGTTTTTTTGTTTTTTTTTTTATTGTGGCCCGGTTAGCAACGAACTAAAACCATCACTGGGATAAGCTATGGGCTCCCCCTTTTAATGCACTGAAAAAAATCAATTGTTAAAGCAACAATTCAAAATTTGCTGATTTAACAAAAATTGAAAGTTGCTACATCAACCAGGGTTTTCTGTTAAGTTCACAATTTATTTATTGAGTTTACAAAAATAGTTTTCAAATCAACCACATAAGTACAAATTTGGGGAGCATCAACACCTGGAAGAATATATTCCAGGGAGATACCCTGAAAGTTCCAAGCAAAAGAACTCAAAAATAAAGCCGGACATCGTGACGTACAAATATTCTCTTAAGCCTAAATGAGTGCGAGGGAGGCAGAAAGACATACCACCACTTGCACTCACTTCCACTCACTATGAGCATATGGCGAAATGACTTTCATAATTAACGGCTGTAATTTGTAATTCCCCACCAAGTTTGATCGTTTTGGGCTCAGAAAATAAAAAAAAAAATCGCAGGTGCTGACATTCTTGGACTTTGCATCTTTCCTTTGTTTACAATTTAAAATGCCAACAACACGACTTTTACCAAAAAAGGCCAGTATGGTGGAAAAGTCTCGCGTGTAATCATCTTAAACTTTCGAAGGTCACTGCAAAGTTTTAAAAATGCTTAGAAGGTCGTACGATGATTTTTTCTGATGCATTTTTTCACTGATTCAAAGAAACACTTCACTGAAAAAAAAAACAAAGAAACAAAAAAACACTTCACAAAAAAACTTTTTTTCGATCCTAGACCAAAATGCGACGCATCGAAACTCATTTTGGCTCATTCAGAAAATTCAAGAAGCAAAACAAAAAAAAGTCTTTGGTGATTGTCGATAAAGAAGTAAATTTAATTTCAAGAAAGGGTGTGGAAAAATGCGTTTCCTTCCCTAAATTTGCCCTAATTTTGAAAATGGACATTAGTGTCATCAAGGACCTCGAAGGTGAGAGCTTCATGGATCAAGTGCATGATAAGGAATAATAATAAAAAACGGTTTCTTCAGATTGTGGCCCCTCCCCCCCCCCCCCCCTGCGGTGGAAAGACCTGAAATGACGCCACTAGAAACTTTCCGTGAATTTTTCTTATGCATAGGAGTTCTACAAGCTTTCATAAATGTCGACTATACTCATTGTGAATTTCCCCGACATAAATATTTACTTCTACATATTTATTTGTTTTAAAATCAACACGAGAAACAAACAACCTATTAACGTCAAAGTGAAGAGTTGAGTCGAGTGACGAGTTTTGCACGAGCTCTTTGTAGGTTCATTCAAAATTTACTGAGAAAAAATAATCTACAAGTGAGGTGAACAAGTATGATATTCAGTCAGAAACGCGCGTGGAGTCACACATCCTTCATAATGTGACAAAATACGTTTCCATGGTAGTTCAAGATCTTCAACGCTTATAAACCGTCAACTTTAATAGTTTAGTGAAATATTCTTTGGCATAATATCTGATCTTTCGGTAGACAACAGACTGCAGATTAGACAATACTGAGAATATGTTCAAAGGCACCACATTTGAAGTAAGTCTTACTGTTTTGTTCCTTTGGATTGCTCCAAGTATTCAAAATATACAAGACAAATCTGGTATCTCAAACAGAGATCTTGAAACAATCTCGGATGGATGTTCTTTGACCCTTAAAATACGTTCTATATCTCAGTCCTTCCTGGTTGCAAACCTGAATCGACATTTTCCGATCACTCCAACGCTTTTACATTTACACAAAAGGTTGATCCCAACAACAATAATTGACCATCAAAATAATTTGGAAAACTGTGTAACTCCGAACAGAGAAAACAATATTCTGTTTATACTCAACGATTGTCATGAAATCCTAAGTTTGATTCTAGAATATGCAAGGCGCAAAAAGAATGAAAATAAGAAAGATTCGTCTCAATACCTTCACAATAATTTTCAAGGACCCTCGCCAGATGCTACTTCGCCAAGGTATTGTGTCCGTTCTGATGCCAACGAGAGTTCACCGCGATCTGATTTCAACAGTCCAACTGATTGCGATTTCAACGTAACAATCACGGATCGTGAGCTGAAATCTCGTTCAAAAATCTCAAATGAACTATGGAACCTAACACGGCCTCTATACGCAGATCGACTATTCAACGGCCAAAACAACTTAATATTTTTCATACCATCAGAGAACACAAGAAAGGTCCTAGATTTCGATTTGAAAATTTTTAAAAGCATTCAAAATAAAAATGAAAGTCCACCGTGTGACTTGATCTTACTGTTTAGATTTTCATGGCGAGTTTTTCGAGGATTCCGGACCGTCATCTGTCCTGGAAAGAAAATTTGCTACAGGTATGACCCATTTAATGAAACGATAATCCACCACAAGGACACTGAAGCTTTTAGATTTGCATGGCCTGAGAAAAGAGGTATCAAAAATTTGGTCTTGAAAAACTTTTATTTTGAGAAAACAAACTCTCCTTTAGACTTCCTCAGTCTAAATTTACTGATTGACATGAATGAAGTTTTAGGTCAACTAGAAAATCTGCTTAACTTTGAAGTCGAGCTTTTTACCGACGGAAAAACAAAATCACGCCAAGATTATTCGTACGGACTGAAAGTAGATGCCGATTTGGTCGTTTTTGCAGAAGGTGTCAAGGGTTCCCCATCTTCCGACTTATTAGATTTCTCGTTTCCGATCGAAACAGGCTCATTTTGTTACATAGCACCGCGTAGAGGATTCATGCCGCAATATTTGGTACCCTTCACGAGTTTTACTGTCGAAGTGTGGATGATGACTGCGCTCACATATGTGTTTTGCATCTTGATGCATTACTCTTTCAAACTTTTGGCGCCACTTTGGTTCCGACCATTCTTAACAGAGGGCCGCGAGTCCATGGAAATCGATAAGCAATCTAGTCTGTGGAGTATTTTCTGCTACTTTATGTGCGCTGCTCAACCAAGGTTGCTCTTTGGTCGATTTTACGCCGGTAAAATATTTTTTATTGCACTAGTGTTCTCTACACAGACATTGACGGCTGTCTTTCAAGGTCAGATGGTAACACTAATAAGCACAGGTGTGAGATTGAGTGACATCGTATCGATTGAAGCTTTAGAGAAATCTCAAATCCAGATACAGTCACCGGATCTCTTGGAAGATTCAGAATTAATCGGAGGCCAGTTTGGACTCCACCAGATAAAAAATAAGTTAACAGATAGCTTGGAGCATCTGAAGGCACTCCTACCAAAAACAACGAGATTTTTACATTCCAATTCTGAATACGATGAATGGATAATCTCGGAATACGTAAGACAAATTTTGAACGCTGTTACTGTGAGAATGCGAACGGACGCTTTTTTAATCCGTTTCCCCAAACGAATAAATGAGGAGATAAAAAAACAACTGTTGTCCATGAGTCTACTGAGTGACGCTAGCTACTCTATGGAATGCTTCGTGGACTATCCCATTTACCTTTCATTTTCGAAATATTCTTTGTACACAAAAGCAATCACCTACTTTTTACTCCGATTGAGCGAAAATGGGGCTTTTGACAGAATCAGTAAATTACAGCTGAGTGCAACACGTCAAATTGCATTTTTTAAGCCGGACTTTGAGGAGTGTCTCAATTTGAGGGCCTTCACATTAGCAGATTTGAGCCCAGGTTTTATATGTTTGGTGTGCGGCCTGAGTTTAAGCTCCTTCATATTTTTATTTGAGATATTGTTTCAGAGCTGGTCGTAGGACTTTAGGTTTCAACGAGGCATCACAAGATGATATTCAACCGAATTTGCCAAAGTGGTTCGACGAAACTGGAACTTCGTGTTAACAGCCATTGCCTCAACCAAACATACCTATAAATCCATACAACCAAATTGAAGAAACCAGCTGGCCAAACCTGCATTTTATTTTTGTAGCGCTAATTTTTTTGAAAGTAAAGAGTAAAATAATCTGCTGTCCCAAACGCACTTTCGTTTTGAGGAAATTGTTAAAAACCATCTTTGTTGTAAAAGACGATTGAGCTTCAAGGCTTAAACATATTTTATTTATGAAATATGACTTTTTGTTCATGTTATCGAAATAAATGGTCTGCAAATTGATTCAATTTTTAGATACATTTTGATTTCTACTTATAAACTCGTAAACATAGTTAAATGGTTTTTCTGAAAATTAATTATTTAGTTGAATCTTTTTGGTGTTCTTAGTTTTTTGAGACTGACTTCTATAATTTTTACGATGTCATTATTCTTTGAAAGTAGATCAATAAAAAACTTTGACATTCGATGCTTCAGAAAGATATGAAAAGCACGATAGTGACCTACATTTTGCGCAAGCAAATATTCTTGTATATTTTTTTTAGCTTGGAAAAAATGAAAAATGGATACATAGTTTGAAGTTAAATTTGGAGGGGGGCGTACTGGTCGCCCTTCTTTGCTTGGAGATTAGGAAAACATTAGCTTTCTAAAAACGTGTCCCTCTTGATAGTATTTGACCGGTGTTCGGCCGTTCTCCGATGCAACTGTTCTCAATGATACTACGCGACTGCCTAGGTGAGGAAGAGGCCGCACAATTGGAGCAAAGAACCGCACTATAATACACAAATATATGTTACCGGACAAACCTGATACAGGCAAAACGTGTTTAGTCTAGGCCTAAGTGGTTTGGTCTGCGTGGAACGGACAAAACTATAGGACAAACTAGTTGCGCGGGACAAGCTAGTTTAGCCAGAAGTGACCGCAGAGTACAAACTAGTTAAATTTGTTGGGCCTAGGACAAACTAGTTTGGCATTCAAGTTTGACTTAAAAATTTCGTAGTTCTGAAATGGAATAGATTTTAATGTAGATTTAAGGCAGTATTTTTAACGTAAGAGCTTCAAGTTTTTTCAGTTTTAACGTCAGTTTAAGTTAATTTTTTACGCCGTAAGTTGAAGAGCTTTTAGATAAAATTTGGATTGCAGATATTAGATGGCTGTTGAGTTAATGCACTAAGCATACCGTACTGACTAAGATAAAAAAAAAACAATGAGTTAAAAGCAAAACAACAATTGTTTCATTGCTTGGATCATTTTCTTTAAATTGAAATCTGAGAACAGATTAAAAAAACCGAGGTTGTGAATTTTAATAAAACAAGAGAATGAAAGTGGCTGTTAAAAAACGATTCTGGAGTTTGAAAACCAACTGTCACTTAATTTCGTTTATTGTTTATGTTTTAATTTAAATCATAGATTAACAAAATATAAGATATCCAAGCCTACATGGATGCCTTGCGACCTTATATGAATAGCGGTTTGCATGCTAGAAGCTATTGTGTGATTAGCAGGTTGCGTCACAATGTTTGATGTTGAATAACACATGGTTTATCGCTTTTTAATTTCAAATTCCTTTGTTAGTATTTTATTAACTGTTCATTTATTTTTACTTTTAAAACAAATAAAGTTTCCCGCCGCACCGTAACTAGTTAGTTCAATAATTTTCCTGATTTAATGGATTCTAAAGCATGTTTTCACATAATTCAGCCGAAAAAGGGAGACAAATAAAAAAAAAACCCCAGAACCCCCTCAAATGTTTGCATACAGCTCATTTTCACGGCAAGATTGCCTAAAATCACATCAGAGTCCTTATTTACGAGCATTTTTAAAAATTCACGAGGGAATTATAAACATTTTTCAGACTTTTTTTTTGAAACTTTGTAACACTGTAACTCGAAAAGGCGACAATTTTGGACCCATGAATATAGGGGGAAAAAAAGTCTTATTTTGGCCTCAAATATATGCTCCAGAAGTTTGGCACATGAGTTTTGTTACACCCTGACTCCTGTATAGATTTAAATGTCGAGTCGATTGTTGCCACATTGCAGGAGCCGCCACTAACTGATTGCATGCGCGCCTCCGCCGCACCACTCTATGGCCCAGGGCTGCCGTTTTCCGTATAATTAATGACATTTTTCTATTCATTCGCCGATGGATCCACCGGTTGAGAAAAGATCACACAGTTCAGTTCAGAATATCAATGTACTGCACGGAAATGCTCGGATCTGTAATCTTTTCTCCATCGGTGCAATCGCCGTTTAATAATTAAAATATCTACAAGTTTTTTTAAATCATCGACCACTCCACCGATTGAGAAAAGATTAAAAATGCTAGTATTTTCGTTTATTACAGTCATACAATGAACTGACCTTTGTAATCTTTTCTCAACCGGAGAAATCATCGATCAATTGAAAAATTCCATTAATTATACGCAAAACGGCAGCTCTGCTTTGGTCCGAGATCGGGTAGACAGTGACAAAAAATCTATACAAAAACTCATCCAAAATCATAATTTTCGACCTTATGAGTTAATTTCAAATTTTAAAAGTGACATTTCTCAAATTATACTTGTTAAACATGTTCTCTATGATTGAAATTGGTCTTGAATGTTATGTAAATGATAAATTTATGATTTCACTTTCTGACTTTTGCCACAATTGCACGACCTCAGGTCATAATACACCCCACCTTATAACTATATGCACGACAGTATTGTAATAAAAAAATCTATACAAAACTCATCCAAAATCATAATTTTCGACCTTATGAGTTAAGTTAAAATTTTAAAAGTGACATTCCTCAAATTACACTTGTTAAAAATGTTCTCGATGATTGAAATTGGTCTTGAATGTTATGTAAATGATAAATTTATGATTTCACTTTCTGACTTTTGCCACAATTGCACGACCTCAGGTCATAATACACCCCACCTTATAACTATATGCACGACAGTATTGTAATAAAAAAATCTATACAAAACTCATCCAAAATCATAATTTTCGACCTTATGAGTTAAGTTAAAATTTTAAAAGTGACATTTCTCAAATTACACTTGTTAAAAATGTTCTCGATGATTGAAATTGGTCTTGAATGTTATGTAAATGATACATGTATGAATCCACTTTCTGATTTTTACCACAATTGCACTACCTCAGGCCATAATACACCCCCACCTTTTAATTATACACGACAGTATTGTAAAAGTGACAAAAAATTAATACAAAAACTCATCCAAAATCATAATTTTCGACCTTATGAGTTAAGTTCAAATTTTAAAAGTGACATTTCTCAAATTATACTTGTTAAAAATGTTCTCTATGATTGAAATTGATCTTGAATATGTTATGTAAATGATGCATTTATGATTTCACTTTCTGATTTTTGCCACAATTGCACGACCTCAGGCCATAATACACCCCCACCTTTTAACTATACAGGACCGTATTATAATGTATTTCAAAGAAATTACATAATTAAGGCCAGAATTTTCAAGAGACAACGATTGAATTATAACCTGCCTTTGCTTATAACTCGGCTGTTTCACACCAATGAAGCGATAAGCGTTCTCTTGTATAAGGTAGTAGCTTTGGTTCGGCGAAAACAGAGATAAAAATAAGCCCGGTTGAGTGACATATCTAAGGGGAGAAAAAATCATTATACCCCGGTTAAATGCGAGACGCACAACAAAGTCCGCGCCGGGAAACGCAGCTAGTTTTATTTATTTATTTTTTCAATACTCCGCTCATAATAAAGGAATCGATCAGGTACAAGAAAAAGCTGCAATGACAGTTCGTTCTTCTTTCCTTGCCACGCCACGCCCGCGTTTCCGATTTTCGCGCCATTCCTTGGGAAGGTGATTCTTCATGATCGAACTGGCCTAGTTGTCAGCAGTGGCATGGCGTCGCGCGCAATTTGGCAAAAATGTATTCTATCCATTTAAACTCATGTAAAAGATCGAATTCAGGGGGTGCACAGTGCACAAGGAAAAGTCGATATATTTAATGAGTTTAAATTGAGCAGTTGCATTGTTGCCAAATGGCACGAGACGCCACCGGTTGTCAGATTAGCCCAAGGAAAAGCACCAGCTTTTTCTCCACCGGCGCATGTAGGAGTATTTGACCCAAAAACCTGGCCAAAAACGGAAAATTGAAAAGTCGTAAAAAAATAACAAAAAACTATTGATGGTTTTTGAGAGGTAAGTAACCGCTCTATTGCGTAATAGATGTGTTGGAACATCTACGTTTATCTACTGTTTAGGGAACAACATGGAACTGAGCGCTCGACGCGACGCACCTGCGGTTGTTCACCGCTCGAAGCGCTACTGTTACTAATCCGTAAACATTTTCCATCAAGGACAAGCGTTGGTGCATCCAAACATTTCAGCGATTATGGACGTTGTTTTAGATGATATGTGCTTCATTTTGATGGCAACAATTTCTTTTTCCGTGCATTTTTGACCTTTTTACATCTTATTTAAAATGGACATGAAAAAATCTCTAATTTTAGGCACTATATTTTTAAAAAAAAGGCAATTTTGAATACGTTCCGGGCAAAACCGGGCGTAATCAAAACAAGGGGGTTAAAGTAGACCTTTTTAGGCAACTGCTCCAACAGTCAAAACTTGCAAGAAATTGCCCATTTTTTTTTAGCGACATTCTGAAGTCAAGCCTTTTTTATAAAATAAGCGTCAATAACTCGGCAAAAGAATGCGCTATCAACCTTTGGTTTGAGCCAAAATTCTTAATTTTTACGCCTTTTCAACCATAAACCGTGCAATAGGAGTTTTGAGTTAAATTAGAAAATTAACCAAAATCGGTTTTCAAATATTCAAGAACACGCAAATATTTGTGGCCAGGTTTCTGGGGTTAATACTCCTCCGTTCGGCGTGGCGCGGCGGAGCTTGCGATAAATACAGGAAAACTGCCCATTTGTGAGTGAACGCATGCACGAAGAAGATCGAGCTATTGCATTGGCGACTCGTGCTATTAGGCAACCATATTTGTAGCCTTTTGAACCTATGAGAAAGTATCGATTTCTCAGCGATTCAGAGAATCCCTAAAGATCGATTACAATGCCCCCCGGGGAGCCTCGGGCATTACCACAAAATTGTTTATGAACGATTCCTCTTTGAGTCGTTAAAATGTCCGATTAATGACCTCTTTTTGAGTAATCAGAAACGTCATTGAAAGGGCATTAGAACTGATACTTTGAGAAATTTTGCGCAAACCAGAGGTTTATATCGTTAATTTTCTTTGTTTTTGACATATTGACGGCCAAATTTAGAGTACACCCATTTTCAAAGAATCAACACTTTTATCTAAAAAGTCAGAATTAAAAAAAAAAACAAAAACAAAAAACAAAAACAAACACAAGGACGCTAAAATATACTTAAAACAGCAGGTGCTTTCCAAAATAAAAATAAAAATATGGTTTAGGCATAACAAAAGGTGAAATGGTTTTACAGCCCTCAAACGTATATGTTTAAAAGCTTTTCCTCTCAAAATCAGAAGGGACTTTCTCAAAGATTTCCACTCATGACCCCTATCGGTTGATAAATCGATCAAAATGGTTAAAAAACCGAGCCCTTTGGAAACTAAAACTCAAACTGGAGGTCGTGTATTGTATTTTGTATGGATAATGGAGAGAAAGGGATGGAGAAAAAAAGAAGAAAAAATAGGGAGGGGGCATAATTTAATGCGCATCAGAGTGCGCAATGTCAAGTTCACCGATGCAAAGTTTTCGTCGCGTTGAGAACGAATCCGCAAATTGAAAAAGTTGCATCCTAACTTCGTTTAGAAGTTTAATACAAATAAAAAGTGAGTTTCGAGAGGAGGAAGACAAGGATAAAACTTTTCGAATAATTAGATGACAAATGCCGCATTAGCTTCATCATGGGACCGAGATTCCGAGAAGCTTGCGGTCGGACGGGGAAAAAAAAAAACGATCAGGCTAGAACAAAGTAAAACAATTGTTCTCTACCGCAAAGCAATATATAAAATGAAGGGGCAGTCTAAAGTGGGTGGCTTTATGAATGCATCATGAATCGATAATTCCGCTTATTATCTTAATCTGCCTACCTTTATCAGAGGTTGTCCCGTAAACAATCAAGCAATTTCAGGTATGGCAAACCTCACGTAAAAAACCGCTAAAACTGTTTTAAAAACAAAAAACAAACAACAACAAAAAAACAAAAGAACAAACAAAAATCTTTTTGTAAACTACAACAAAAAATGTGATAGGTGATTTCTTCAGGTTTCCATATTTGTACACGAAAAAAAAAGATTAGTGAAAATGACCATACGGATACCTGATTTTGGCACCTGCTAGATGTTATGGTAAACTTGGCCAGAAGTATGGTACATTTACCGATACTTTGAGTAAATTCGACATGCAATCAGGTAACATCACCTAGTACCTAGTCAAAACATAGTATACTTCTGGTTAACATTACCATAACATCTAGCAGGTGTCAAAATCAGATATCCGTATGGTTATTTTCACCGTAGTTTTTTTTCCGTGTAACTGATTTTTTAATCTGAATAACTTCTAGACTTCAAGTCAGTGGTGGATCCACGGGGAGCACGTGCTGTCTTGCCCCCTCCCCCCCAGAAGCCTCGAATTTTGCCTATTATCAACAGAAAATAGCCCAATCTTTCTTACTACAACACTTGAAATTTAAAAATTCATCGGCGCATGCCACTCCGGCCCTCCAGAAACATTTTCTGGATCCGCCACTTATTGCAAAAAAGGAATGTCAATATCTCTTTTTGGAACCTAATATTTGAAGAGAACATTTTAAGTAGCTCATAAGCACAAAGAAATGGTGTTGTGACCCTATACTTAGCACGTAAGCACTTAAATTAAAGGTAGAGAAAAAACCCGCCACACGATTTCGGTTACAGGACAAATTGTTCAACGTTCAAAGTATTTTTGCCCAAGTTTTTTGGTGCATTAATTTAGTCGATGAATTTTAAGTAGATTCCAAGAATCTACTTATTTTGTCTTATGATCGGCCCACTATGCTTCCCTCTTGTCGGAACGGCTTTACAATCGTATCCCACAGGTTATTTTTCATTCCTTCAAAGGGCCTCTTAATTAAATTTTGCTGTCCATTTGACTTATATGCTTAGGTCAATTTTTGCAACTTTTTTCATGAGAGCAAAGTAAAAAGATTGACTGACTCCTTGGCTTGAATGACTTACGCTGATATCACAGAATAATACAATCAACGGAAACTCTGTCGGATTTTGAAGCAAATTCATTTCGCGTTCGCCATGTTAGGATATAGGATGTTTACATCTGGATTCGCGCGCGAAAAAAAAAAGATAGGACATGATCCGCGAAATTTTTATTCGGAAATGCCATTAGAATAAAAGTGAGGCTGGAAACTTATGATTTCTTTCCAGAATTTAAAGGAAGAAATAAAGGAGTCTCGACACAAATCACTCACGTCCGCCATGTTGGGAAATAGGACCACAGCGTTGCCTATTGGTGCCGTTAAATTCCAAACTTGCTTCCATTGGCTCTTATGGGAGTTTCCGTTCTGATTGTATTATTCTGTGCTGATATGATGCGTTTTCCGTTATAACTTGAAAACTATCAAGATTGTGGCGTTTTTGACACCTCAGATCGAAAGATCGTCTTACTATGCATACATATAGGAATCGATAAAAAAGTCAATTAGTCATTCCCAACCGACACCTATACGACCTACGTTAGATGGGTGACGTTTTTACGTTCAAGCGTTCTTTCACACAAATTCCACCGCGCTCCAATTTAAAGCGCTTTCCAGCTGATATTTTCATAAACGAACTTTGTTATTTTTGCTCACGTGCGCAGTGATTTTTTAATGAATGGGGAGGGTACCAGGAGGGGTGACCCGTTACGTCCCGTCGCGTTGACCCTCTTTACCACCTCAAATCCCTCCCCCCCCCCTTCCCGCCGATAAAAGCAAAAAATCGATGAGAACGTGATTACTGCTTGACAAACCGATTGGGCCGAGTTGACATTTAAATAATTGAGACGGAATGAGACGGAAAAACGCGAATGAATGGCGTCCCCAAAGCACGAGGCTCGCTTGTAACCAGGAATCCTAATTCTATCTCAATGTTGATAACCAGGGGATAGAGCACCCGCAGTTGTAAAAGGGACTTTGAGACGGGATTCCTAAATACGGCGTCGTTTTGACGTTTCTATTGATGCATGGTTGAAGGATCGGAGTTGAGGTCATAGACATCTCTCAGGACTTGATGGACGGATTCATTGTGACGTCACCAGATCATAAATGCAGCCTTGAAAATGGACCCACTTTTGATTGACTGCTTTGAAATTGAACTGGCTCGCGGTGGTGGATCCAAAATCCTTGTCTATAATATTCTTCTTCTTCTCTCTCTCTCTCTCTCTCTCCCTCTCCCTCTCCCTCTCCCTCTCCCTCTCCCCCTCTCACTCTCTCTCTCTCTCCCTCTCCCTCTCTCTCTCACTCTCTCTCTCTGTCACTCTCTCTTTCACTCTCTCTCTCTCTCCCTCTCCCTCTCTCTCTCTCTCTCTCTCTTTCTCTCTCTGTCACTCTCTCTTTCACTCTCTCTCTCTCTCTCTCCCTCTCCCTCTCCCTCTCACCCTCTCTCTCTCACTCTCTCTCTCTCTCTGTCACTCTCTCTTTCACTCTCTCTCTCTCTCCCCCTCCCTCTCCCTCTCCCTCTCTCTCTCTCTCTCTCTCTCTCTCTCTCTCTCTCTCTCTCTCTCTCTCCTTCTCTCCCTCTCAACCTAATGGGTCTGTTGCAAACTTTTGCTGCAGCAATATGTCGCATTTATTCTAAAGTAAAATTTGGCAAAAATAACGACGGAAATTAAAAACTTTGACAATCCATTCTTTAACTCGGGAAATCTCTGCCATTTCAAACAGCCCGCGCTATAATAGGCACAATTTGATCCGGCATAATACTGTATAGACGGAACCATCTTGTATACACAAATAACATCGCAACAACAAAATGATGGAATTTTCTTCTAAATGCGTAAAATATTGGCTGCATTTGCTTTCTGGTCTTATCTAGCTTATCAAATATTACAAAATAAATATAAATAATAAATATAAATAAAAATAATAAATAATTTATATCTTCCAAAAATTGTTCCTTCAAAACGTCAGTCACATAAAAAGAAGTCATGCTTTATTACATTCAGCCCGTCCAGAAAAAGTGCAACATTTCTTTAAGAGGAATGAGAGTGCGGAATGGTATAAAAAAATAATAATAATAAAAAAGCAATCATTTTTTTCCAACACATAAACTTCCGATTTCCTGTCTCGACAGTTGAATCTGAAAATCTTGTCGAAATCTCATCTTACAATTAGTATGCACCACATCATTATCCATCACAACTGTCTCCTATAAACCACTCACCGACCGCCTAAGGAGCATTTTCAATGGAGTTTCGTCCCGTAAAGAAAAGAGTTTTGCGTGGTCCCCCCCCCCTGAATTTTCAATTTTGAATATTATTATCATTAAAATTTTCTTACCGGGGGTAAAATACTCGGAGCTCCGATACTTTTCAAATTGCAGGCGTGATAACATTACAGCCATCGAATCAACCCTCTAATGAAATTATGTATACGCTGCGTGCAATCAAATTCGAAGCTTTCAAAAATTATAGAGTGGGAGGGAAACGAAATGAGGTAAAGGGAAAGATGACGAAAACCTTCTTTTAAACCCCCCCCCCCACCCCCTCTCACTCCTCCTCGGCTGCACATGCAGGAACGCGAACGGCTTTTGTACCATTAAAATACGTCTTTCATAATATTCCGTCACGAACATGCCTTCGATGCTTTCCATTTCGGTCGATTTACCGAAAATTAAGGTCGACATATCCAGTAAAAGTAGAGGGTCCGCGGGACCCAGCGGCGTTCATTCAACCAGCGATAGGAATAGATCGTTTGCTGACAGTGGTGCCAGATTTAAGGCAAACAAAATCAAGTATTTGAGAGCCAGAGCTGTACATAAGAGCCGTCAAAAAAAAACAAGAAAAAAGGTGCACCTCCGAAAACTAATAGCGTTTATTTGAAGCTTTAACGAGCATACCGGCACCGGCCCTTGCGTTGATTTTTGGCTTTAGATACACGCTTTAATACTTATGAATAACTTAAACACATCATATGAAGACGAAATTTACCGATTTTTAGAGTTTTCAAATGCAGTATTGTTTCGATTGAGTTCGAATCCGATTTCACGAATCTGAACCAAAAATTGTAATTTTCAACAAACTTTAACGCTCCAGCGCGACCTCTAAAATTTGTCCGATCGAGCTGAAATTTTACGGAGATTATTTTCTCACCTCGTGGCACCGTTTGGCGGGGTCAATCGTTGAATTTTCGAAAAAAGTGCAAAAACGCCCAAATAATTCAGTGAGACCCTAAGCCGTCATGTCAGCCGTCCAGCCATCATGCTGGTAAACCTTACCAGTAATTTTATATGGGCTGAATATGACGTTTCCAAATAAATTTCACGTTACGCCATTTGTTGGAAACAAATAAAGTTTACAGATTAGAGCCAACTTGTATTTTGGCCCTAGACCCTCACGATAAATAGAGACTCGTTCCCCGAAATTTGAAGAAAATTTGTCAAAATTATTTAGAAATAATTTTTTGATTCGCGAGCAATCTTTCCTGCATGATTAACAATATACGAAAAGGGCCGAAAAATTTCGAATGCATCACGCTGGGCAAAATCACTGAATTAGACTCCAAGCAATAGACTCTTTTAAGTAAAGCTACAAATACCTTAGTTTGGTGCGAGGTACTTATATTTAACAGATATGTTCGACTCACTTCCAGCGTCATCTTCAGTGGCGCGCAGTTTAAATAGCATTCCAAGATGGCCGACAAAAGCAGAAAACATTTTATACTCTTTCCTGAAAACATCAGGCTATTTTCTGCTTTTCTTGAGAGGGAAGCCCTATGTTTTCAGGAAAGAGTATACAATGTTTTCTTCTTTTGTTGGCCATCTTGGAATGCTCTTTAAACTGCGCGCCACTGAAGATGACGCGGGAAGCGAGTCGAGCATATATATAAGTACCTTGAGTTTGGTGCTTTAGAAGGTTAATAAACGGTGCAGAAATGGTAACGTTGGCCAGATAATTGGTGTTTTGGTAATGACATTTCGATGCTTGAGAAATAACCATGAATTTTCAAAGTGTACACATATATGTAGATAAAGCAACGTTGCGTTGACACAGCTTAGCCAAACCAAGTTAAACTGTCACCAACGTGTTTAAATGAAAAGACAAACGACCAAGGTCAGACAAGCTAAAGCTCTAGAAATAAGTATGAATTTTCAATGAGACAAGACAACATTGCCTTGGTTGGAACACAATATTGGCAAACTAAAGCAAGTTATCGTCAACATATTTGTAAATATAAAGATAAACGACGTAAAGGTCAGATATGTTGGTGCTCGATAAATATGTAGGTATGCATTCATAATGTATACGACGCGACTGCGACATAGGTCAGATATATTGGTGCTTGAGCAATAATCATGAATTTTCAATGGAGACTTGACAACGTTGATAGCAATTTTAGCCAAACCGAGCCAAGTTAACGTCAAACGTGTCTGTATAAGAAGATAAACGACGTTGGTCAGATAAGTTGCGGAGCTTCAGAAAGAAGAATGAATTTGATCTGTAGACATGGCAACGTAAGTAACAATTTTAGCCAAACAGAGCCAAGTTACCGTCAACGTCTGTAAGAAGATAACAGATCGCTACCAGTAGCGCACTGAGAGTTTCTTCATCTCTCTCTTTTCTCCGCTAAAAAACGTGTGTTAGACAAGGATGGACAACGGGATGATACCCCCTCTTACTGTCCTTTTCCTACTTATACATTCAAATGGGAAATGAGAGGGATGGAAGAGATCCTGGTTGCGCCAGTGATCGCTACAAATGAGAGGAGGGAATTCCTCAAGTGCCATTGCCGTTCGGACACAGCAATAGTTTGTTGCCAAGTTTTCAAGGGTTCTCTACTCAAATGAATACTCCCTTGGAATTGACGACTTTGATTTGGCAGTCGTCGGAACCTTCCCCAACCCTGTAAATAGGTGAATGCGTTGTTAGAAATGGCAACTTTTTCGGTTCGGTTCGCGGTTCGGAGTTTGCAAGTGAAACCGCAGTTCGCGGTTCGTTTCAGATTTAGGGATGCAGTGGGTTCAGTTTGAACTGGTTCAACTTAATAAGAAAATTAAAGCGAAAAAATAAAAAAATAAAATAAAAATTAAAAAAAAATGACAGGCAATTGTATCAAACTGATTTTGAAAATAATTTTGAAAATGTTCGAAATCAATGATCTGTCACGGTTACGGTACATCTTTGCAAGCTTCGATTTTTCATTACTTTTTTCCGTTAGCTGTTTTCTATATCAACGAAGTCTCGTTTCATAAAAAACAGAACTATTTAGTGATCCGTTTTTGAGAAATTGGTGAACCGGTTCAAACCGTTCGGTTCGGGTTCCGGTATAAGGCGCTCTCTGCAAAACGGTTCACGGGTTGGTCCGCGGCTCAGAGATTTTGCGGTTCGGAGCGATTTTCGGTTCGCGGTTCGCTTCGGTTCAAAGCCCTGGTTAGAAATATATATACTATGGATACAAAAGTTGCTAATGCAATATGTATTGTGGAACAAATCAGTTTTGGGGGTAGAGGGGGAAGGGGTTGTTTCTGTTTGTTTTGCAAATTTTTCTTTATTGAAATGTGGAGAAAAAAATCCCACGAATCTCAACCCAAAAAGCGACGATTCAAAAGCCAGTCTACACTCTATATATCAAGCCGCACATTGGTATTGAACCAAAACGTACTGCTAAATCATCTTCATACATTCGGGTAATTTCTCAGTAACAGACGTTTTCGTTGAAGCCAACATTTGATATAGTAAATTGCATCATTACAACGTTTAACGCAACTGAGAAATTAAATATCTCCGTCGAAAATTGTTCTATTGGCACGTTCAACAAAACAAACTGTAAAATGTTAATTACATTGAAATCACGCTGCTTATGAAGAGTCGCAAAGTCATTCCATCATGACAAAATGACTATGGCCAGAACGTTCTGCCTGTTTTAACTTATAGATTCTAAAGCTATACTAATTAAATTTATGGTCCATGATACTTTAGACTTTGCTGAGCGAATTTTCTTCAACAGCAATATCTAATTATTTGGTGGCTTTATACGCTTTTACTTTGCAATTTCTATGATATATTTCGGAGCCAGCGAAAAGTCCTGTCATCATGGAACTGTTGGACTTTGATACACCAGATGATTTAAGAAGTGCAATTGAAAAACCTTACGGGTGGGGGAGGGGCGCGGGGAGTGCATCCCCAAAAATTATCAAAATTTCGGAGAAAACATTTAGGATGCTCACTGCTCAGGCATACTATCGTTACTAAAGGAAGGACACTATGCAGCACTCCGATGATACCATAAACACTTTATCTGTTACGACGTCATACGTTGCGTATTGCGTGTTGCATACTTTGAAGGCGCTTTTCGGGTTTAGAATGATTAAGATAGCATGAATCATGATAACCTTAGCCGCACAATCTTCTCGAAAGAAGTAAACAAACCTGATCAACCAACATGGCCGCCTTTTTTCACTGATAACAGGCACTATTCTGGATAATTATTGAGTTCCCGAATAATTAAGTTTTTTGAATATACTGGATGCTTCGATCTATTCTTGTACACGGAAAAAAAAGATTAGTGAAAATAACCATACGGATACCTGATTTTGGCACTTGCTAGATGTTATGGTAAACTTGACCAGAAGTATGGTACATTTACCGATACTTTGAGTAAATTCGACATGCAATCAGGTGACATCACCTAGTACCAAGTCAAAACATAGTATACTTCTGGTTAACATTACCATAACATCTAGCAGGTGCCAAACTCAGGTATCCGTATGGTTATTTTCACCGTAGTTTTTTTCCGTGTATTCATTTACCTTGCAAAATAGTACACACGGAAAAAAAAGATTAGTGAAAATAACCATACGGATACCTGATTTTGGCACTTGCTAGATGTTATGGTAAACTTGACCAGAAGTATGGTACATTTACCGATACTTTGAGTAAATTCGACATGCAATCAGGTGACATCACCTAGTACCTAGTCAAAACATAGTATACTTCTGGTTAACATTACCATAACATCTAGCAGGTGCCAAACTCAGGTATCCGTATGGTTATTTTCACCGTAGTTTTTTTCCGTGTATTCATTTACCTTGCAAAATAGTACACACGGAAAAAAAAGATTAGTGAAAATAACCATACGGATACCTGATTTTGGCACTTGCTAGATGTTATGGTAAACTTGACCAGAAGTATGGTACATTTACCGATACTTTGAGTAAATTCGACATGCAATCAGGTGACATCACCTAGCACCGAGTCAAAACATAATATACCTCTGGTTAACATTACCATAACATCTAGCAGGTGCCAAAATCAGGTATCCATATGGTTATTTTCACCGTAGTTTTTTTTCCGTGCAAATGGGACTTTTGCCAACTTTTGCTATTACCGATTGAATAGTTAATTATTTCATAAAAACCATTAAAAATTATGACGAACACATAAGAAAATTACGAAATTCACTCACAGACTCGCAAAATGACTTTTAATTTTAAGGCGTGATGGCAAAGCCACGCAGGTACCATTTGAGACTTTCTTCTGAGTGTGTCTATAGAGAGACATACGAATCAGACTGAAACCCCCATGGCACCTGCGTAACTCAGCCATTGAAGAGCGTAGATTATGGTATAACTATGCAGACAGACGTAAAGGTATCCTAGGATATACCTACATAATTTGTTTCTCTCTCTATTTACACAGAGGAAGGACTCAAATTAGATAGGAATCTCACATGGTTACTTGCGTAGCACCGCCACTAAAGCCTTACACTGCATGTAAATAAGTCATTTTGTGATACAGTGAGTGAATTTTTTAATTCTTTCGATGTAATGTATGATTCAATGCAGTAAAAATTACATATTACAAATTACAAAATTACACCCGAACATAGAAGCTATTCGCCTTCTGGACAATAGCAATGTCCTGAGAAGGCTCAAACGGCGCAAGCCTTTTGAGCTGGCCTCGGATTATTATCATAAAATCTGAGGGACGGGGGTCGACTTTTTTCTCCTTTCTTCCCTCCTCCACTCAGAATTGTCTTTACCTTCACTTCACTTTCCTCCATCTGTTCATCCCTTCATTCCATATCATCATCGTCATCATTATCGTCATCATCATTTTTATCTCTCGTTCGTTTTTTTTTTTCAGGAACATGAAACTAAGGAAAATTTTACTATATCCATAAATATTTACAAAAAATCATACTGTAATTATTTTATACTATTTATCATAAGAAAAAAACAATTATTGTACTCATGTTGTATAGTCGTGTTAATAAACTTGTAAAAAAAAAAAAAAAAAAAAAAAAAAAAAAAAAAAAAAAAAAAAAAAAAAAAAAAAAATGCAATAAAAATTAACTATTCAATCGCACATTGCAAAAGTTAGCTAGAGCTCCGATGGGGCAGGAAATACCTATTATTGTATTCCATCGATGAGTTTGCGTAAATTTGTATAGTGGAAATGCGGGGACGTGGCTAGGGAGTAGGTTTGCGCAGCAATATTGTCAGATTACAGGGTAAAAAAGTTATCATCGGTTTCCTCCCAGTTTATACCCTCGGTCCCTCGTGGCTGGAATTCAATGGATTTTTAAACCACTTAGTTGGTATTATTATTTGAATACTTGCATTGAATTTTTCTATAATCGAGTTTTATTTACCCGAGACTCGTCAAATCATCGGTAAATGATATCCATGTATTCATTTTTAGTGGGTCTATGTCGTCTTTTTACAACACATTTTTTATGACATTTTTTCGCCAAATTTCATGATACCGGAAGTGTAAGTGAAATAATGTCAAAATCACGTTTCTCCAAAATAGTCCAACTATTATTACGTATTTTTCAAAACGTAAATTAATTGTTTTATTTCTCGGAAGCTCTTGAGGTTGAGCGGGGTTTCTATGCAGGAAGTTCACTTTCGATTGACGAACTCTGTACATCGACTCGTGCTATTCGGCAGTCATGATTTTTGCCACTTGAGCCTATGTAAAAATATCGATTCCTCAGGGTTCAGCAAATCCCCTGAAGATCGATTATTTTACATATGTTTAAATGAAGGGAATCATTTGTTGCCACATTGCTCGAACCTCCGTCAGACAAACTCATCACTGAAAGTGAAAGAGTAAAATTTTATTGATTCATCATTAATTTGAGATAATTTTTCTTCTTTGCAGGTATGTCATCATTGAATCATTTCAAATCGGTCTTGCTCTGAACGTAAGCAATTTTTTTTGTTATTCATCATATTTGAAATATAGAATACCCATTTGGATCCTTTGTTTGTGTTTATGAAACTCTAAAGTTTCACGAAAGTTTGTCCAATAACTTTGGTCCACGATACTAAAATGTTCAAAACTGTATTAATATTTTACAAAGTTCGTCCGTTTAAATATTTTACAAGGAAGTAATTGAAATGTCCAATAGAAATGTATTCCAAAAGAGGAGATAAGTTCGAAGTAAGTCTTGAACCTTGTCCCTCCCCCAAATAATTATTATTTGATCATTCGCTCGTAAGATTGAAAGTCATTTAGTCGTACTTTTTGAAAAATTCACTTGTTGATTTGATCGTCATGTAAGATCGATTCATTATCGCACGATTTAGACTGTGGAAATCTGGGAGGAACAGGCCGTTTTTTACCCTTTCTTTGCTTTTGGATGACGTATAAATGTCTCCTGGAGATTTTAATCTCCTTTAATAATAATTTAATGTCTCCTAATTTTTTACCTGAACGATCTGGCATATAGAATGACAGATTATGGAAAAATGTTAATAAAATATGTAAATACGTACATAAAAATGCCTGAATTTTTTTTTCGGGAACTTTTTATTAGAATTCTCCTTTTTTAGCAGAATATTTTTCTTCGTGTGTGACCCATTTCATGGAACCGAATTTTGGCTGTATTTTTACGAAGTGGCGTAACTCAATGTTTTATGATCTTGTCTTAAAAATCTCTCATTCTTGATGTTTTTCTGAAGGAAAGGCGAAAGTGTGAATTTTGCTGTTTTTATCTACCACTTTGCGTGCAACATGAAAAATCTCACTAATAAATTTCATTGGAGACTGTGTGGTTTATTCACCCTGGAAGTAAGAAACTATTATGGGGTATTTTGAGACGTTTAATTGTAGTTACGCCTCTTTGTACATAAAAACGCACCAACGTTTTGTGGTCCAATGCATTTTGTTGCTCAAGGTGCGGTGTGTGGAGAGAGATGACTGATGAGTTGTAGCTCTTATCTCTACTCTTTTTGGCTGATGATTGGTGCAATTTCGCCCCGTTACTTTCCACATGTATCCATTTATATTCATAGTTTTGATCCCATCTTAAAGGTTTTTTTTTTTTTAATTTCTCACTAGAACGAAGATAGATATGCATATTGAGAAAGGATTGCGATGGCGCAGAGATTTTCAAGGTGTTTTGTTTTCTCCAAGGTGTTTCGATACTTGGGCTCTCGAGCCTTAGTCAATCATGATTTATACAAAGTTATGTTCTTATCGTGTCTAATATACAATCCAAAAGAACATTCTTTCATCAAATTTCAGTATTCCTTAACCATTTTAAAAATACAGGGTGTTATATGCAAAAAAAAAAGTCAGTGGCGTTTATCATTCTGTCAGTGTATGTCAGTCCATCAGTCCATCAGTCCGTATGCTCACAAATATAATTTTTGAATCATTGGTTCATATACAACCATATTTTTCACTATTTTTTCTTTCTTGATTCTCCAGAGGGTTTTATTGTTTTGTTTGATAAATTATAAATTTTCAGTTAGTAATGGAAACTTTTAAGTTAGATTTAAAGGGGGGGGGGTTGGGGGCATCCCCAAGATTAAAATGGAGTGAGAAAGTATTCAACGGGTATTCTCTAAAGTTAATTTATTTGATTTGTTTTTTAAACATAAGTTTTGAATCATTGGTCCATATGCAACCATAGTTTTCACTGTTTTTGCTTTCTTGATTCTCCAGAGGTTTTTATTGTTTTGTTTGATAAATTATAAATTTTCAGTTAGTTATGGAAACTTTTAAGTTAGATTTAAAGGGGGGGGGGGATTGAGGACATCCCCAAGATTAAAATGGAGTGAGCAATTATTCAACGGGTGTTGATCTATTAATCAACAATCGTTAATATAAATACTATTAAAATAATAAAACCAACTTTTTAGGGATAATATCTTCTTGTAATAAGAAACTCTTTTTTAGACATAGAGAGGACAACTGGAAACCTGGAACTGTTTCCATGGATACATGGATAGATAGATTATTTAAATAAATAGGGGAACAACGGGTATTCCCTAAAGTTATAATTTATTTGATTTGTTTTTTTGTTTTTTTCGTTTTGCATTTTCATAGCTCAACATGGCAACTACGTGCTAAAAAACACGCGCGGCTCGCGGCGGTTCCCGTTAAATATCGGCGAGGAAATTCATTGTTTCTATAACATTTCAACTTCCTCGGCGGCGTTCATCGACCGA
Organism: Trialeurodes vaporariorum; assembly: GCA_011764245.1. NCBI lineage: Eukaryota > Metazoa > Arthropoda > Insecta > Hemiptera > Aleyrodidae > Trialeurodes > Trialeurodes vaporariorum. The sequence goes on from VMOF01000001.1 coordinate 56,749,638, forward strand.
TCCCCGATCCCTTTTACCTTTCAATTGAATGGGAAATACAGTGCATAGCCCTCCCTCCTCCCCTTGTGCCCCACTCCGCCGCTCTTCTGCAATCCCTCGATTCAAATCAGCCGGAAAAGTGTGTATTTAAAATAAAAAAGAAAAAAGAAGAAGAAGAAAAAAAAGAATGCAGTCTGCATTTTAAGTTTAGAAAGGATCACGATCGTGGGACCGGGTGTGGTGTGGGGAATGATGGTGTATACAGCAGAGCTGCCGTTTTGCGTATAATCAATGCTATTTTGTCAATTCACCGATGATTCCACCGGTTGAGAAAAGATTACACAGCTCAGTTCAGTGTAATACGGTAATGAACTAAAAAACTCGCATCTGTAATCTTTTCTCAACCGGTGGAGTCGTCGATGACTTTAAACAAAACTTGCGGCTATTTTAATTAATCAACGGAGTTTCCACCGATTAAGGAAATATTACAGATCAGAGTATTTTCGTGCATTACAGTCATACAATGAACCGAACTGTGTAATCTTGTCTCAACCGGTGGAATCATCGGTGAATAGAAAAATAGCATTGATTATACGCAAAACGGCAGCCCTGGTAAACAGCGATAGAAAGGTGGTGAGGGGGAAGGGGGGGGCGATGGAGGATAGTGGATAGCGGAGGGAATGGGTATGGACTATGGGGTACGGGTAGGGTAGAAAGAGTTTTGAATTGAAACAAGGCGGGAGGTTAAATAAAAGTATTCAAAGGTGAGGTAGAGGATGAGTGGTGGTGCGGCGGGGGACGGTGGGAAAATGAAGGGGGGTGAAGTTTCAATTGAAACATGATAAATTGCCGAGGACGACTTGACTATTTGCGCGGGCACAAGGGAGAACCTCTACGGCCCCCCTCGCCCACCCTATTTGCGTCCTCCTCCTTCCCTCCCCCCTTAGTGTGCCACCCCCTCCCTTCACCCCTTTCCTTCCTTCGGTGAATCAAGTTCCGGCCACTTGCATACCGCTGCCGCATGCCGCCGCCGCACTATGATCTAAGATCGTCGAAAATTGGTCAAAAATCAGAATGTAATTTTTTTATAAATCTATTATTTAAAAACTTGTAAGACCAATTTTAATCACAGGAAACACTTTTAATTAGTAATTAAAACCTAGAAATGTCATCTGAAAGTTTTCAGTTCAAGCTTTAATGGTCGAAAAAGATCATTTTTATTGGATTTTTTTTCAACTGATTTTTGGCCTCTTTTTTGCGATTTCAGACCATAGTGCGCCGCGGCATCGGTGGAGTTAATTAATCGATAAGCGCGCGGAAACTGGCGAGGAATCAGTTCGTTCGCGGAAGGTCGGCTCGTGCCGCGTGGTTCTTCACCACCCCTCCCCCCTTTTACAACCCCCTTCCTCGCAAAAATACTGTGTGTTGTTCCAAGAAAAATTGCCCCTGCTAAACCTAAAGTCTACACCGCGTGGTTAATTCAAAAAGCAACATTTTTTTGTTTTTGTTTTTTTTGTTTCCTTAGTACATAATGAGTGCCGAGCTCCTTAACCCTTTAAAGACCAGGTTAGTTCACATGAACGTCACTTTTCCGTTTGTATAGGGAAGGTAGTTAACTGTTCGTACTCGGGAGAGTTGGAATTGCATATATGACGGATTGAAGGCGCCAGACGAAATCTCATCTTTTCATGCTACATCGAGAATCGTGTTTATTCGGAATCCTGATACTGGAACAATGTGAAATAGACTGGAGGAGAAAACCGATCACATTCGGGCTTGGTCCATAAGGGGTTAAAAACTTGGTTTTGGACGATATAAAGTCCAACTTTGAGGCGTTTGTGCTTCATTTTTGAATCCAGCACTCAATTCTTCGACACTTGTTCAATCTGTATTGGAATTCCGGCATTAATAAAGAGGAGCTAAAGCTTTTAGAAAAAGAAAAGAAGAAGAAGGAAAAGCGACAACTTGTCATGTCTGGAATAAGTCATGTTTTCATCCAGTGTGTGCTATACACTGAAAAAAAATTGTTTAAATTAACAATTCAGTTTGTCCAGAATGGAGCCCTCGATTGGTTTTGTTAATTCAACAAAACTGAATGGTGAATCATCAAATTAAGATTGTGAATCTGACAAAATAGATTATTAAATCAACTAAATGTGACGCAAACTCCCAAACAATTTGATGATTCAATAATCTGTCAGTTTAACAATCTTATTTTGTTGATTCATCATTTCGTTTTGTTAAATTAACAAAACGAATTGAGGGCTCCATTCTGGACAAATAAATTGTCTTTTCAAACATTTTTTTTTTTCAGTGAAGTTTCATTTTAGGGATTCAAATGTGTAATCTATTGTAATCAAAACGTATCTCCAGCAGATCCCATTCGTTTTAAGCGAGTAACTTGAAAACAATT